>OY992856.1:13000000-13437500 GCA_963921415.1 Pyrausta despicata | reverse complement strand
ACGGTTTCGTGGAAGCATTTTTATGTCATCATTTAACAGGTTATTGATACTTATAGCGTATTCAGTTACAGTGTAACAAAACAGTCAAAATCTCGCGTCGCTTGCGCTTTAAGTTGCTATTTGCTTTCATCACCTTAGCAAGAATATGAAACTCTGTTGTTGATGAAGGTCTGTTTATCCTATGACGATGTCGAGCGCTCGCGCAATAACTTTTTAGTCCTTTCGTCAAGGGATGATATCGAGCGCTCGCTTTGCTCTCGCAATAATTCAGTAATCTTTTCATTTTCAAGTGACGATGTATAGTTATCGCTTTCCTTGCGCATCATATTTACGCTTTCGTCACTTCAAAGATCAATACAACCTGATATTAAGTGACTACCTACGCTATGTAGCAGTAAAATTTACAGAGCATACCCGCAGCGCATCAGCGCGCCCATAAACGTCACGTAATTATTATTAACCCGTTCAGCGGTAGCTTTACTCGGCAGCACGCTCTTAGTCGCCGGCTCAATATCCAATGAAAGACGACTCGCAGCGGACCAGAGTGCCCATAAACGCTACGTTATTTTTATTCACTTTTCCTGCGGTTGCTTTACTCGTCAGAACACTTTCGTCGCCGTCGCCAGCACAGACTCTCCAGTGAAGGACGTCTCGTCTACAGCCAGCTCGGTGCAGGCACAACCACTATACAGCACTAACCTAGGCATTCCCGCAGCGGTCCAGCGAGCCCATAAACGTCACGTTATCCTTATTCACTCTTCCCGCGGGCGCTTTATTCAGCAGAACACTTTTCGTCGTCGGCTCAGCCTGCCCAGTGAAGGACGACTCGTCTATAGCCAGCTCGGTGCAGACACAACCACTATAGAGCACTAACCTTGGCATTCCCGCAGCGGACCAGCGTGCCCATAAACGCCACGTTATCCTTATTCACTCTTCCCGCGGTCGCTTTACTCGGCAGAACACTTTTCGTCGTCGGCTCAGCCTGCCCAGTGAAGGACGACTCGTCTATAGCCAGCTCGGTGCAGACACAACCACTATAGAGCACTAACCTTGGCATTCCCGCAGCGGACCAGCGTGCCCATAAACGCCACGTTATCCTTATTCACTCTTCCCGCGGTCGCTTTACTCGGCAGAACACTTTTCGTCGTCGGCTCAGCCTGCCCAGTGAAGGACGACTCGTCTATAGCCAGCTCGGTGCAGACACAACCACTATAGAGCACTAACCTTGGCATTCCCGCAGCGGACCAGCGTGCCCATAAACGCCACGTTATCTTTATTCACTCTTCCCGCGGTCGCTTTACTCGGCAGAACACTTTCCGTCGACGGCTCAGCCTCCCCAGTGAAGGACGACTCGTCTATAGCCAGCTCGGTGCAAACACAACCACCATACAGCACTAACCTTGGCATTCCCGCAGCGGACCAGCGTGCCCATGAACGCAACGTTATCCTTATTCACTCTTCCCGCGGTGGCTTTACTCGGCAGAACACTTTTAGTCGCTGGCTCGGTTTCCCCGGTGAATGACGACTCGTCTATAGCCAGGTCGTTGCAGTCGTACAGTCGCAGGTCAGCGGGCACCCGGTCGCCGACGTTGAGGTGCACTATGTCGCCGGGGACCAGGTTGCGAGCGAGGAAGTGCTCGAGACTGCCTTCGCGGAGACTGGAATGAATACCACAAGTTAAGTAGAAGTAAAAAGAGATTTTGTGCATAAAATGTGACAGCAAGTCAGAGCTTTCCATTGTTTAAATCTAGACATTCGATTGATAAAGAGTTAAGAGAACATTAAGATCTATTGGGATCAACATTCCACGAAAACACGGCTTACATTTAGGACGTAGGAGTTACGATCTTTGATCGCATTGTCGCTTCCCACCGATGAAATGGCAATCTAACGTCAAACTGACGTGTAGGACAAGAATAAAGCTTGATTATTTACTAGCTTTTTAGTACGTGAATATTGGCGTCTGACTTTGCACGTAAGTTTTAACCTTCCACACTAGAGCACTCACCAGTTGCAAGATCACGGCACCAAATTGTTCTCCCGGCGTCTTCTCCGATTTATACTTCTCGACAAAGACGACCGTCAACACTATTATGTAGCCACTTTGATCCGACCCGAACATAAATGAAGTAGAAACTATAAAATAACTGAGATTATGAGCAAAACCCTCACCAGTTGCAAGAAGGAAACACCAGATTGTTCAGCTCTTAAAGCAACTTCTCCGATCTATACTCCTGGACGAAGGCTACCGTAAACACTGTCATGGTGGCCAAAATCATCCCACACAATATTAAAGAAGGATCAGACATTAGGAGCAAAAACCCTTACCGGCTGCAAGAAGGCGGCACCAGTTTGTTCATTTCTAGTTGATGGAATCAGGCGTTACTTTGCGGAAATCCATGTCGCTCGTAGTCTGTCGAAGCGACAACATGTCCTGAGGATGCCACGTGTAGTGGCGAAACACGTCGAGTGTTTTGTTGGTGTCAGTGTTGTGATTCCAGGTGCATCTTCTGTGTCACGATGTGAGTTGTAGGTATTGTGGGTCCTGCGACTTTCAGTTCTAGCTTTTTCAGGTGATTACAGTTGGATGTATTTTAGTTCCTGCACTGGCTTCGTTTAGTGGAAATTTCAAGCAAAATAATCCTTCATTCAGCTTTATTTAGTTCTTCCAAAGACTTTCTGATTGGTACTCCTGGAGGAAAGCTATCATCAACACTATTATGTTGGCCAATTTGATCCTACCCGACCATATTCGAAGTAGAACTATAGAGGTTGGAGCTGGAAGAGAGCCATTCGTTCGCCGCGATGAAGGCCGGCACATTTTTCCTCAACCACGCTTGGGTGGTTTTTGCTTTATGGGATGGCGCTGAGTAATGTTGGAAAACCCAATCCTTGTTGTAAAACAAAGTAAGGGACAGGGGTTTCACAACAGGCTCTAAGATGTCAGTTTGGTAGTTCTTGGCTTTCAACTTGACGCCTTGTTGACAGAAATGGAGCGGAGTGACACCTTCATACGAAACTCCCCACCATACCATCACACTAGCTGGATGATGAGTACGCGAGACATTCCGTGCTGAAGCTGGGCGTCCTTGCTACTTTGTGCATACACTTTATTGTTTTGTCGGTTAAACTTTTCTTCGACAGTAAAGATTTTCTCATCGGTGAAGAGTATTTTCCTCGCATCGTGTCTCTTAAGCAGTAATGGACAACGTTCGCGTCGCAATTCACGAAGGCGATCGTTTACAACATGAACTTTCCTACGGCTATACGCCTTCACCTTAAGATCATTTTTCAGTATTCTGTTGACTGAAACGCGCGAAATAATAGTCTGCTGAGCTAGTTTTTTCTGAGTTCGACATGGATTTCGGCGAAGTCGCTCTCGGATGATTTTGATGTTCGCAGGCGTCCTTACATAGAGCGCGGCCGACCACTCCTTTGGCGATCTTGCAAAGAATTTGTCTCCTTGTATCGTTTAATAGTGTAATACACGAAGTTACGGCTCACACCAAAAGTTTTCACCTCACGGAAAATCTCCATTGGTTTTTTTCCCGCCTAAAATAGCGAAATCACGGTCGCATGCAAGTCTTTTGTGCTCTCCATCACGAGAAAATTTAAAGAAATGAATTTGAAAATCAAAGGAATTAAAAGTTAACATTCGAAATTCAAAATTAGAAAAAGAAATAAATAGCAGCCAGTAATTTTTTATTTATTTTTTTTAGCACAAAGTTTGTCTCAAAACTTATGAACACACGAGGTAAATAACTGAGATTATGATCAAAAACTCTTACCAGTTGCATGAAGGCGGCACCAGCTTGTTCAGTTCTTCCAATGACTTCTCAGATCGGTACTCCTGGACGAAGGCGACCGTCACCACTATCATGATGGCCACCGTGATTGATATGGCGTCGTCGAACTGCTTCATACACACGCTCACTACCGCTGAGCCTGGGGATAAAAAAAAAACAAAAATAAATGAATTATAATAAATTTCACAATGTATTGATGATTGATTGATACTCTCACTATTGCGTTTCGTTCAATTGTTAGTTGGTTTCCACTGAATCCCACTTTCCTGTTTGTTACCTGACTTTTACATGCTTTTACCTACAGCTTATTTTCTATTAAAAAGTCCAGGTTACAGCACATCATATGATCCATTTTCAACCCCCGACGAAAAAAAGGGATGTTATAAGTCGAAACACTGTGTATGTTTGTGTTGTTATGTTTTGGTTGATATTAAGATGATTGAGCCCGTTTTGAAAGCAGTTTTTTGTATTTGAAAGACTAGCGCTGCCGCGGCCGTTGTACTGCCCGTCGCTTTATTTAAATTTTCTCATTTTTTATCATTCCACATTCCCTGGACTTCCACGAATGTTTGGAGACTACAATTTGCCAAATCGGTCAATACGTTCTTTTGTATGGGAAAATCAACATGAGGTTTTTGATATTTTCCTTGCATATTTTCCACATTTTCTCCCTGGACTTCCACAAATAAATCAAGACTGAAATTAGTCAAATCGATCCAGCCGTTCTCGAGTTTTAGCGAGACTAATGAACAGCAATTCATTTTTATATATAAGATAATTTAACCAATATGGTTCATTCATAGCTATGGCTTTTTCAAATCCGTCCAGTCCTTGAAGCTCAACTGCTATCATTCGAGGGTTTTTTTTAACTAGAAAGTTAGTTTTTGTTGCAGAATCGAACTGATTACAAAATGTAGACTACAGCGCATCATGCTATTATAATACTATTTAAAAGGTGCTTGTGGCGCAGTGGTTGCAGTGCTTTGGTAGTGATACCTAAAGTTAAGCAACCTAAGGCACGGTCATGTTTGGGATGGGTGACCATTCTGACCATTTAAGTGACGTCTATTTACAAGAATCTCCGTGCTTCGGAAGGCACGTTAAGCTGTTGGTCCCGGTTAATATCGATAGATATTAGTCGTTAAGCCTGGTAAGAGGCCCTCGGGCGGCTTAATAACATCTGACAGTAAGGTTGGTCACTTACCTTACAAACACCCCTCCACCAATCCGCACTGAGCCCGCGTGGTGGAGTATGGCTGTGACCACCTCACAGTTGAGGTGAAGCCTGTGCCCAGCAGTGGGACGTATATAGGCTGATGAGATGAGATGAGATTATTATACTATTATACTATGCATTTTTTATCCCCTGACGACAATCTAAAAAGAAGGGAGTTATAAGTTTGTACCCTATTCTGTTTGTGTGTATGTGCGACAGTCGCACGCACGATGCGTGTCTTGTCCGTGGCATCGTAGCTCTCAAACGGATGGAGCGATTTCGGTGAGTTTCTTTTTAACACGCTTTTATTAGATCGGGGTGAATGTATGTAACGGAATTTTGAGCTCAATTTTCACCAACTTCCAGAAATCGGATTAATTTGAAACTTTGCACACGTAATAAGTACCGATGGCAATGCAATAATTTGATAAGACTTTTCCATTATCTTTATTGACTAAAAAATAAAATATATAATATTTTAAAAAACCAAAAAACTAAAAAAGAGAAAATAATTTCTGAGTACACGGAATTTATATAACAGTAGAGTAGAAAGCGTGGGGTGCTTGGTATAGTAGTATGTGAAAATCATCCTAATATTGGCAACTATAAAAAGCAAAGTATGAAAACGTTATAAAGTGCACCCCACGCTTTTTACTCTACTGTAATATAAATTCCGTGTACCTACTCAGAAATTATTTTCTCTTTTTTAGTTAGCAATAAAGGTGTAACAAAAAACCCCGTTATAACTGAAGGGTGTTGTTGTGCCCGGAAAACTGCACAACATTCCCAATGATACCTTGGTCAAAATCTCAAAAAAAAATCGGACCTCCCATACAAAATTGCCTATCAGCTGATCGATTTACTATGGGAGAGCAAAAAGATTTTTTGAGATTTCGACCTAGGTTTCTTAGCGAAAGTTGTTCAGGTTTACGGGCACAACAACACCATTCAGTTATAACGGGGTTTTTTGTTACACCTTGTATAAGCGTGTTTTTTTTAGTTTTTAAACTATTATTCTTATTGTTGAAGAATCGAGCAAGTACTAATGTAACCGCGGTGTAATGTGTCTAATGTTTATTTTACTTAAATAAAGATTTCGTGTGGTGGTGAATTATCCGGCTACATCGAATTCAACTTAATGATATGATAAGATATTGATTTATAAAAAGATAAAATATCTGTTTGATTTGTTATTAAATTAAACAATCAAATCAAAGAATTACTTTATTTCATTTTGCGATCATATAAATTCATATTCGCCTTATGTAATAAATAACCAAGCTACATTCTGGTCGTATCACAAAGCAAAGTGCCAACACACCAGGTGTTTAAAAGCGCCTCTTATCATTTAAAATATTAAAGATGCTTTTTAGGAATGGTTTTACCCACTCGTGTTAAACAGCATAAAGAGGAAAAACAAGCGTATCATTATATTTTGATGTCGGTTGGCGTTCCCACAAGTCTGAGCAAAAAACAACATATCTACCAAATTATACAGTAGATTAAAAAATTAACTACCTAAATAAGTAAATATAACGGTAATGCAAAGAAAAACGTTAGTGATAAAAACGAAATATAGTAATTTGACTCTATAACAGGCAAGATGAGTATCTCAAACCAAAATGGACAGAGGATTTTGTTTACGAGTAAAATACAATTCAGATGTTGAAATATCTGAATTTGAAGCTACAATATTACATTTAACGCCAGCGCACACCTGTGACATACCGTCGTCGCGACACTCGCAACTGACAGCGTGTCAACTAATAACCGCAGTCAAATCAATTTTGACGACCACTTTGGTGTAATGGTCAAGAAGTTGACTATTACACCAAGAGGTTGCGGGTTCCATCCCCGCACTGTACAAACATTTGTGTGACTGAACATGTCTGTTTGTACCCGTCTGGGTGTTATATGTATACTTATTATATTAAAGTTTATTTGCATTGTTGATTCTGATATCTGTAACACAAGTGCTTTAGCTACTTATGGAGTCAGATCAATGATGTGATGTTGTTGTATATTTAAAAAAATACTGACGATCGTGAGACGCAGTGACAGTATACTGCAGGTGTGCCCTGAACCTTACAGTCGTACTACAAGTAAATTAAGTAGAAGAAAGTATATTTTGTTTCTTTTAGAAACATTCACGTCCAAATGTTACTTTTAAATGTTTGCCAGTGATACTGACCTGATGTTGAATCATAATCTCAAATAAGATCTCATATTATTCTTAGCTGAAAGCCGCACGATACAGAAACGTGATTTTATAAACATAAACAATAGCATAAAACAGTTTCTCTGCTATTTAAAACATACAAAACATTGTTTGAATTCGAAAGATGATAGAAAACTATAAATTATAAGCTTCAACAAAAGTTTCTAATTTTCTATTGACTTCCCAATTTTTTTTTAACTTTCATGACAACGGAAATTTGTAAACGACGAAGACAAATAATTGACGAATCACGCGATAGCGTTTATAAGAACAGACCTACGTTTCAATTTTACAGAAATTTAAATTATATCTTCGGTTTACCCCTTTGTTCTAACAATTAAACTGAAGGTTAAATTTATATGTCCCTTTAAAATTAAATGAGTAAAACCATTATATAACCGGGGTTTCCTGAGTTCCATTTCAATGACTTATATGCAAGTGTGAAAACCCTAAGATTATATCGACGAACACTTTGGTGTAATGGTCAGGAAGTTGACTATGTATGATGTTTTCTATGTATATTATGTATTTATTTACAAAAAAAAGTATTTAAGTATGTTTATCCGTTGTCTAGTACCCATTACACAAGCCTCCTAGCTTAATTTGGGACTAGAGAATTGGTGTGATTGTTGTGAAATATTTATTATTATTATTATTATCCCCGCACTGTACAAACATTTATGTGCATGAACATGTCTGTTTTGTACTGTTCTGGGTGTTACGTGTATTTACTTAAGTTTATTTGTTATACTCGTACCACTGTTGATTCTGATATCTGTAACACAAGTGCTTAAGCTACTTACCACGGAGTCAGATCAATGTATGTTATGTTGATGTATATTTATGGAATCAATTATCAAAATCACATTCACACAAAACACCTCAATCAAACGTACTCAACATCTTCATTCGCTCTATCAATTTAGACAAGCCAGTCGTTAGTCATGATTGGCTCAACAGTCATGGCTTATTACTCCTTGTGATGTGACGCCATAATAACGGGTTCCAAGGTCGAAACCACCATGGAAATGTCACCGCGGACGGACAGGTGCGGTGGTTAGGTGTTCTTGGACCGACACTGAGGTTTAATCGGGAGTGTAGCGATGTTAGCTAGATAGATATTTTTTTATTGTACACCGCAGAAAACAAAATAACAGACAGGTTTAACTAAGAGTTACAATTCACGCGGTCTTGTCGTTAGGAGCGATCTCTTCCAAAAGTTCCAGACAAGTTTCAGGTAAAGGATCACTTTTATGGCGGGAAGACTGCTACAAGTACGTATTTGAATTAATCATCATGATTCACTAGTTAGTTAGTTAGTTTTGCAGGGCTTTTTCCGCACTTAGCCTCACGATTGGGCCATTGTGCGTGTTTGCCTCTATTCCAACCAGCCCAAGTCCTCCCAGAAGGCTAGCAGCCTGCCTAGGCCACTAAAGATTTCTGGGAATGATGTTGGGTTTTTAAGAATGTCTGCTCGCTGTTTTTCCACACTTGTGCACTCCATGAGTACATGCTGTGGCGTTTCCTCTTCCTCGAGGCATCCTCTGCATCGCGGGCTGTTTGTTACACCTATGTTAAATAGGTGCTTGTTTAGGAGACAATGGCCTGTTATTATCCCTATAACTCTGCGTAGATTGTCGCGCGTTAGTTTGGCGAGGTTGCGGGCAAGCTTTTTAGATGGCATCTGAACTGCATTTTTAGTTTGCCTGCAGTCTTCACTGTTTGTCCATTCTAGCAGATGGTTTTTTGCGGTGTCTTCTCGCAGCCATGTTTTTATTTGGGCCTGCCTATATTGAGGCCTGCCTGGTATAGGTAGTAGCGGTTCTGGGCCAAACACTGTTGTCGCGGATCCCTTTTTCGCGAGTTCATCGGCTGTGTCGTTGCCGAGAGAGTTACTGTGTCCCTTGATTCACTGCAAGGTTATCTTATTTTTCCTTGCAATGTGTTGGAGTGCGTTGTGGCATTCCAATATGAGGGCAGAGGTTATGGTGTTGTTTTGTAGAGCTTGAAGTACGGATGCACTGTCCGAGACAATTTTGATATTGAGGTCTCCGACGTCTCTGGCTGCAACCGCCTGTGCTGCTCTGATAATTCCGATACATTCTGCTTGGAAAATTGTGTTTAGTTTGTCCAGGGTGGTTGATATGTTGATGTTTAAGTCGTACGAGAATACTCCGGCTCCAGTTCCTAGTGAGGTTTTGGAGCCGTCTGTGTATATCCTAACTTCTCTGACGCCAGAGTTGTCTTTCCGTTCTTCGGTAAGTTGGATAATGTATTCTCGATCAAAGATGTAGTGGCATGATATCCTGTCCATGGGTGCATCTAGAAGGGGTCTTTCCTTTGTGATGTCCTCCATGATTTTGGAGTGCGTTGTCATAGTGTTTTGTTTCCATAGCCCATTTGCTCTTAGTCTTAAGGCAGCTGCCTTTGCTTCTTCCTGTATGACCAGATGAAGAGGTCTGAGGTTCAATAGGAACTCTAGGGCGGCTGATGGAGTGGTTCTCATACATCCTGTAGCTGCCACGCTCGCTAGGCGCTGCAAGCTTTGTAGTTTGGATTTGATAGTGGACAGTTGCGTTCTGGGCCACCACACAACTGATCCGTAGGTTAAGGAGGGTCTGATAACTGACGTGTATAGCCAAAGTGTGATTTTTGGATTAAGACCCCATTTTTTGCCAAGGAGTCTTTTACACTGATAGAATGCTATACAGGCCTTTTTAATTTTGTTGTCAATGTGAATTCCCCAGTTCAACTTGCTATCGAGAGTGATGCCCAGATATTTTACTTGAGTTGATAGGGTTAATTCGGTGTTAAATAATTTTGGTAGTTTTAGATTTGGTAGCTTCCTTTTATTAGTGAAAAGGATGAGCTCTGTTTTTTTTGGGGTTGACTGACAGCTGGTGTTCCTCACACCATTTTTCTACAATCTGAAGAGCAGCACGCATTACATCACAGAGGATGTTCTCTGCGTTCCCATTTATCAGAATTGCTAGGTCGTCTGCATAACCAATGGTAGTGTAGCCTCTTTCTTTCAGTGCCCTCAAGAGGCTGTCTACTACTATGTTCCATAGGAGTGGTGACAGAATGCCCCCTTGGGGGCACCCCCTGACCACCCTTGCACGGGTGATCGTTTTTACCGCAATTTGGACCGCCCTTTTACTGACCAGCTCATTTATCCATTCCGTTATGACTGGTTCTACTTTCAGTTTTTGTAGGGCATGGTTGATGCTGTTGTGCATTGTTTTGTCAAATGCCCCTTCTATGTCAATAAAAGCGGCAAGTGTTGATGCTTTGTTGTTAATGGCCGATTCTATTTTATGCACTACCATGTGTAGTGCTGACTCTGTTGATCTGCCTTTCCTGTAGGCGAGTTGCTGTGGGTGAAGAGATCTGGTCTTTAACACATCGTCTCTTAGGTGTCTATCTACTAGTTTTTCTAGTGTTTTCAGGAGAAATGAGGTTAGGCTGATAGGCCTGAAGGATTTGGCTAGGGTGTAGTCTTCTTTGCCTGGTTTAGGCAGGAAGACTATTTTTGCTTCCCTCCATCATGATTCACTATCGCATCGTTTACAGTTTCAATAAATATGGTGGTGACAATTTGATTTGAATGAATCGAATCAAGCATACAAATAATATTATTTTGTTTACATTGGCTGGCGATTTCGAATAATGACAATATTACAACATGTTGTTAAAGTGACATTGACTTTGAGAACATGCACTTCGTTCGTGTTCGAATCACTAATAATTATATATCTTAAAGAGGCGTGAGAAACGCACTCATGAAATTACACATTTATGTGAAATCATTAATCAGTATTTTATGTGAAAACAGAATGATAAAATATTTCTTGTCATGTGTAAAAAAAATGTTATAAAATCTGTTCAAAAAAACTTTCTTGACAATTGGGATGATGACACCTATCTTAAATATTGTCAAGATCATGGTGTTTAAAAAACATAGCCCCTATGAAGTTAATACAACCAATATATTTTATATACCGTTACCGTTAATACCGTTTTGACCGATAATAAAAAGTATGTCAACGATTGGTGGTGTCATCTAGCCAATTTGATAAAATCAAACTAGGTCTGTCTTATAGCTGATAAGAAATACCGTAGAAGATATTGAGTACCATAATACTTTTGGAATTTCAAATATTTTTGACAAATAACTTTTGCGTATGATAAAATCAATGTTAAAATTAACAAGTGATCCAATATTTTTTTCTGATACAAAAGCATCAGCTAAGTACACATTCAATTTACGTAGATTGGAAACTTTTGCCTAAAGTATTTACTTAAACACTAACCAGTTTTGTATGCAGAATAATAATAAATTTTTTAAACAATTTTATAAATAACCGTTAATTGAAATCAAAGAATCAAAAGGTATTTAAAACTTATAATAATTTCACTTACTAGCCAAAAAATACTATATTTACATTAATTTTGTGTAAATATAAGTAGTCTTTGTTTAGAAAGGAAATTATATTGTATATATAGTAGATCGTTTGCTAAAAAGGCTTAAAAATAATTATTTTATTTATATTTGATTTGGCAAATTCTTTGGCAAGCTGCTAAATAATTACGGTTGATGTAAATTGGTCCTAATTGCTGGGTACCGACAGACAAATAGTTGTGATGTAATTAACTTTATACTACATTTATGACTTTGAGAGCCAGGCCGACTAGTACGGATGGACATTACCTCCAGAAATAATACGGTAAATGGATCCTAGTGGAGGTTTTATGTTCCACTGAAAAATTGGAGCGTGTTCCAGGGAAAATACCATTGGCTGTTGGGTGTAACAGCCGTCGCCGACCGAAGCAAGATGATGACGTTGGTAATGAATGATGATACCTCATCCAATACGAAGCGCGACGATAGCATGCTGTGCTGTGCAGCAGCCGTCATTTATGGTGGTGGTGGTGCTTATGATGATAATGATGATGATGACGCAATGACGATAACTCTCCCTTTCTGGGACGTGTTAATCGGCTGCTGTGCGGAGCAGCCATAATAAATAGTGATGATGATGATGACGATGATGGTGATGATGATGACTCACCCTCTCCGGCGCACGTTGATAGGCGGTGCGTAGCATCCGTCATGAATGGTGATGAGGGTGATGGTGATAATGATGATGATGAAGATATGATTAAGATGATGACGGTAGACATATTTGATGGACTATTGTGCGATTTTATCTAATTTATCGGGTTCAGTTAAGTTCGACGATACACGTGTGTAAATGTCAAAAATCGATAAGTGAATTTGTGCATGTTGGCTTTTTCATACTATTTTCGTTTATCACACGAAGACTTCATATCATAGCCTCTCAGCTTTTTAGCAACAGTCGATCGATACGGCCATACAAATAACTCACAACTTAGCGCGATAACGATACATTTCGATCCGCATACTAGCCATGCAAAGCAATTCCTTGTTCTCTACAATTTACCAACCCAATGATAGATGCTATCTAAAACCGAATTCGATCAATCAGGAATAACTATACACAAAATAATCTTAAAGTATTCATAGTTTGCTTATAATAAGTATACATGTCAAAGAGACACGGATCATCTAATTTAATTCCTATACCAGTTAGGTAAAATCCACTCTAAAAGTTCTAAATTTAGAAACTTAGGTGGCACTACCGAAATAATTGGAAGCAAAAGCCGAGTGGACACCGAGTTAAGCACCTAGACTCTAAACAATCGGAAAACTCGGCTAGTCATAGAAAACTTGCGTCTTATCAGATGCCTATGTGGTGGTCTTATCGGATTCATTCACGCTATGTTATGCTACTTAAATAATCCAGTCACTTTGTTAAAAAAAACGCTGGAAAACAGGTAAGACCACCGGAGCTAATTGCATCCTTTATACTGGCACCTGCGCTGGCAAGTTATTACAAGGCCTATTGATAAATAATTTGAGTACTGCCTTTGGATCAAATACGCATCTTAGCACGTCCGGCAAGATGAACTGACGACCTTGTTAAGATCGTTTTTTTTTAAATAAATTACATTAATCTGACTCCGTGGTAAGTAGCTTAATAATAATAATTAGAGACCGGAATACATGCAATTGCATATTTGCATATGCATTTGCATATTTTATCCAATCTTAGCGGTTATTGCATATAAAGACAAAAATCCATTGATGATGCATTTTTATCCCCTTTTTCCAGTATTTTCAGTAGGTAAACAAAATTTGATCGCGTATAGCTTTGACGTCATCGCGTGCAATGCCGACTGAGTGACTAATTATCATTTGAATTCCAATTAAAAATCAAATAATACGAACTGCAGAAAAATATTAGTGTAAAGGCATCTGAAATTATGAAAATGTTTGCATTGTTGCAAGATTCGGTTTACGAAACAAAGAAATAAGTACATGAGTTGAACTAAGTAGACCGTCCTTCATCTGAAAGTGACTAGACAGAGACGTACTGTGGGTAGTTATTTTTAAATTAATTTCTGTAAAAGTTAATTTTAAAAAACGATGTTGATATGATTTTTATTGAAATAATCATCATGATGCATATTCTAGGCGTTTTTGTGCATGTTTCGAGCAATCTTTTTGTATATTTGCATGCATATAATGGCTATTTTATGTTGCATATAATCCGGTCTCTAATAATAATAATAAATCATTTATTTCAGATTTGCATCCATAAGTGTTAGTAACAAGGTGTTCTTATCCTAATGTTAGTAAAACAATAAATCAATTTAATTCACAAAAATAAAACATAATAAAATAAGCACTTGTGTTACAGATAACAGAATATAACATCCATACCAGTACAGAAAGACACGTTCATGCACACAAATGTGTGTACAGTGCGGGGAACGACTCCGCGACCTCTTGGTTAATAGTCAATTTCTTGACCATTACACGAAAGTGGTCGTCAAAGTTGTTATTAGTAGGATAAAACTTGATGCGGGTCGTTTGCAATTGCAAATAATTGATTTAGATGTAGTGATTAGTTAAATTCTTTAGCAGTGGACATCCTGCGACTCATGAAGACAGTACTAAACGACATTTAAATAGTTTATTTTATTCCCAAAAACCCTCAGCAGTTTGTCGTTTGGTATTTTTATTATTATTAGTAATTAATATCTGAATAATTAGATGATTAGCGAATTAACTACTAATTAGCCATAATCAAATAATGAACTTAATCTATTGGTTAACTAACTTTATCTAACCGCAACAGTGATGAATCATGCCTCATGCCTAAGGAGCACTTAGAAACTCGGACCGATGAGTAAGTGTCACGGTAGCTCAATTGGGAGAGCAATCGCCCGGCTTGCGGGAGGTGCGAGCTCGAGTTCCACCTGTGGCATTTAATTTTTCTTGAAGTGTATTTAAATTTTATCTATTGGTGCTAAATATAAAAAAAGAGCCAGTGAACCGCGACTATCGAGAAAAAAACCGCAAAAACCGGTCCCAGACAAGTGCAGGCGACAACGACCTGAGAGACGTAAAACAAATTGCTGTCAAGTAAGTACATATGAGTACATGCGATGCGGTAAATACTAAGTTTTGTTTTTATTTGCAAAAACATCGATGTTCTTTACGTTTAGGTAGCATTCCAGCACCCACCCTACGAAAGCACATAAAATGCGTAAATCATTGCCCAATCGAAAAGGATTAGGTAGCGTCATACTGCCTAGTAAAAACCAGGCAGTTAAGTAGCATGTTTAAAACATTTGACAAACGTAGCATTCATGAAAATGTTATAACCTCCATCCAACTTCGTATGACTAGTATAGTGTTAGAAGTAACTGTCTCGTTGGTGTAGTGGCAAAGTTTCTGCCTTACATCCGAGAGACCTGGGTTCGAATCCAAGGTCGAGCCAAAATTGTTTCTGAAATGTTCTGTCATGAATTTCTCAAAAACAGCTCGGAGTCGGGAAGTTGGCTGTGCAAAACCCCCGTGCCTCGGAAAGCACGTTAAGCCGTTGGTCCAGCGCCTGATCTCTCTCCGGTCATTTCGGATTGCCGTCTTACCGAACTTTGAGAGTGATGGAACAGTGCACCTGTGTATTGCGCTCACACTTGTACACTATATATCTCCTGCGTAGTTGGCTGATCTCTCTTGAGATTGGCCGCCGCGGTCGAAGTCGGCCAGGAGGACTATTATAGTGTTCGAAATGAATTTATAATGACAGGACATGAGCAATTATGGTCTAATAAGTGACACTTAAGGAAACCATGGACGTGTCTATTTCCATTCGTATTAAAATATTACATCCAAACTGACTGAAATTTAGCTCAACAAACATCAACAAAGCATAATATGGTATCTACTCTATCTGTCAATTCACCATGTCGTAACAAATACCGACTCCAATGCAGTGCAGCGCTCCAAACTTCATCGTAGACAAAGTGCTTAAACACTTTAGACAAAAAACAGGACGATAACCTTGTCAACGACTCCATACAGTCAGCTTTGTAATTATCGCACGTTAAATTGAGAATCAATATTTAACTAGTACGAATGTTGAACAAAACATTTCAAACAATCATAGTATTATTGTTTAGTTAGAGGGTACCTTCCACAGACAATGTGATGATGTAAACAACTCGTTTAATGACAATATACTTTTGCCTTTGCACCGATATAATGGTGGCATTGTATAATATGAGTTGATTAACAAAATGCAAACCAAACAAAAAGTATGAAAGTCATTTACTGTTCTTTTCACAGCTATTTTTATTCCAAGAGAGGTCGTTGATGTATTTATAGATGATGATATAACACTCACCTGCTACTTATTTTGGGTTGACCGCAAGTTAAGATGTTTTTCGAAACGTAGAGCTTTGTACTTTATCGTTTTGGTGATGGGGATTAGATATTGCAATTTTCAAGATAGAGAACAATTGCTAAAAGACCACTGGAGCAACATAATTATCGTCATTTTCAAAATTGGAAGTAGGTGATAAACTATTTCAATTCCTGTATTTGATCTCAGACCCCAGAGATGGAAGACGAAAACTTATTCCATCAACACAACGTATCTTCGATAGTAATCTTGAAGATATACCATGCGGTAACACTTTGGTTATAGTACAATAGCAAGATATATCGGTTTGACACCACTTTACAATACTCGTAACTAACAATCTCCTATGTGTATAACATAGGTCCAACATACCGATGAACGCTACGCTTTTGATCAGATTGTATACCATCTAGAACTTCATGCTAACATAGCCTGACTACGGCACCCTCCGTTTATTCCGACAGGTAGGGATATGACAGTCAGTATATCAGTGCTCTATCAATCCTCAAATCATTTCGCTATTGCTTTCCCGTTTAATCAAAGCGAATTTTCTTGCAAAAATAGCCATGCTATTGAGCGTACAGCGTCAAAGCAATAAGACCCCTTGTTGTACTGGAAGGATACTGGTATAATGAAGAGATGAGTAAGGAAGATAACTGAGTAACCCGTTTTGGATTAAAAAAAAATGCGTACCAAGCAGCAGCAATATGAGCGGGTTCTGGAACTGTTCTATGTACTTCTTCCATAGCGGATCCTGCTCCTTCACCTGGAACTCGTTGGGGCCCACGAAGTTCATGCGATCGTTCGCCTCGCGCCATGACAGCCCGCGGCGGACGTCCACGTTCAGACGTTCGGCCACCTGGTGGAGAAGAATAGAGTTAATTAGAAATAGAAGAGTAGAGAGAGAAGCTTAAAAGAAGATAAAAGTGCCACATAAATAATACTTTCATAAACGCTTTGCGTCTGCGATAGCCCAGGTCTGCTTTTGCGGTGCAACGTTTGGTAGTTTGGTAGTCGGTATACGATACGATCTCTTTCTGTGTTCGGGGGTACCACAACCCATCGCCACCCTCGTTGGAGGTGGGTACGCATACCCATGCGTAAAGCATTTTCCAGACGAAAAAAAAAGAAGAATAAAAGGTAAGATTTTGCGCTACTCCTTACGTAGCAGAGACATAAAGTGGCGGGATACTGCGTCATTCAAACCTTACTCAACATTCATTTGAAGATTCCAAATGACACCACAACACAACCATTACGTACCTTGACTACTATGTACAAAGTTAAAACGTATGCGCTATAAGAGGTACATAGGCACTAGCAGTGGTAGCCCTTTTTTTTCTTTTTTTTATCGTCAGGAAAATGCTGTTACGCATACCCACCAGCCGCGGGGGCAGCTGGGGGTTATGTGGGACTTCTGGCCTCAGAGAGCAGTGATAGCCCTGTACCAAGCGACTACCTGGAACTGATGCAAAGCAAGTGCAGACATTTTCCTCGATCTGGAGTCATTCCAGCGCCTTCATAACGAAATCCTGAGACTAGGCTAAACCGTCACGGTTGAAAGCTACATAAAAAGATATGAAAGTATAACACATGGTTGGGTTATTTCGAATTCGATTGATAGGTTTATTTTTCCTGGTCTATTTTCGGAATACGTTTCCACGGTGAGCTATAACTTTTGGAGGTGCTCTTGAGTGTTTGTGCACGCGTCGCATTCGTGCTAAGAAACCGGTAATTATGAGGTTTTTTTTAACTTTACTCTTTTAGCATCTTATTTTTAATTATCAAAATAAGAAGCAGACAGAATGTCCTTCGTAGCGTACGGTAGCCAACAGAAAGAAAATAGTTTTAGCACAAGAAGTGATCAAAATCTTTTTATTTTCGATGAGTCAAATAGGTATAAATGTTGAAAGGTAACAAATAACTTTACACTGCATGTAAAGTCCAATATCATTGAGCAACAAATATTGACTTTGAAAGGTTAATTAATTGAAAAAAAAAGTAAATGATTTGTGTAAAGTATAATTTTATTTAATACTGTTGGTTTCGTGCGGAGCCATACAAATGTTATTAAGCCATAAAAAGCTTTCAAAACAATGACTGTTTTGTCATAAACAAGTTTGATTCTCACGTTTTTTTTTCCTTTTTCTTTTGCCCAAGCTAACAACTCCACGACTTTTGATGTTTGTTCTCTAAACGTAATAACTGTGATTATTTTGTTGCTTGTAGATGCCAAAATAACATGGCCAATTATTTTGACACATCATTATATGCTAGGTTTTGGCAAAGGCTGCTTACAGAATGAAACTCTATAATTTGCTTCGGTCTAGCAACTCTAACGCTTACTGTTTAATCATATATCATACATTGCAGATTCATCACGCTATCTATTATCATCTGTATATGTCGCATATTTCAATTGATAAAACCCCAGTTTTATGCTATGGGTTTCCCACCAGCTATAATCGTGTGAAACGCTCACTAACGATCAAAATGCATGCTTTTATTGAAACTATTGGTTTCATGAAAACGGGAAAAAGTGCGGCTAAATCAAGTACGTAATAATAATCAATTTAATCTTTCTATTACTACCATCTATAATAGAACGAGAATAGAAGAATTAAGTGAATATCCTAGCCCTTAGTTTAGTTACAGACCTTCTACTGGACCTTATCAAAATAGCCTTTGAGTTAAACTTAATCTATGACGACCACTTTGGTGTAATGGTCAAGAAGATGACTATTAACCAAGAGGTCGGTATTAAACATTTGTGTGCATAAACATGTCTGGGTGTTGTATGTATTTATTTAATTTTATTTGTAATACCACTGTTGATTATAATATCTGTAACACAAGTGCTTAAGCTACTTACCACGGAGTCAGATGAATGTATGTGATGTTGTTGCATATGTATTGTAGTTTAATTTACGCATCGTCATTTCCATTTGGGACTTATCCGCCTACTTTTATCAAAGAAATACTTTTGGTAAATTTTTAATTTTTCGCTTGGCCTAGTCCTTTCACTGGACGAAAATCTTATTCACAAAGTCTACATATCACGCACGTGTGGGCTGTTAATTAAAATTAAACAGTCAATTAAAAGAACGACCAATGAACCGGGACGGAATTTATTCAGCCACTTGGACGCACGAAACGACTAAAACCAAGTTAAACATACTATTGTACGCTGATTCAATAGTAATTTCTAAACCTGTGTCTTATTCCCAACTATGCGGACACCGAAGATAAACGTCGAGACCCAAAAAACAACTTCTTCTTCTTAGCGTGTCGATGGAACACGATGAATTACACCGTGGCAGCCCAGAATTCAGCCATTTGTATTGCGGATCGGCTGCAGTTCATTAAATCCGCTGGCGTGCAGGTGTCGGGGCACGCCGGGCACGATGTTAAGTGTGCCATAGTTTGCACTGCACCGCAAACACAGTCCACATCGGAACTTGCCGAAAATCCCCACCTGGCCATGTTCTCCTTACTTCGACCAACCTGAGTCCGAAGCCTGTTTAAGGACTTCCAGATCGGCCATGGTAGGTCATGTCCAGTCGGGAGATTCTCGGCAAGTGGGACAAAGGGAGTAGGTAATGAAGCTTTTTCGCGCCAAAGATCACGTCTGGCCTGTGCTGGTTCGGTGGAAAGTGGGGCGACACACTTGATAAAACTGCGACGACTTTTTAGCCTTTGAGGCACTGAGACGTAGCCGTGCATAGGGTGCCGTGAGTCGCGATCTGCGTTTTCCCTTTTAGTGGAGCCAGCTACAGCCCTGCGGACTTCCGGAGGTGCTATACCAGCCAGTGGATATAGCATTGACACTGGGGTAGGTTTAAGACAACCAGTAGTAACCCAGCAGGTGTCATTCAGGGCTACATCCACTAACTTGGCATGAGCGGAGCGGCTCCAAACAGGGGATGCGTACTCGCCAGCTGAGAAGGCAAGCGCTAGCCCTGTCGTCCGCAGCACGTGCGGCGTGGCTCCCCATTTGGTGGTAGTTAGGCGACGCAGTAAGTTGTTCCGCGAGTGCACTTTCTTCTTGGCGTTATCGCAGGTCTTCTTATAAGTAAGTGATCTGTCTAGCGAAACGCCAAGATATCTCGGGAATTCGTTGTGCGAGATTGATACCCCTTGCCACACAACATTGAGTTTACGTCTCGCTTCTCTGTTGCGCAGATAGAATGGGCAAGACTCCGTTTTACTCGGGTTTGGCTTCAGTGAGTTCGCCTCGTAGTAGCTACTCAGATTATTGAGAGCTACAGTGAGGTTAGCCTCAACTTCTTCAAACTTGGAGCTTTGTGATGTTAGTGCCAGATCGTCGGCGTATAGGAAGCGGGACGTATTTGTGCTGGATGGTTGATCGTTGGTGTAGATGTTAAAAAGGAGCGGCGCCAGGACACTGCCCTGAGGAAGGCCGTTCCTTTGTGACCTCCAACGACTCTTGTCTGAGCGAAGATGTACCTGAAACCGACGATTATGGAGGAGTTCACGAAGGATCATGACGAATTTGCGATCGCCGGTCATGATGTCCACCTTCCATAACAGTCTGTTGAGGTTCACCGTATCGTAGGCCGCAGCAGTTATATATATAGTTATATAGGTATTGGGGTGTAGCAGGGCGTCTGTTTCCACTGAGGTGTACTAGCCGACCCTATTGGGTGGTGCACCGCCAGGTACAGGTGGCCTGCAACTCTCGCCAGTGGCTCCAAGTAGCTGCAGTGTTCGCAGCGGCCACACCCCGGTAACCGCGTCGGCTCGCGGGCTAAACCTGGTTGAGGGGGACCTTTTCTGTTTCGGCAGAGAGGTCTGATGCGGATGCCTCCCGCATAGGTAGCACGAAGTCTGTCTCGGCGCAGAAGGCAATCCACGCTGATTAGCAACGGACCTTGGCGGATGCGGCGAGACAGCAAGGCATTGTGGAAGGCCGAGGGCGACGATAGAGGTAAAGATTAATCGTCGGCCAGACACTGCATCCATCTCTTCTCCAGTCGTAGCGGTTCTCCGTTCCACTGGATTAAGAAGGGTTAGGACGAGAGAGTGCATCTGTGTTTGCGCGTACACTTATGCACTTAAATATTTCCTGCGTACCTGACTGCTTCCGAACATGGACTCCGAGTACGTAAAGTCCCGTGGCGATGGGCCGAGGTAGAGAGGTCCGGTTTGATGCAGACTGAGCTTTGTCTGAGGCCTGCACATGGGCGGCTCTAGGGGTGTTTCTAAAACGCCGTGGTCGCTTCCAATCTGCACTGGGGGGACAGAGGGGATTCGGCAACACCTGGAGTGACAAAGCAGCCCTATTTAGGGGAGGCACTGCTTTCCCCGCTCAGCCGGGGAGGGGACTAGAAAAGGTGTCCCAAAAATTGCTCTCCCCGTCTACTAGGATGGTAGCAACCGCGGCTGCCTCCGCATCATTTAATTCGCGGTCGACGTTACAAGATTAAAAGCTTAACATCTAACATGACATTTGGTGCGTGGAACGTGCGAACACTTCTTGATCGTGATATCAACGCCTGTCCAGAAAGGAAAACTGCCATTGTTTCTCGGGAACTTCTTCGCTATAATGTGGATGTGGCTGCTCTCAGTGAAACACATCTTGCTGAAGAAGGAGATTTGGTAGAGCATGGCGGTGGCTACACTTTCTTCTGGAAGGGTCTCCCTGCTTCTGAACGTCGAAGGTCCGGGGTTGGTTTTGCAATCAAGAACCAGCTTGTAAAGCAATTACAAGAATATCCGGTGCACATATCTGACCGTGTAACCACACTGCGCCTTCACCTGGTAAATGAAACCTTCCTGAATATCATCAGTGTCTACGCTCCCACGCTAGATAAGTCTGATGATATTAAGGACAAATTCTATGAGGAATTGGCCCGGTGTATTGGGAATATACGCCCCAGAGAAAATATTCTGCTGTTGGGGGATTTTAATGCCAGAGTAGGAAAAGACTATGAGGCCTGGCCTAATGTCTTGGGCAGACACGGAGTGGGTAGCATGAATAGTAACGGTCAACTGCTACTTAGTTTATGTGCTCAATACCATCTTGCGATCACGAACACCATGTTCAGGCTTCCCGCTAAGCACAAAAACACCTGGATGCACCCTAGATCCAAGCACTGGCATTTAATAGACTATGTCATCGTAAGACAAAGGGATGTCTCTCAAGTCCAAATTACCCGCGTCATGCGTGGTGCGCACTGTTGGACTGATCATCGACTGGTAGTAACTAAGCTGCGTCTCCGCCTAAGACTTCCTCATAGGTCTGCGAAATCTAAGACTGTCTGTTTAAACATAGACAGGTTGAAAGATCGCAAGGCTAGGAAGAACTATGCTGACGCCTTGGCTTCTTCGCTGACTTCCACTTATAAAGAGGCCGTTGATATTGAAAGTGGCTGGGGCACTTTATCTTCTCATATTTTGAACGCTGCAACAGTGACACTGGGTCGTAAAGTTCGTAAGAGCGAGGACTGGTTTGATGAGAATGATGAGGTGTTGTCAGAGGCGCTGGACAAGCATCGGCGTCTCCTTCGACAGTGCAGCGGAACACGCCAAGGCGGAAGCACTGCGGTGACTAAGCAAAGTGACCTGGAACTACGCAGACTATCTCGAGAGATAAAAGATAAATGGTGGCAGGATAAAGCTCAACAGATGCAGAGGTTAGCTGACACAAACCAGCTCGGGGAATTCTACCGTGAGGTGCGAAAATTGATTGGCTTGACTTCCCATGCAAAGGTGCCCCTAAAGTCTAACGATGGGCAAAACCTTCTTAAAAGCAGGGAGGACATGCTCAAGCGATGGGCAGAATATTTTAACACCTTGCTCAATGTGAATCTATTTGCAGATTTAGATCACATTCGTTCGATTCCTCAACACCCCATTGCTCTTGAACTGGATGAGCCGCTGCAATGTGAGGAGGTTGTTTTTGCCATTAAACAACAGCAGAACAAGCGCGCGGCAGGCATAGACTCTATACCGGGAGAACTGCTTAAATACGGCGGTAAGGAATTGCATTCAGCTATATGGGAACTTTTCGATCTTATGTGGAAGAAAGAACAAGTCCCATCTACTTTCAAAGTATCACGTATTAGAGCCCTGTATAAGAATAAAGGTGACCGTTCTGATTGCAATTCTTATCGTGGTATCTCATTATTATCAGTCCCTGGAAAAGTCTTTGCCAGAGTCTTACTAAACCGCCTAACGACACTATCTGAAAAGATTCTACCGGAAACTCAGTTTGGCTTCCGACCTGACCGTGGTACATGTGAGGCCATATTTTCGTTGCGTCAACTTCAAGAAAAAAGTAGGGAGCAAGACCGCCATATGTATCTCTGCTTCGTTGACCTCGAGAAGGCCTTTGATAGCGTGCCACGTGAAGCTCTCTGGGTTGTGCTTGAGAGGATAGGATGCACGGAGAAGTTTGTGCGACTATTAAGACTCCTGCACGATGACATGCAGTGCTGTGTCGCTGATGACAGTGAACAGTCTGACTTTTTCCCTGTTACCTGTGGGGTAAAACAAGGCTGTGTCCTGGCGCCTACTTTGTTTGCACTGTATTTTGCAGTCGTAGTCAGAGAAGTCCTGCAAACGACTTCTGAAGGGTTACGCATCCGCTTTCGCACCGATGGTAATGTTTTTAATTTAGCTCGGTTCAAAGCCCGCACAAAGGTGTCTTACGCAATGGTCACAGAGATAATATATGCGGATGACCTGTGCTTTGTGGCAGAATCTCCAGAAGGCCTGCAGCAGCTAATGACGGTCTTTCACGAGTGTTGCTGTAAATATGGTTTAAAAGTCAGTGTCAAAAAGACGGAGGTAATGTCCTTGGACATTCATGGTCACGAGGCACTTACGATTAAACTCGGCGAGGATACGCTGAAGCAGGTCGATAAGTTCCGCTACCTGGGGAGTACTATTACATCAAAGTGCGACCTCGATGCAGAAGTGAACAGCAGGATCGGAGCTGCAGCTGCAGCGTTCGGCAAGCTCGATTCTAAGGTCTTCTGCTCACATGATTTGAAACTGAGCACCAAAATTGGAGTTTACATGGCAGTTGTACTCCCCAATGTTTTATACTCAGCCGAAACGTGGACTGTGTACCGTCGCCACATTCGCATGCTAGATCGTTTCCACTTAAAATGCCTACGTAAGATCCTAAATATCCGATGGTCTGATCGTGTACGTAATACAGAAGTACTGCGTAGAGCTAATGTGGGTGGAATTAGAGGCATACCTCATGCGACGACAACTCCGATGGTGCGGACATGTGTCACGAATGACGGAAGAGCGAGTGGCAAAGCGCATCTTCTATTCGGAACTTGAGGAGGGCAAGCGAAAACATGGCGGCCAACTCCTCAGGTATAAAGATGTGCTTAAGCGGCACATGAGGAGTTGCAACATCGAGCCTTTGCAATGGGAGCAACTGGCTGCCCGGCGACCTGAGTGGAGATCCATGGTTAAAACCAGGATTTTCGAATTTGAGGCTAAACGGCGCTCAGACCTAGACGCCAAGCGTGACGAATTGAAAGCCAGACCACCAGCGGCAATCAATTATAACTATATAAACAGTGTGCTCACATGCCCGCAGTGCGCAAGGACATTTACAAAAAAGATTGGCTACATAAGCCACATGCGTGCACACGACCGCCAACAAAGGAGTTGAAGCAGTCGCCGTGATCGAAATCGATCGGAAGGATACATCGTAGGCCGCAGACAGGTCCACGAATACGGCGCCTGTTATCAACCCAGACTCGAAACCATCTATCGAAAAAAACAACTATCGAGTTAGATAAGTTTTACCGTAGTTATTGATGATGTTTGATGTTAAGTGATGTTCCGAATATCCTTATCCGCGCCCGCGGATATGCGACAGAAAATAAAGATCCGTTAAAATCTGTTTTCTCGCGGATTCATCCTATCAATTAAAAATTAATAAGTTCAAAAACTTATTAATTTTTAATTGATAGGATGAAATGCTTATTATAATATTATACTATAGGTAAAAAGTTACACGATTAACGAACATTCAGCTTTCAGCAGAGCAATTTGGGCAACACACGTGCCCTAACCTAACAGTTATTATTATGAGGGTAGATTGTAATTGGTCGACCGGGAGCCGAGATTACGAGACTTAACCAACGAACTCTACGTGTAGTTACATGAAATTAGGACGATTCCCCAATTAAAGATAAAATACATTTACCTTACACAATAAATAAAACCTTATGAGTTATTATAAGTTAATAAAGTGTATTGTATGCAAACTCAAGTGACAGAGCACTTGACGACCACTTTGGTGTAATGGTCAAGAAGTTGACAATTAACCAAAAGGTCGCGGGTTCGATCCCCGCACTGTACAAACATTTGTGTCCGTGAACATATCTGTTTGTACTAGTCCGGGTTTTATTATGTATTTGTTTAATTTTATTTGTAATACCACTGTTGATTCTGACATCTGTAACACAAGTGCTTAAGCTACTTACAACGGGGTCAGATCAATGTATGTGATGTTGTTATATATTTATTTAAAAAAAACACTTATTGCACGAAGAGGTGATGGTCCCTATATATTGCGCCAACGGCAAGATCTATTCATTTTAAATTTATTTAAGCTTTATTGCACAACAAAACTATAAACAAAAAGTAGACTTTTCGTGAACAAAAGATTTTAGGTTGGAGACTGTTAGATTAGAAGAGCATAGGGCGTCTGGCAAAATTGATCGACAACCTTGTTAAGGTCGCAGTCAATAGGTTAGAAGACACCACCAATCGTTGACATACTCTTTTTTTTGCCTAAACGGTCTGCCTCAATAGATTCTGTATGGAAATACAAATACGTGACATCACGGTTGTGTATCAGAAATCGGAGTCAATTGACTGAACATTTATTGAATTTTGTATGTTTAAAAATTGGTTTCACCAATATTTAGGATAGGGGTCAACATGCCGATTAGAGTAGGTATTTACGAGATTTCTACCAAGTACTCGTACCTAGTACATATTTCGAATCTCGTAAGTCTGGTAGAAATCTAATGCCATTTATTAAGTATTTTTTTGCGTTCACAACGCTATTTTTAAATTCGAAAAAAGTTAACACTTAAAAAAATTTTTTCGGCTCCGGTGACCACCCCGATGACCGGAGCCGAAAAGAAATTTTAAGTGTTAAGACTTTTCGAATCTAATGTTAGTTAACTATGTTAGTTTAAACAATATTTTATGGCCAAGGTACATTTCAGCGATGAGTGAGGTAACAGTCAACGGGTTCATGGATGATAAGTCTGAAGCAATACACCCTCATTACTAACAAAAAAAGATGCTAGACTTGACAGGTTAATATGATCCGATGTAGCGTTGAATTTACCACATCAATCATCCATACGAAAATAGATAAAGCATAGAAGCCGAAGATGAAAGGACTGTCTTGGTAGTGGGAAAACTTTCAGTAAACAGTTCTTAAATTAACTATTTAAAAAACAAACTACATTGAGGCATACATTAAAGGTTTCAGGCAGAAATATCAACAAAAATCTAGACAGTTACTACCTAACCTAAGCTTACACAATTATTATTAAAGAACTTGATAAGTTTAGCCTTGATTAAACTAATTCATTGTTTTAAATATCATGCATACCAAACTTTACAGTTTTCGTTATTACGAGTATAATTTAGTGTAACTTTTAATAATATTAGTCAGTCTCGTGTCAATAGTAAATATTGACATTGATTTAACTTGTAAAGACTGGGCTAAGGTCTCTTCAATTACTTATTTCAAAATTACGACAGTCTCTGATTTTTCTTAAATGCTCGTAACCGTATAATGGTCTCCAGACGAATTTCAGCCGATCTTAATAGGAAGCATCCAACTACGCAGATGATATTAGTGCACAAGTGTATTCGCAATACTTACACTCTGTTCCTTTACTCTCTCATAGTTTAGTGAGTAGGCAATCCGACATAATAGAAGAGAGAGAGAGATCTAGCTTTCCGAGCTACGGTGTAACACCGCCAACTTTCCGACTCCGAACTGTTTCTGAGAAACGCATTAAAAAAATTCTTTGAGAAAATTTTGACGGACTCGTAACCTCTAGGATGTCAGTAAATTGGTCACTAGACCAACGAGGCAATAAGAATCGTATACCTTGATAGAGCAACCGAAATCGCAATAATGGAAACAAAATAATCCATAACCATCTAGATATCTAATGAACACGTAAGATATAGCATACAAGAAAATGGAACTTAGGGTTTCGTACCTACCTACTCTATTAGGTCGTAGCTTTGTACCCAAAAAGAGGCTACGGGGACGCTTATTAAGCCTTCAATGCCTGTCTTTATGTCCCTTATCAGAGGTAAAATTCCGCATCATTTGCAATAATAAAAGATATACAAATTTCACGTAATACTTCGGCAGCTTTATTTATAAGTAACTGAATGGCTAGAGAAACTTTTCGATATCGAGACAAATAACACGTTACCATACCTCAAACATAAACAAAACGTTCGACATTTATGCCAAGGTAGAATAAGCTCAAAACGTGCCTCAAATACAGACCGTAAAATTAATCGTGAGAGTCATAAAACGCGAAGACTTTACTACACTTAGGCACAAGTTGACTCCATTAACACGACTTAATTATTCCAGCGGCGAAGGGTGAAGTGTATCAAAATGATGAGGGTAGACAATTGACGTCGGATAAAGTAGGTAAGTACTGACACTACGGACGAATAGAGGCTCTTTATTTATAATAATAATAATTCGTTTATTTTAGGCAACAAATTTAAAAAAAATACAGGCCCACTTTTTAAATACCTGACAGACTAACATACATACAAATAATGAAAAATTACATAATCTAATTAAAATATTAAACACAAATCAAACGCGTCAGCGCACAGATGCGTAGCGCGCGATATCGGCTGGCAGCCGTCCTCGGAACTTCCGAAACACGGCGCCCTGCGGTCAGAAATCTTCCTTCATGAAGGGTGCTAGATGGTGGGTCGGTATCCTCACCACAAATGAATTAAAATTCCAACCGTTTGACCCTCAGGGTGAAGTTGGACTTCTTACATACATGGTCTACGACGTCTCGACTTATAGGATTAAGCCATCTCTGTCGCTCTGACTGACATAACCGTGCGAGTGAAGGCGCCGGCTACACCCGAAAATATGGACTTAACTTTGGGAGCAAGGCTTTCACATGAGAACATAACTCGATAGGAGATGTTAGAGTAAATACCGACAAATCAAGTTCTTTCATAAGAATAGGCATTATGACACCTATCGTAAATATTTTCAAGACCATAGTGTTTTAAAAACATAATCACTATGAAGCTAGTAAAACCGATTTTTTTTTTCAAAATCTGTAGAAAACAATTTTCATTTACATAGAATTAAATCAAGTCAATTGCCTTCGACTTTTATGCTATATTATGACGTCAAATTATAGTATTCCCATACAAAATCTATGGAAGCAGATCGTTTCGACAGATGATAAAGAGTATGTCAACGATTGGTGGTGGCAACAAGAGAGAGACACTTAGTAATAGAGAAATATAATGTATAGGAAAAAGAGAGCCCTCTCGTGGTTCCTTTAGGCAAACCAGTTTGACACTGCCATCTATAATTTCGCCCCGAGAACTAAACACGACCTATGGCTAGCTATATATAGCTATAACACACAAAACGAATTCAAAAATAAATCCGCGTACGCAACAAGAAATCTCCATTTTGTAATTTTTTGACAATGGCAGTTTGCACTGTGTAATATTTGAACGTCACAACTTGCCAGTACTCAAAAATTTTAATTTAGTAAAGTTTATAAAAACGAAGCTGAAAATATTTATATTGTATTTTTAAGATGTGGTAACAAAGCGCACATAAATTATTATATAATTTATTTAATTTCAGTCGATAGTTTTTGACAAAAATTTGCACAAAATGATTCAATTTTTTAATTCTAGTAACTCAGAGAAACAACTTCAAAAACAGTTTCGGGGCGAAAACACAGATTGCTGTACTTTCTTTCCCTAAATGTAATTTGTATGGATGTGGGGGACACATCCATACAAATTACATTTAGGGCACTTAGTCTTCATTGGGTCTACATCAGTTGAGTACTCTGATGACTAATGAAATGTAGTCATAACAACTTGGCAGAGAAATCAAACTTAAGTATGTACCTTTAATGTGTACAGTCTTAATATACCTAGAAATATATTTTTTGTGTGAAATATACACTAAAAGTATTTCTATTTATCTATCTATACTAAATCAAACTGTATCTTCGTTTTTTAATAACGACTGCCTTGTCAAAAATAAAGACTAATTTACTTTCATAACCTACAACTATATTTGGACTCCATTTACCTTTAAGCTCCGACCTTAAAATGCATTTCCACCCCTATACCCAGACTCAAATGCAGCTTCCTAATTCGTTTGTCTAGTTTAGTTAGGCCAATAATAGGAAAAGTCTGACCTATGCAAATTAAGTTAGAACTGGGTCAACCAGCTGAACCGGCCCATTGGAGTTATGGTGTATGTTTATCGGACAGTTGTCAACGCGGCATTGAACACAACAGTGGGCTATTATACAGGGTGGTGGTGGTGGATTTGACGTTCAAAGCCAAAATTAAGGTTCATTTTATTAAGGTATATACGAGTACATGCCAATCACCCCCATGTAAGTCCTACGATTTTGCTTAGTTAAGGAGATAAAATTGATTTAATGTATTTTTCCTTAACGAAAATTTCCCCTTAATTAGCTCTTAAAGTCTAATGACGTATTTTATTGGGGATAAAATACTATTTTATTTTATTGTAAGCTATGTTACTTAGAGTTGTCATGTTTTGGTCAAATGATTTGTTGGGCCATTTAAACTCCCATCCAGACTTAATACACCTTCAAAAGAACAGCAAGTACTCGCTAGACTAGCTACTTACCTCTTGAGCCAAGAGGTAAGTAGTTGTAACTAGTTGATTAAATATTAAGATATTTTAACTAATTTTTTTAATATCCGCAGAAACAGCATCACAAACAGTTAATTGCAATTCATCAACAACAAAATAGAGTGGCATATTATTAACCATAGACGTCACTAGATGACTAGACTAAGAACTACCCACATTCAGTGGACAGGGAAACCTAATCGAATGAAAATCCATAAAGGGCATACACGTACGGCTGATACTCAACAAAACAATTTAATTTTTCTCAATATAGGTATTTTGCTGATTTTCTTTTCACAATATTCATTCATCGTTCATTCATTGCAACACAGAGCTAGAAGGTCGTCACACATGCACACACATATATTTGTTTACTTACAAGAATATTTGTTTACTTAGTGTAAATATAATATCCCTTAATGTAACCGAAATAAGTTTATTTCAGTTAATTGAAATTAGTAGTTTATATCGCATGTAAGAAATACTCCAACTCGAAATGTACTCGTAAATTTGTGGAAATCTATAATTATGCTTATACACATTATCATATGTCAAACAAAATGTATCGGTGTTGATTTCCTGAATAAAAAGAAAACAAAATAAAAATTTACGATATATGGAAACATGAAGTAAACGACTTGAGTACCTTAATTTCACGATTGATCGTAACTACTGACTGCCCTTGTTTAAAAAGGTCATAAGGGATGGTTATATTGTACACGTGTCGAAATGACGAGTCCTTAATATAACGAGTACATTATTTATTCATCGTAGGTATCCAAAAACCGTTGAGTGATTGGTACGCTTGTACGGCTTTTCCATAGGCAATGTTGCTATGCCGAGTTATTTATTTGCTAACAAGTTATACTATTTCTTAAACTACGTGCAATACCTTTCAGATGAATGCGAGAATGCGTTACTGAAAGTCTGCAACCTAAAATTGTAGTTATGATATTAAAGTTAAAAATTGGATATAAGACAACGAAAAATGAAAGCCGAAACGTCGAGCAGTGAGTACCTAAATAGGTACTCATTAAAATAGATCGTGATTAGACCCGGTAACCAATAGTTAGTGTTAAAATGCAACGAAAAAGTTTAAAATCATAAACGAAAAATTACTTTTAATATAGCCGATAAGTAACTCTAAAAGTATTATATCAACATCGTGCGTTTCACACCTAATCATGATAATTTGTTTAACATCAAGACTGAATTTCGCATTTCATGATAGCTATTTTAGCCAACTACGAAATATTATTAAGATGCATAATACGCTAATCATGGGTTATTGATACAATAAATAAATGGTGGAGACAACATTACATACAATGAATCTGATACCAATTTATTTAGCTTAAGTACTTGTGTCCTGGGAATCAGAAACAACGAAGGTACTACAAACACCCAGAGACCTATGACAACATTGATAATTGGTTTCCAACATTGTCTCCGTCCGGAGATCAAGTCCGGGACGTCGTAGATGGCGGCACCTTGGCAACGGTACTCACGCCACTACACCACGGAGGTCGATTAGTAGTTCGCAATTATGTTTTTGTTCCTTTAAATAAATGAAGTGAAGAGGCAGTAGTAAGTGCTATGAAAACACACATCATATTTTATTACAAGATTATACACAGTTGAGTGAAAAAATTAGAATATTTTAATAACTCGCAATAGAAGTGAACCCAATGTGTAGCCTTGCAGAAGACCCTATTAAGCAACTCCCGGGAACGTAATACGTTTCGGATTCATATTGAATCCGTGGAAATCCGATTTGCGTCTGAAGGTTTATGAAAGAGAGAACGTTTATTACATTAAATAAGGAAATCCATGTTTTACAGATTTAAATACACAGAAAGATTTATTGGATGCTTAGGAAATATTCGGGTGTATAAAACAGAAATTGAAAAGAGAATTGTAACTGAATAGCACAGCGGTTCCTCCCTCCTGTCTAGTTAATGATTTTCAAAAATTTCCATCTATAAACTAAATTCTATTCACCTTATCTCATCACCCTATAGGTACAGGTTGGCGACGACAACACAACAATTGACTTTCTGTCTGTAATGCTTTCACGGCTTAACAACTAAACAGATTTGGATGAAATGTCACACAACACATACATGGTCGTCAACATTCTGTATGTGTATAAAATGTCATCCAAATCTGTTCAGCAGTTTAGGCACGGTGATTAGGCGTGAGAGCGTAACAGACAGAAATTCAATCGTAGTATTGTGGTCGCCACCCTGTATACGGGCACTGGCCTCACCGCAACAACGGTGGTACGAGCTAAAAAAAAATATTAAAGGATTAAAAAAAAATGTTTTATCTAAAAATCATGAATGCCTTAGAAGGTCATATTGTAACAAAATGAACATCTTTTATACCTGTATTGGGAACTGCTGTTACTTTATGGAAGTGATTAAATGAATATGAATATACTCTATCACGCAGTCTCAGCGCGGATTGTTGAAGGGGTTGGTTCAAAGGTATCTGACCAGACTAAAGGACTAATATCTATCGATATAAACCGGAACCAACAGCATAACGTGTCTTCCGAAGCACGAATATGCTTGTGAATAGACGTCACTTAATTGGACCGAGTGGTCAGCCATCCCAAACACGACCGCGCGTTAGATTGCTTAACTTTGGTATCACTACCAAAGGGCTGCACCAACCGCGCCACAAGCACCTTAATACCTAAATTCTATTATCAGAACAAAATACCTTATGCATTCATGGGCAACTTTATCAATACGAGATACGAATTATTCTGAGAATGATACGGCTAATGATTCGGCTTGAGACTTGGCTAGAAAAGAAAAACAAGACAAACCCACGGAACTCAGAATTATGAATATATTTATATTAAGAATTGTTAGCGAGTCGGAAATCGATTCGCCACGTTTCAGCACTACCGAGCTACAGGCATCACTAGCATGACGTTGACAGTCGGCACTAGTAATGGAATAATTAATATTAGCATCATTAATTAGCATGCTATTTCATCGTTAGCAATAATTTAATTATTTGACGATGCTAAATTGTGTGAATGCTAAAATTCACGGACAGCGACGTGTCGCTGCTATCATAGATTCGCACGCACTGCTTTAGCAGGCTGCTAATAGCAGCTTAGCACTAGCAGGCGATTGAAACTCGCGTTCGCGTGCTGTCGGGTGACGATCGGCTTTCGAACGTTACCCGAGTGAATGGCGAACAAAGAAAGAGAAGAGAATACTGCATCCTTGCATTTAGAGTCGTATTTTGCGTGCGGTTTATTGAACTGTTTATTTGAATGATTTTTTTTGCCTTTTCGAGACTTGATTGAAATATCTAACCGGTGCATTTTTCACTTTAATGAAGTCAAATTTAATTCTAATCTTAGACACAACACTAAAATGTACAATCATACAACAGCCACAATTTCGCAATTTAATATTATACGCTAACGCTATTTCTCAATTTCGATGAAATTTCATATTAGCATAGCAATAGCGCGTAGCATGCTATGCTATGAATTTAGCATGCTAATTAAATTAACAAAAAATAGCAATAATTGCCATTACTAGTCGGCACTACCGCCATTCCTTTGATAGACGGTTCGCAAGGAGCGTGGGACGCTATCCCGCTTTTTCGAAATTATTGTGAACAACCAGGGTTTAAGAAGGATTTGTTTAAGATGAGTATTTCATTATTAATAGTATTTATAAATATGAAGATATCAATTAAAATGTGCTTGGTATCTTAAACATTGTCATAATCGTCATAAGCAGCTGCAATACGTCTTCTATATACGCGTATCAACGAGTATTCCTATGTTGAGTGAGTAGCTCAGATCTCAGCCATTCCATATTTTTACATGATCATCGCGAATAAATATTAATTTAGATCAAACTTTTCTTTAAATAAATAAATAAATACGAGGGCGTTTTGATAACTCCATGACTTTCAGGCTGAATAGAAACTTTTTTTATTTTTAATGATATTTTCTTAAAAGTAATATTTTTGCGAACCTAAAATAATTCTATTTTCAAATATGGCGCGAAAACAATATTTAATAACAAAAGAAGTTTGGCGGCTGTGAAGGTGTTCTTCGAAAATGGAGAAATCCGAGTTTCGAGTCTTGATTAAACACTATTTTTTACGCGGGAAAACCATTAAGCAGACCGAAGACAAGTTGAAAAAATATTACGGGGATTCAGCGCCGTCTCATGGAATGGTACATAAATGGTTTACTGAGTTTCGTTGTGGACGTATTACAACCAATGATGCCGAGCGCCCAGGAAGGCCGATTGAGGTAACCACTGAGGACATTGTTAACAAAATCCACGATATTGTTTTGGCTGACCGTCGAGTAAAGATACGCGAGTTAGCTGAGGCTGTGCACATCTCAACTGAACGAGTTTTTCATATTTTGCACGATATTTTGGGAATGAAAAAACTTTCTGCAAGATGGGTGCCGCGCTTACTGACAGTCGACCAAAAGCGAAAACGCGTGACTACTTCTGAGGCATGTCTGGCTATGTATAATCGCAATCCAAGTGAATTTTTGCGTCGGTACGTAACCGTGGATGAAACGTGGGTCCACCATTATACGCCAGAGACTAAACAACAGTCAAAGCAGTGGACTTCTACCGGCGAACGTGCACCAAAGAAGGCAAAAACGGTATGTTCGGCTGGTAAAGTGATGGCAACAGTATTTTGGGACAGTCAAGGGGTTATTTTCATCGATTTCTTGGAGAAAGGCAAGACAATAACCGGTGCTTACTATGCTGCATTGCTGGAAAGATTTAATGAAGAGTTGATGAAGAAACGACCGCATCTAGCAAAGAAAAAAGTTATATTTCATCAGGATAATGCTCCGGCCCACTCGTCTGCAGTCGCGACTTCAAAACTTGTCGAATTAGGATACGAATTATTGCCGCACCCTCCATATTCACCAGATTTAGCCCCCTGTGACTTCTTTCTCTTCCCAAACATGAAGATATGGCTTGCTGGGCAAAGATTTTCATCCAATGAAGAGGTGATAGCTGCAACCGAGGCCTATTTTGCAGGCTTTGATCAAAAGTATTTTTTGGATGGGTTGAAGAGATTGGAGCATCGCTGGAAAAAGAGTGTAGAGTTGAAAGGAGACTATGTAGAAAAATAAAATGTTTTTGTACACAAAATATATGTTTTTCTTTTCAAAGTCATGGACTTATCAAACCGCCCTAGTATACAACATCACATACATTGATCTGACTCCGTGGTAAGTAGCTTAAGCACTTGTGTTGCAGATATCAGAATCGACAGTAGTATTACAAATAAACTTAAATAAATACATATAACACCCAGACCAGTACAAACAGACATGTTCATGCACACATAAGTTTGTACAGTGCGGGGATCGAACCTGCGACCTCTTGGAATAGACATGTTCATGAACACAAATGTTTGTACAGTGCGGGGATCGAACCCGCGACCTCTTGGTTACTAGTCAACTTGACCATTACTCCAAATTGATCGTCTAATAAGTGTGTGTAGAGAACCATAACAACTGTGATCATGAAACCATAACACACAATACTCGAGTTGCGTTATGATAACAAATTAGTTTTGAAACACGTGCTGTTTGCTCTGGTGTTATTAAACAGACTGGATACGCAGTTTAAAATTATGGTTGGTTTTTTTATTTTTTATTTGGGATAGGTTTGCTCTTGACCCAAGACTAAGCCCAATGAGGCAAAGACTGAGTCTACGATGGAGCGAGCTCACATAGAAGATGCCTGTTCACTCTAGCTTTGAAGATTCCTAGGTTGTAATTGCAGGGAAACACTGACGCAGGTAGTGAGTTCCACTCTTTTGCAGTGCGGATAAGGAATGTAGATGGGAAGCGCTTGGTTCGTAACAGTTGGTTTTTTAAATTTATTTCAGAGTTCAATTCGGTACCCACACAAAAATAAGATTGAGGTACCGTTTTTGATCTCGGCGAATAGACTGGGCCAAAACTTCGAATTTGAACGCGGACGATGTCGCGGGCAGCCGCTAGTTTGATAATGAATTACATACTATGGCAATTTCATACTAGTCGTATTCTAGTTTCCGACATTACGACATTAATGTTCGTACCCATATTTTTAATACACATACATAATGAGACACATCATCACTCAAGCGTTGTTCTCATCGTATAAATACGGCGCCCGGTGTCCGCTCTGAGAATGAGACAACTGCCAATATAATAAATTATATTCGAGAGAAAATAAATCTTAAATATTCACATTCTATGTAGAAGTTTAAAAAACCGGCCAAGTGCGTGTCAGACCACGCATAAAGAAATTTAAATTTTTTGTATTTTTAAAAATGAGTATCGTCGAACCAAGTGCATATTATTCCATAAACGTAGAAGATATTCTGTTGTGACAGACTACGACGGACTGAACGATCTTACACTCTCTTAATACAAATAGTATTAACTGCCAATATAATAAATTATATTCGAGAGAAAATAAATCTTAAATATTCACATTCTATGTAGAAGTTTAAAAAACCGGCCAAGTGCGTGTCAGACCACGCATAAAGAAATTTAAATTTTTTGTATTTTTAAAAATGAGTATCGTCGAACCAAGTGCATATTATTCCATAAACGTAGAAGATATTCTGTTGTGACAGACTACGACGGACTGAACGATCTTACACTCTCTTAATACAAATAGTATTGCAAAGCAGGATTTCTACGGAAGATTTCAAGAGTAGAAAGTAATATTTTATCGTCGCTACAAAAAGTAGTTGGACATTTTGAGTGTTTGTTGGACAACAAACCGTTGTTGACCGTTGGAGTTTTTTTGCAATGTAGTAGAAGGGTTTGAATAATGCGAATGTTTGTATGAGACGTCCAAAAAATCTCAATTATAACAAAGCGTTTTTTAATTAATTAATTACTTCGATCAACTTTATAGCTAGTAGTAGTAACAATTAATAGTAGTAATAGTAAAAACTTAAAACAGGACGTTAATATCCTAAAGATAATGCTATAAAATAACGACGTCAACCAGCGCTGAAACATTTTCATCAAAGCACATTATCTTAATTGCTGAAAGAATTGGCCGTAACGACATGGCTGATAAATTGATGTCGCGGCTGGTCGCCACTTTTCATCAATGTCAATAAACGCTTAACTTTATAGAGTCAGTACTATACGTAGTAAGTACAACCTGAGGAGAGAGGAGGGTCACCAGAGTTGCAATGGCCCACACAATATAAGAAGAAGAAGTGGATGCCTTACCTGTTCCCAGGTGAGGATGGAGCTCTCAACGGCGCTGAGCCACATGACGCCTGCGCCCGGAGCTGCCTCGCTCGCAACGTCTTTCATCGTCACCAGAGTTGCTGTGGCCCACAGACGATAAGAAGAGGATGCCTTATCAGTCCCCAGGTGAGCATGGAGCTCTCGACGGCGCTGAGCCACATGTCACCTGCGCTCGGAGCTGCCTCGCTCGCAACGTCTCCCACCGTCAGCAGAGTTCAAGTGGTCCACACACGATAAGAAGAGGGTGCCTTACCTGTTCCCAGGTGAGAATGGAGCTCTCGACGGCGCTGAGCGACATGTCGCCTGCGCCCGGAGCTGCCTCGCTCGCAACGTCTTCCACCGTCACCAGAGTTGCTGTAGCCCGCACACGATAAGAAGAGGATGCCTTATCAGTCCCCAGGTGAGCATGGAGTTCTCGACGGCGCTGAGCTACATGTCGCCTGCGCCCGGAGCTGCCTCATTTGAAACGTCTTCCACGGTCACCAGAGTTGCTGTAGCCCACACATGACAAGAAAGAGGATGCCTTACCTGTTCCCAGGTGAGGATGGAGCTCTCGACGGCGCTGAGCCACATATTGCCTGCGCCCGAAACTGCCTCGCTCGCAACGTCTCCCACCGTCAGCAGAGTTCCTGTAACCCAAACACGATAAGAAGAGGATGCCTTACCTGTCCCCGGGTGAGGATGGAACTCTCGACGGCCTGCGCCCAGAACTGCTTCTCTGGCAACGTCTTCCACCGTCACCAGAGTTGCTGTAGCCCACACACGATAAGAATAAGATGCCTTACCTGTTCCCAGGTGAGAATGGAGCTCTCAACAGCGCTGAGCCACATGTCGCCTGCGCCCGGGGCTGCCTCGCTCGCACTGCGACGCCCCCCGCCCGCCTCTTCCACCGTCGAGTGCTGAAACAAATGATCAGGTTACTTTAAAGTCAGATCGTAGTGCTAAGACGAAGGCTGCGTTAATTGAATACATTTCTAAAGAAAAGTTCTATCATACTAAAAAGTACAACGTGCACATTAAGTTACAATTACTGTAATCTGTATAAAGATTCGATGCAACCTGTCTGCACCTAGATTAGATAGTTACACTTGTTAGGAAATAATAAATGTCCCATCCTATTGCTTAACACCTAAGGGAAAAAGTAAAACGATCCGCTAAACAAGTCTTCATTCAAATAAATGGACTCGAACTTAAATTAGCTTTATTGAAAACCTAAAGTCTTCTAACTTAGCTTGTGACTTTTTTTATTTTTTAACAATAGCTATCCAGACTTTTGGCCACAGTCGCACCTGATGATAAGTAACGATGTGGCCGTGGATGGATCATGTCTGTCTCGTAGCAGCCTATTCACTCTTTTCTTGAAAAGATCCAAGTTTTAATCTGAGAGGTACACTGCAGCCGGCAGCAAATTCCATGCATTAGCCGTACGCAACAGGAATGTAGATTCGAATCGCTTGGTGCGTAAAGGTGGTATATCTACAACATAAGGGTGGAAGCCTCGCCTGCGTCTAATGTTCCGATGGTGAAAAACGGCTGGTGGAATCAGGTAAATTGTGCAATTCCTGCTATTAGGCATGCTACTTTGCGTCTGTCTGTACTCGAGGGCCGAGGCTAAGCAGCTTTTGTTCATAATTCAATGTCATTATTAATTCTTCAGTCTTCACCCAGTGTACAAGCCTAAGTAACCTTCAACTCGCATTAATCTCAATTCTAGCCAACAGGTGAGTAAGGTAGGTAAATATAAGAGCTCATTAAATATTTATCGCTTTCGTGCCCCCATTTGAGAAGTATTACAATGTTTATTGCTTTGGAGGTTTGGATTAATGGAAAAAGTTATGCTTTAATAATTGTGAATTACACTGTTAGGGTTACTAAGGTGCCTATAGGACACTATAACTTAACCTGTGCCGTTCGTTTGTCTGTTTGTCTATCGGCAGAGCATATTTCATGAACCTTAATTAAATGTTTATTTGAATAATCAACACACAATACACTACTTTTAAAAAACCGGCCAAGTGCTTGTTTGACACGCATAAAGTAGGGTTCCGTAGCCAATTTTGGCACCGCGTTGTTTGCATTTCTTGCATCATCATCATCTCCCTAGCCGTCAATGTCATCATTGTAAAGTAAATATTTTTATATTATTTATAATTTCGAAAGTATTCATCACAGGATACCCTAAACAATTTTAAATAAGAATTTCCGTGCCTTTTTCTTAACGTGAGAGATTTAAAGTTTATAGGTCCAAGGCATTGGAAATTACAGGGGTGGAAAAAAAGTGTAAAAAAAGTGTTGTATGGAAACCCTATCTTATTTTCATAGTCCTTTTCAAACGATACCTCACAGAAGGGGGTGCATTCAAAAAAAAATAATTCACCCCACCCCATTTACATGTATAGGGAATAATTTGAATTTTTCGTATTTTTAAAAATGAGATCGATATGTAAAGTATCCTCGAACCAAGTTACATGCAGTCCATAAACGTAGAAGATATTCTGCTGTGACAGACTAGGACGGACTGAACGATCTTATAAGGGTTCCTTGTCGGACTACGGAACCCTAAAAGTACGAGTATATTTTTGTTAATAATAGTTTCAATATAATTGGAGCAAGTTCAAATTATATTATCAATAGTTAAAATACTTGGATATCGCGATGTTGTTTTTTTTCCATGGAAGAATGATTTTTCCCTCAACATGTTCTAATTTCTGGACATAGCAGCGCTGCTGTTGAGCGGAAAACAACATCATAATACAGCCAATACAGGTGGGAAACAACATAATACAGGTGGGAAAAATTACGGCAAATTTGTTTTCCCGTTCAGTTCTCTCCGGTCTGTCTTTATAAAAGTCTGGTTGATAAATCTTTATCAGTCATTTCAAGAGTGCACGGATTTTCACGATACAGTATCTCGATATGGGTCTGACAACCGATTATTATTATTGATTATAAATAGTCATAAATTGGGGCAATAAGTGATACGAAAAAGTCGTATGTTTTTTTTTAAAGATTCGTAAATGATGACGAATGATCATCATTACGGATAAGTGATTTCATTCTCTAATCTGGATGGACAAAAGTTATTAAGGTCGCCACCACAAGTATCATTAAGTATATTTTTTTCCAGATAGATAGATATATTAACACTTTATTGTACAACACAAAACATAATAACAGACAAGTTTAAAAAAGAATGATGTACACTTTAGGCGGTTATAGGTATAGCTTGTAGCGATCCAGTTTAATTTTCAAGATAAAAACCGATCTTTCAACATAAATGAAATACTAGCGACTCATTACACATGCATATGTTTTATTTACATACATGTAAACAATTACTGTTAAACATCAATTACAACACATTCTATTTCGTGACAGTAACGGCACAACGTTTTCAATACCAGCCACCGTGAAAAATGAAATTTTCTGCATCACGTTAGTTTGTTATGCAACTCAATATCTATTGTGAGGATGATAGATAATATCCGTAACCTGACATTGAAACGTTCGTCAATATTATAGCGTGGACTTATCTTAAATATAGATTATCTAGATGTTTCTAGATTTTCCTCATTATAAGAAAATGTTCCCTCGTATTTCATAAAGCGTCATAATAAGACGTACAAGGTAACAGCTCCGATCGTTAAGGGTTAACTTTACCACTCTATATAAGAATAGCAGTATACTACCTACGTAACCTAAACTACACAAATTCAATCAAACCCGAGTCTAATCATTTCTCTAATTAATTCTGTTACACATCCCCTTTGAACCCACTGGGCTTTGCTACCCGACGGCATACATCTGATGAAACATATGGGAAAAGTTTTAGGCAAAACAAATTGAATTTGCGGACCCACGCAATAAGCAATATGCATAAGATTTAAAAATGGCCAAAATAATCATCAATCAATCTAATGTTTATTGCTAAAGACATATACCTACATAAATATTTATGTTTTAAAATCATGTTTTTATTAATAAACTAGCGACCGCCCGCGACTTCGTCCGCGTGGATGTTAGTTTTTTGCGACCGGGCTTCATACAAATTCGCAACCCCTATTTTATCCCTTTGGGGGCAGAATTTATCATATGTAATATTATTTCTATCCTTCTTTACCTTCCAAGTAATGTTGAGTCAAATAAAAAAAAGTCCCATTAAAATCGGTTTAGTAGATTCTGAGATTCAATTTCCTGCCTGCCCCCTAAGTTCATCGGCGTGATTATTTATATCCCAGTTTACTCTCCAGGTGATACTGAGTCAAATAAAAAAAGTCCCGTCAAAATCAGTCCAGTAGATTCTGAGATTAGCCCGGACAAACAGACAGACAGACAGACAGACAGACAGACAGACAAAAATTTTAAAAATTGTTGTTTTGGCTTCTATTACGGTAATTAAGACCCCCTGTAACAATTTTTCATAAAAATCTTCAATGTACAGAAATCGATCTTTTACAGTCTTATTATATGTATATAGATTTAAAAATTTAAAATTAGCGTTTCTAAAATTCTCCCGCAAATTTCTTAAACACAACGCGATTGGCTGAGCGAAATGCGACGTCACCATCCACTGTCACCATCTATGTCAACAGGTCGCCAATGTCGCGTGCGCAGCATTTGCACTGCATATCAATTAAATATGTAAACAGAAAGCACATTGATTTATCGATCTAAAAAAGAAAGAAGAAGAATGAATCAACAACATCGAAGTGTTTTTACTTCAAATCCGTGTGTTACAGACTACTATTACATTAATCTGTGGTAACGTTATCCCTCTGTAATCTGTGGTACAGTGTGCAAAGACGACACAGAATACGCGCGCTAAAATAATTCACAAAATGATTTTAATTTTTTTTATTTTAAATTGACTCTTAAATTGTATCTAAGTCTCGATGTTATCCGCGAACGCAAAAATCTTATTCTTGGGAAGAATAAGTTAGCTGTTTTGTTGAAAAACTTTTAATAAGACCGCAATATATGTTTCCAGAGTTTTAGAGGATATTTTAACTATCCAATGTTGAATATTACGAAACATTTCGGATAATCGGACCAACTGAAGTTAAGAATTTGTTCATTAGTTTCAGTCGCCAGTTAAGTGACTACGTAATTAGTTTTAGGAAATTTGGAATACCCGTACCCGCAGTGCCTGATGCGGTAACATTTTTAAGCTCCGAAAAAAAGCAGGTGTTTTAAGTTCGACCCCTATGTCTGTTTGTGGGTTTATGTGTTTTTGAGTGTGTGGCATCATTACTCTGAACGGATGGACCGATTTTAAACGTTTTTTTATATTCCAAAGATAATCACGGTGGTTCTTAGGCTATGGCTGGTCAAAATCCGTACAGCCGTTGAACCAGCTGTTTTTCTGGCTCATTCGGAGGTTTATAACTGGAAAGTTAGTTTTTTAGGGTTCCGTACTTGCAATGACACCAACCGGGCCCCATCAATCATTAGATACCGGACAGCTAGTAGATAGAAGCGTTATGACTGCCTCGTTGGTGTAGTGCCAAAGTTTCTGCCTAACATCCGAGAGGTCCTGGGTTCGAATCCCAGGTCGAGCCAAAATTGTTTCTGAGATTTTCGGTCCTGATTTTCTCAGAAACAGCTCGGAGTCGGGAAGTTGGCGGTGTTACACCCCCGTGCGTCAGAAAGCACGTTAAGCCGTTGGTCCTGCGCCTGATCTCTCACCGGTCATGTCGGATTGCCGTCTCACCGAACTTTGAGAGTGATGGAACAGTAAGTGCACCTGTGTATTGCGCTCACACTTGTGCACTATATCTCCTGCGCAGTTGGCTGATTTCTGTTGAGATTGGCCGCCGTGGTCGAAATCGGCCAGGAGGACTATTATTAGAAGCGTTATCGATCAAAAGAACTTATAAACGGAGAACCTCAAAACCCTCCGAACGTAGGAGCTAGAGACTAAAATAAATAAACATTTATGTATTATATTTGCTACCTTACCAAAGGAAAATGTTAAAAGCAATAATGTTCACAGAACCTTAGCTACACGAGTCCGTCTTGCAATAGTCAGGATTTTTTTATAGAAACGCTGAGCGCGTTTTTTACAATGTAAATAAGTACATTGCAGATCCTACTAATATTATAAACGCAAAAGTTTGTATAGATGTTTGATACTCTTTCATGAAAAAACCACAGAACCGATTTGGCTGGAATTTAGAATACAGATAGATAATAATCTGGAATAACACATAGGGTAATATTATCCCGTTAAACTTCACGGTTCCTGTCAAGATACGTAGAAAACGGATTCTATGCGGGTGAAATCGCAGGGCACAGCTAGTTCTCCATAAATTAAAGTATTGTGCTAAAAGCTAAAACTTAACTCCCTAGTTCAGCTTGCAAGGAATATAGCTCAATCTTAATTCATAACAGTCCAAGTGGGCACTGGGGTTTTGCAGCATCAATAAATTAGCCAGCGAGCGAGATAAGATCTTGCTTGCTCTCCAGCCGGGACAATATGCCCTCGACCTAGAATACTGGTAGCGCCGCCAACGAAGTGGCCAATAGGAGAGAGAGGTATATACTTCTTTTCACGTTGACATAATGTTTTTCTTATTTTATGTACTTAATTCCTTGCGAAAGATTAAATTGAAATGTGTTCTGGCCTTGTTTTTATACATATAAGACAGTGAATTCCAAATTAGCGATAGAGCTGTTGAAGCGTTTAGAGATCTACATTTCATTTGGGTGGGATACGGGTGATCTACAGCGTTTCTATTACAAAGTATGCAAAAATAAATAAGACATAAATAGTACATATTTGGGACGATAACGTTAATTTAACAAAAACTTCTTCAAAAAATGTGCACGCAAACGCAATCCAACAATATTTGCACAAATGTAAATTCTATCATACAGTTTTAAATTCCAATGTTTGTAAGAAAGCTTGTTTCTTTTGTTTTTAAATTAATTACGTTAACAAATTAAATGAAATTTTTGACCAAATAAAAGATTTGTCTGAATAAAACATAGAGGAGAATAAAAAATAATAAAAATATTGTGCTGACGAAGTCTGCTAGTCTTTTGTATAGCTACAACCTAGTCTCGCCAAAACTGGTAGCACGACCAATTTTGATTAAACTTTTGATTTAATTTAAAAAGTCGTTTCAATTAATTATTTCTTTTGAACCCATCGCTGGCGCTACAATCAAGCAGAATAACATCTCTCCGGTCATTAGTACGAGAAAAAGCACGTACTTACAACGGGCGCAAATTACACACACACACGCACGACCGTCGGTGACGTGACGTGCGCGCACGCTTCGATGCTGGTTAACCACCGATCGGTGGGGTGAGGGGTGATTCGTGTCGTCCAAACGTCAAAAAATGACAGTTACCTAATACAAATTGACAAGTTAACGATAGATAAACGTTACGAACACGTTACGATAGTTGTTCGTGCTCACCCCACGGGTGGAACATTAAGTTAATGTTCTAAACTGTGATGAGACGCAGTAGCTTTCAACAGGCTTTGCTAATGTCCCGATGCGTGGCAGAGTGGTATAGGTAGGCACTACTGCAAAATATTCTCTTTAGTTTGCAACGTGAATGAAATAATTGAATATTGGACAAAAAAAAACATTGATAGCATTATTTGTGTGCGAAAATGGTCCTCGCTCAGTATAAGTCGCGGCAGCAGATGGAGAGCATACCACGACACTGATTTTCAGACAGAAAACTAGTAGTTGGAATCGCTAAAACTCATAAAACATACGAGCGAATTTGATAACTTTTTCATGGAATTCGATGGGTGTTATGTATAAAACCATCCTATCATAAACAAGTATGTGGTACCTTAAGCAAAGTCTCACATTGCAGGACCCGGGAAGACGCTGGATGTGAAAAGCGCAGGACCGATCGATAGAAAACCATCACTCCGGTCATAAACAAGAACGAAGTACCTAAAGCAAAGTCTCACATTGCAGGTCCTGGGAAGCCGCTGGATGCAAGAAGCGCAGGCCCAATCGCGGTGGAGATCCTTGAGGGAGGCCGGCGCTCAGCAGTAAGCTTCGAACGGCTGATATGATGATGATGATGATATCACACTCTGCACAAAATCACAAGCACGACCGTCGACGAGACGCGCGCGCATGACGCGGCGCGGGTGAAACAACTGATCGGCTATTGCAATACAATTAGTGTGCGAAATTATTGCGAGTCATACAGGGTGTGACACTGTGAAATAAATATACGATCGGTTAGAGCAAGAAGAAAAAGTGATAGTCATAATTTACTTTAAAATTAGTTACATCGACATGTATCGAGTATCGAGTAAGGGTAGGTGGCAGCAGACTAAAAGTCATCCTTACATCAATCTTGAGGACCAAGATTAAGATGTCGGCGATATATAACTGTATAGTACTGATATAAGAAAAACATCCCGTTTTACTTTGATAATATGTTCATGTTTTTATCAGAAAATTGAGGCACTTATGCATTTATGATTATACTTATCAAAATCAACAGCTTTCAGAAAGCATTCTTAAATATCCCATACAAAATAAGAATTCCAATCACTATTGAGTCGCCTTAATTTTATATATCCATTATCTACCTTGAAAACAGTCCACTCTTTATTGCTTAGGGACCTTTGACATTTATCCTCAATGTAGTTACTAGGAATGTAAATACCCACACTAAAGTTAAGTTTAAAAAAATAAAATTGATATACTTACTAACTGATCTTACCCTGTATGTAAGATAAATATAACATGGTCTACATATGAAAAGAAAACAGCTGTGGTTTGTTAGTCTTTAAGTACCATTAAATATCATTCATAAGTTGTAACACAAAAGAGTTTTGGATTAGGTATAATCAATTTAGGTATATTTAAACTGTGTTATTGGTAGAGGTTAATAGGATAGTCTTTTCTTTCACCTTTTGACGTGACAACGTCTTATAAATTGGTTTGCCGGGTGACACTTCAAGAAACTGCGTTACGCTCCGCTCACGTTCTGCGCTCACAATGGGAGCGAGTGAGAGGCACGCATCCCTTCGACTCGAGCACAGTTAACCCGCCTAAGAGCGAGAGAGACAGAGCGAGAGAGAGAGAGTGAGAGAGATAGGCATACACACCGGTTCATGTTATACGAATGAATATTCACATTAAAATTATTTTACCACTCAAAGTCGTTGTCACGTAAAACTTTCGCCCGTATACCGACTTTACAGGCAACCAATTTTTTATTAAATAAAATTGTAATGAATAATTACTATGTTACAAGCTTTTATTCACATTCACATGTCCCAGTATTCGTCTATACTCAAATCTTGTAAGCAAAATTTTACCTACTTCCCAGTGCTCAACGGAACTTTGAGCTGAAATTTTCTATACATGTTTAGTTTTGTTGACAATACAATTGCAAGCTTATTGAAAAAAAAACTTAAACAATAAGTAAATAATACATAGAGAATAAAGAAAACACATGGAACACTAAAATTTTCCATTGCAATAAAGCTACATAACATTATGCAGTCAAAACATCTTAATGCTATGTTCTGATAATAATTCTTCCATTATGAATTATTCATGGGCATGAATGTGAATTTCCACTCAGATTGAGTGTTAGCATTAATAAATCATTTTACTTTCAGGATCTGAATGCTGTGGCATGGGAACAAAAAGTGTATGTTTAAATGATATTTTAGCTTTGAGTTTTGTGTAGAATTTTGAATAATAAGCTTCACAAGTGTCAATGTGGCTGAAAGTAAGGTTTGACCAATTTTGTATTTGCAAAAATCCATGATTTCTGCAAAGTATTGTGATTTATGATGATTGATTTGAGTTTCTGTCCCTTTTTCAGCTTCAATTTTGTATTGCATAGATATCATGTAAACAGCACCAGAATATTATCAAAACATCCATTGGAAACATTATTCAGTGATGATGATGAATAGCAAAATAGTAGACAAGTTACTACTGAGACCAACAGTTATTGATCCCTCAAACATAACAATGACACATGAGTCATTAATATTTTTTCTATATGTTCAGTATGTTATATCATGGCATACTTAAATAGTGTGAAGATGTCTGATGGATGGGTAATAATCTTTTCGTAGTACCTACCTACATTGTGTTTTACTCATTTTATTATTGAAGCATGTTGTTTAGTTGAGTACTGTTTGTAAAATCTTAAAACACAGTATATTTATCAATACTTTTTCTATGTTTCAAATATGTGCAGAAAAAGTCAATTTTAATTAGGTAGAAGCAAACAAACGCGGTAAAAGTGCTATCACGCGGATGGGAGAAAGTGAATGGACTGCTTTCGGTTGATTGTATGTGGAACATGCTAGGAAGTGTTCAGTCAGCACACATAGCCTTTAAAAACTACTAGATACCATTAACAGGCAATTTCTAGTCATGCACCATTGTATAAGACACGCTAACAGGGATAGAAAGATCTAGGCTGTCTACCAGCATCTCAAAAGCAGGTAGCACGACCATCAAGAGAACAGCGTCCGTCCTTATCGAACCCCTACAGCACGCTACCAACCGAAGAAAACACATCATCTTACTCACCTACATTAAATATTAACAATCGAGCAAATCAATAACTTTAAATGGTACACAAACAAAATCAATAATCTCAACAAAACGACTAACCACACTTGCCGTGTCCTGGCTGTCTAGAGAGTATTTGTCCGTTTCCTTCCCTTGGTGGTCGTTGGAGAAATTCTCATATTTGCGCGTGGGGCTACTTTTCATTGTTCACACGAAGCTTTTGAGCTTAAGCCTTGAAAGACATTTTCAAGCACCGAAAAGACAACACGAAACACCAGCGCAAGAAAATTCACTGACTGCTGACTGACTCGTTCGTTTTCTTAGCTGACCGAACCGACTGCTGACAGTGACGGAAGGCCGAGTGCGGCGACGCGGCTGACAATGACATTGACGGATATTTGACGTAATGTACTTTTAAATGATTTTTTTGCAAAGGCATCTCAAATTACACTTTTAAGTATGAAAGGTAAGGCTTTTTTATGTTTTCAATCTTCATTTTAAAAGTTTTTAACATTACAGGAATTTGTTTTCGGAGCCTTACTAGCATTATTGTTTTGGGTTTCAACTCAAGAGTTATATATCTGACGTACAAAAATATTTCTTAACCTTTTTGAATTTAATAAATCCACCAGGAAGTTATTTTCGAAATGGTATGACCAAAATAACTGCTTCTTTCTACTACTTGGCTAGACATGGCCTAGTTGTAGGCCCCTCGACGAAGCGGCAAAAAAGGTTTCAATGCTGTCTAATCTACATAATTATTATCCATTATGTAGATTTCTAACTGAAGCTGAAAAGAAGGATTATTTTGCTTTAAATTTCCACTAAACGACGCCAGAGCAGGAACCAAAATACATCCGACTGTAATCACCTGAAAAAGCTAGAGCTGGAAGTCGCAGGACTTACCTCTACAATACCTACAACTAAATAAATAAAATCAATAAAATCAATTTATTTCTGTAATTAGGCTAACAAATTAGCACTTTTACACGTCCCAACATATAAATTAACCCTACCACCGCTTCGGGACAGTTTGGGCCAGTACTGAGAAGAAGCGGCGCAAGAAACTCAGTCACTATTGTCATTGCCTCTTTTCAAAATTGATTTACAATAATTGTAATTGTTTGCATTTAAAAATTTCCATATATCTTTGTCATTTATATAATCATCAATTTTATAATATCCTTTCGACATTAATACATCTTTTACAACTGTTTTAAATTTATCTAAAGGCAATGAAATTAAATTTTCAGGTAATTTATTAAAAAATATTACACATCTACCCATAAATGAGTGACCAACTTTATGAAGCCTAAAATGTGGAACGGCAAGCCTATTTTTTTGTCTTGTGTTGAAGTTATGCAAATCGCTATTTTTAGGAAATAAGTGTAAGTTTTTTCGAACGTAAATTAGGTTTTCGTAAATGTATTGCGAGTAAACTGTAAGTATTTTAACTTCTTTAAACAATTCTCTAAGTGTTTCATTTGATTTAAGTTTATAAACAGCCCGCACGGCTCGTTTCTGCAATACGAAAATTGTCTCTATATCTGCAGCTGAGCCCCATAGTAAGATGCCGTATGACATGATACTGTGAAAATAACTAAAATAAACTAGTCTTGCCATTTCAACATCAGTCAGAAACCTTATCTTTCTTACAGCGTATGCAGCGGAGCTTAGTCTCTTTGATAAGGTCATGATATGAGGACCCCACTGGAGCTTATCATCCAAAGTAATTCCCAAAAAAGTTGCAGTATTTGAAGTAACTAGTTGTTCATCCTTAACAACAACCCTTGTTGGAACTTGTCGGACATTGGGCATTGTAAACTTAATGCATTTAGTTTTGGTCGCGTTAAGCAATAAATTGTCAACGGTGAACCAATGAAGTACTCGCGAGAGAGTACCATTTACATCGTCAAACAATTCTTTACCCCTTGGAGTTTTAAAAAGTAGTGAAGTATCATCAGCAAATAACACTATCTCACAAGCACCGTCGACAAAGTATGGAAGGTCATTAATATATATTAGAAACAGTAACGGTCCCAATATCGAACCCTGGAGCACACCCATAGTGAGAGGTGCTCCAGGAGACTCTGCTCCATTGATAGAAACCTTTTGTGTTCTCTCAGTGAGATATGAATTAAATAAGTTACATGCATTAGTTGATACACCATAATGGCGTAGTTTTCTCAACAGGGTCTCATGGTCAACACAATCAAACGCTTTAGAGAGGTCACAAAAGATTCCCACAGCATCATGCTTACTATCATAGGCATCAAATATATGTTTCAACAGAGCGACTCCAGCATCAGCAGTAGGTACTGCGACCCTTTGTAAAACCAAATTGTTTATTATGCAATAAATTGTTTGATGTGAAGTGAAATAGTAGCTGATTGAATATAATCTTTTCAAAAATTTTACTTAGAACCGGTAAGATTGATATCGGTCGAAAATTTGAGGGGTTATTTTTGTCACCAGATTTAAATAACGGTACTATTTTACTAAATTTCATTAAATTTGGGAATTTTCCTTCATCAATACATTTGTTAAAAATGATCGCTAAAAGAGGTGCTATGATTTCAATAATAGTTTTAATTATACATACGGATATTCCCCAAAGATCCTCGGTTTTTTTCATATTTATTTCATTGAATGCGTTCATAATTACATCGGTGCTTACGTATCTAAAGTATAGTGGTGAATCACACTCATCAATATTGGATTTGAGAATGGATTCAGACAGTTCTGCAGAAGAGTTAAGTTCTTTAGTAGTAGATGGTGCTATATTAGCAAAGTACTTTTCAAAAATATTAGCTACTTCTGCATCAGATTTAACTAGTTGACCTCCATCTTTTAATGAATATGAACGATCTTTTGTTTTATCTTTACCGGTTTCTTTGTTAATGATATTCCAGGTAGCTTTGGCTTTATTTTTTGAACCTGAAACTATCCTACGAAGATGATTCGTCTATGCTTGGGCACAAACTTTTTTAAAGATTTTTGAATATTTTTTAACATATTCTATAATATGTGGGTCCTGAGAACTCACAACGTGATACAGAAGATGCACCTGAAATCACAACACTGACACCAACAAAACACTCGACGCGTTTCGCCACTACACGTGGCATCATCAGATGTTGTCGCTTCGACAGACTACGAGCGACTTCATGTATTTCCGCAAAGTAACGCCTGATTCCATCAATAATTATGGATTTCTAACTCTGACTAAAAAAGATTTTTTTTCACGAGAATAATTTGAATACCATGGCACTTATAATTCTTATAAAAATGAACAGCTAATCACATTCAAGCTTACCTTGCCATTCGCCGAAACAGTTCCATCCTCAAATATTGGAATCGCAGTGTACTCATTATTTCCTATACTACTTCTATAACTCCTCCGAAACATTTGTAAGATAACTTCATGCACTCTTTCACACTTCACTATTCTTCGGAACTACTTAGTCAAAACATCGTTGATAAACCTATCTATCATAATTTATTGACAACACGTTAATTGTAAAACAAAGTGCGACATTACCGCGTGAGCTAACTCATGAACTGAGCAACTTGCTAGCCATACTCACAGGATAAAATAAAATACCTACTTTAGATACTGATACAAACGCGACACAGTGCAGTAGGTCAGCCTCTTTTTTTACTAGTTTTGACTTATTCTATTCGTAAACTCAGCTAGTAAGACAAGGTTCTCAACAGGGAACAGCCTATTAAGCCAAACAGGGCCCTTATTCTGCTTATCAAATGTTACTAACTTGTAGTTAAATCGCCTGTTTTTGACAGTTCTAGTATGGACGGAATTAGGCCCCTGGTAGACAATAGCCATATTACTTTTTCTTAAAAAGTTAGGTACAAAAAGTAGTCCTTTTAAGGTAGATCTACCGTATCTAACTCTATTGTGATACCATACTGACGTGTAAGTATTGGCTTATCATCGCCGCTGATAACAAAACAAATTGTTTAACATTATCTGTACAATAGCAGGTATACGTAAGAGTTTTTGAAGTTTTTCATTCAAGAAAATCTAACAGGTGCTAAACACTTTGCAACAATTGTTTATACAATACATTTTCTAATTCACGTACCTACCAGGAAAATAACAGTTTTAGAATATGAATAACTTATGGAAATAATCATTCTTGAATATAATTATCACAGTCAAATAGAATACATATTATTATGTCAGATTCTGGCATGGTAACACTTCGCAAGACTAGCCCATTTCTCTTTGAAAGTATTTTTTTTTTTGCCAGTCAACTTCGTCAGCTATGTGTAAACTATACTAAAAAGAACGAACCGAAGGTTTTGTTAAGAAATTTAAATATCTAAACAAATCTATCTTAGGTACATACGTACAGTACGTTGTCACGACGCGATTTAACACTCCTCAGCATCTTTGAACGCGTGCGTACTTAAAAAATATAGTAATTCCAATTTTAAATTACTACTGGAAACATTTCTTTTAGACCACCTAAATTATTCAATTTGGAAATACTTAACTAACTACATCAATTTATGATTTTACAAACGAATCTGATAACCGGATACTCGGGTACGTAAATACTGTCAATCACCTCTTAACTCATCATTACTCATTTATTTACTTCTTCTTCTTCTTTCGTGTCGGCAAGAACACGGGCTAAATCTTACTTGCCCAGAAAGCGGCTACCGTGGTAGCCCTCTGGTTACTGGCAAGTAAGTCCTCACGCGAGCAGGTGGTCGGGCACGCGGGACAGTTCATGAGGTGGACCATGGTTTGCATGCATTGCATTATTTTTTTACTTAAAAGAAGCGAGATTGATCTAACGTGATTTATTTAAATATTGCCTATGAAATAAATTTACAAAACAGTATAGGTGTCGATTAAGCCTTGAGGCCTTCTTGCACGCCGAATCCCGGGCCTGTGGGTTCTTCCGTCAGGGATGTCAGGCCTCCAAGAGGCTCTGAGGCGAATCTTCCACTCCTGGAACAAAATGGAATAAATAAATACTAGCGGGTCGGCCGCGAATATTCGCGATAAAAATCAAGTTAATCCAGGTGTATTAAATACTAGCTTTTACCCACGACTTGTCCGCATTAGGTATTTTTTTTAGAATGCGTCGTTTTCCCGAAATACTAATCTTATCCAAATATAATTCAAATCTTTGGTAATTTAGGAGTGTAAGCGATCAGATTCCCCGGAAAGTAATTTTTACCATGGGAATGCGTTGTTTTCCCGCAGTCAAAAGTAACTCATGTCCTTTCTTAAGTCTCAAACTATCTACTTACCAAATATAATTTATATCTGTTCAGTAATTTAGGCGTAAAAGCGATCGGCCCACTTAAATTTTCCCATGCGTCATTTTCCCGCGGTAAAAAGTAGCATATGTCTCGAGTATCAAAATATCCCCTTACCAAATTTCATGCAAATTGGTTCAGTAGTTTAGGCGTGATTGGGTAACAAACAGACAGAGTTACTTTCGCAATTACAATATTAGTACGGATTAATGGATTCGATAGTTTTCTTGCGTGTAGGGCGATCAGATCTTTAAGACGGTCTCTCAACTACATATTTTTCTACCTTTTATACTTGCGGAGCAAACTTGTGTGTCTCAAATCAAGTTAGAAAAATAATAATAGAGAGATTCCACGTTCGACTGTTTATAGTTTTTATAACAAACAATTTTGACGAATATTACACCAACCTAGGTTTGGAAAATCATCCTCGAACATGAAATGATGATGACATTGAAAATGGTAAAATTTTAATCTGACTTAATCAAAGAATGAACATTAATTTAATGATGAGAAAATGGGTGCAGTCAATTTTCAATTTTCACTGCACCCATTTTCTTCTTCTGCATGACCTTGAGGTTGACTCGCTTTTAGCATTAAATCCACCCTTGGTACATTTCTTGTGCAATAAAGTTTTAAATAAATGAACCACGGTGGCCAATCTCAACAGAAATCAGCCAACTACACAGGAGATAATATGGTGCACAACTGTGAGCTCAATACACAGGTGCACTCACTGTACCATCTCTCTTAAAGTTCGGTGAGACGGCAATCTGACATGACCGGAGAGAGATCAGGCGCAGGACCAACGGCTTAACGTGCGCACCGAGGCACGGGGATGTAACGCCGCCAACTTCCCGACTCCGAGCCGTTTTTTAGAAATTCATGACAGAAAATCTCAGAAACAATTTTGGCTCGACCTGGGATTCGAACCCAGGACCTCTCAGATATAAGGCAGAAACTTTGCCACTACACCAACGAGGCAGTCAACATACCTAGCAACTGAAATGAACATACCTAGGTCCCGGCAGGGGTTTTTCGTCTTTCTTTAGCTTTTCAATAATTTCCTTTGTATCTTCAACAGAAAGGTCCTCCTGTAAGACAGAAAAAAATTGTGTCACATTATCAAGTCAGGTACGTAAGAAGCATTTGTGACATCTTTTTAGGGTTCCGTACCTCAAAAGGAAAAAAACGGAACCCTTATAAGATCACTTTGTTGTCTGTCCGTCCATCCGTCCGTCCGTCTGTCAAGACCGTTTTTCTCAGGAACGCGTGGAGGTATCAAACTGAAATTTCTATATGATACTTAGGTCTACTGTCCCTGGAAGCTGTAGAAAAATCAACCTTCTAAGCCAACGCAATCAAAAGATACAGCCATTTAGGCCGCAAATTTTCGAAACTCGCACGGGAATCAAAACGTACAGGGTACTTCCCGTAAACTTAGAATCATGAAATTTAGTACGAAGTCACGTCTTATAGTACGGATATAGGAAAAATTACGAAAACCGTAAATTTTCAGTTTAATCATATAAAAAAAAATATTTTTGACAATTTTGAAAATTTCAAAGTCCTACTACTCCTTATCTACAGGTTTGTACGGAACCCTCGGTGCGCGAGTCCAACTCGCACTTGACCGGTTTTTTTTAAATAAATCATTTCAATTGAATACAATTGAACATTCAATTAATGCATCTTTTTATTACTCACATAATAGTCGTCGTTAACTTGAATCATGGGTGCGTTGACGCAAGCTCCTAAGCATTCAACCTGGAATACGATAAAATAGATCAGTTAGGTAATAGAAACATAAGAGCATGCTTCTGCTTAAAGCCAGAATAACACTGGCTGGATAGATAGTAAATAGAATACATAATATGTAATTAATTTTATTTGTTAAGTATATTTTGCGTTCACAATGCTATTTTCTTTATTTCGAAAAGACATAACACTTAAAAAAATCTTTTCGGCTCCGGTCATCGGGGAGGAATCGAACCCCCAACCTATCCAATGCTCAAACCACTGAGCCACCAAGAACCTTAATGGAGTCGTTGAATTTTGTAAGTGCATTTTAACGCTTTGAGCCAGTGTATGTTTCATCAATGATTGTGGGAGATACCCTCAAATCACCCGAGAGAAATATTTTTACAAATATTTAACAATCAGTCAAGATGAAACAGGCTAAAATTTTATTTGATAAGTATTTTTTGCGTTCACAACGCTATTTAATTTAAGCCTGTTAAGCGTGACGAAACTTAATAACAATTTACAAATATGAACGCTTTTGATTCAATAATTTTGCATACAGTATAACTTGGTCCAGAAAATCACCTCTGAAACGGAGAACTTCCCGCAAGGGCTATTGCCTCCAACCTCGCAGCCAGTGGCTTCTTTGATAGCGTTGAGCACAGCATCGGAGCCGCGTAGCCAGCAAGGTGTGGTTGTGCACACTTGCACATGATATTTTCCTATTGGTCTCCTGAAATGTGGATAAAGAATAGTGTTTGAAATTTTAAATAGCCAGAAAGATAAGAATTTGTTTATTTTACTGGTTAATCATGATGATTACAGACACAGCAAATGTTTTTTTTTACTAAATACTGAAATACACTTCGTTTGTTTTATAAATCTAACACATAGGTCAGTCAAAACTAGTTGTTTAACTTGTCTGGTTAAGAAAACTTGGTGCAAACAAAATGTCTTTAAAAATTTTGTCTCATCAGAAATTGAAATCCAAAATGTTTTAATTTCAAAAATTTTAATCTTAGTTTAATGGAAACTCACCTAATAAACATAGTGTAGAATGTAGCTACTTCATAAACCCTCATGCGAGGTAAGTTGAGGACATCGGCTACCTTGTGCATGGCAGATATGGGCAACCAGCCACCGTTCTGGCGCTGTGCAAGGTCCAGAAGGGGAATCATGGCGGCCCGTTTGTGGCCTTCAGGGTAAATAGCCAGTAAGGCATCAACACGCTGAAATTTTTTAAAAATAACATTTAATATTTTATGTCACTACTCCAGTGGAACTATAATGGTGTCTAATTGAATGGTGCAAGTGAGCTCAACTCAGGGCAAAATAATCATGCTATATCTATCAGCGTCAAGTGACAATCTTCATTTGCCTACAAACTTCTTGAATCTAAATTGCTTAGAATATCCTCCTTCAAGAAAAACTTAAAGAAGTCAATGTTTATTTTAATACCCAAACTTTGTCCATAAAGTTTGGGTATTCATATGTTACAAATCTTTCGAATGATTTTAAATTGAAAGAATTTGAAAAAGAATTGAACAGAAATTACAGGCAGCAGATAAAAGAAAGAATACCAATGTTCTAATCAAAACAAATGAAGGTTACCTTTTGATTCTGCGGTGTAAACTCGAAAGGTATGTTAGGGTTGTCCTCAGGGGTGTCTCGGTGCACGAAGAGACTGTCATGCTGCAGGGTCGAGCTGGTCTGCAAAGCCCTGGATGAGGCACGCCACTGAAAACAAACATTTTCAGGCAGGTTACGATCGGGCAAGTGTCAAACTACTATTATATAACGCGTTTGTTTACATCTCGATGCACTTGGACACTGCTAAGTATTTTTATGACACGCACCAAACCCTGAACTCCAGTCCTGAGGCTGGACAGCATGATTAATTACTGTTTTTCTAATATTTTTGTTAAAATCTAGTGCGAAACACTGTTCGCGAACACAAGTGGACTTGTGGTTAACTTCAGAATGCTATGCTAACCAGATGAAAATTGTTTCTAAACGAAAATGTCATACAAACTATTCGGTTTATGATTTTTTTTGTAAAGCACTTTTTTTGTAATGTTTGGTTTTTGATTTGAAACATTAAAGAAGTGACATGTTTACAAAATACATGAATCATGAAACGCTATTTTTTAATCATTAATTTCATGGAATATTTTTTCTTATTATTTCTGAACGAGTCTATTGTAACTAACTTCACATTTGGTAAATGGCGCTAAAATATTGCAAAGTTTAAAATCAAATTAACCGCTGACCTGGCGGACCGCTCAAGTCATTATGACGTAATCCTGGCGGCCCTCCCCGCGCAGTATCCCCCCCGCGCCGACTCGAGTTACATTATTTAAGTTTGCTCAGCAAATATAATAATACCATGCTTGTAACTTATGTTTTCTTATTCGTCATGAATTAGGCTGTCTGATTGTTGAATAATTTTAACAGCTAAGTTTACGATATTTTTTCTATTTCAAGGTAAATGTAGAGGTCACGTTTTTTTTTCAGTTTCTTGTACAAAAGTCCAAATAATGAAGAAATAAAACACTATACTATAGCAGTTTTTGATTTATTTACAACTAATAACATCCACAAACCTTATTTCATCAATAAACTAGAACTCTCAAAACAATTTTGTTACACAGTAATTCTTTCAACATGTGGCTCACTATTGACCACTTCAGAGAACGGCAAAAAAAAGGGTCGGGTTTTTATGACCTCTTTGTAGACACATGAACTCGCAGCGATAAGAATGTTAGTTTCATTCAAAGCTTACTTTGTGAGGATAATATAGATAACGTTTCATTCATTAGAAATGTTTAGTTTAAATTTTATGACCAATAAAGAAGACCACTTAGAAATACGAACTATTTCCGATACTAGAAAACTTTGTATTACAGAAGGTACTTGAAAACATTATCTAAACGTGTTTTAGTAAAATCTGTATTTAGACTATATTTACAAAAGGAATGATAAAAAACGTAACATGTTACAATACAAAAATAATTAAAAAACAGATTCTGAAAACAGCTCAAAACAGCGCAAAAAATTTTAAGTACAGCCATGGAGCGTGAGCAGATCGGATGCGGCAACTACGCACTGCGTTTTCACACGACCGAGCAACGGTGAGACACAACACTGGAGAATAAACTGACAATTTGTAATGGCGAGATCAAATACCTATTTAATAATAATAAAATCAGATTTTGTTTTAGACACACTAAGTTGTTGACTATTTACCGATTTATTATATTTATTCAAAACATTTCATGCAAAAACAGAAGGTACATACAGCGGACTTAATGCTGAAAGCATTCTCTACCAGTCAGAGAAAATACAATCGGAGCAAAGGAAGTGATATCACAATGAAAACTGAACACAATGAAGACCAAGGTCTATGTTCACGTCTTGGTTTATACATATATACTTATGTCCGATCTAAATCTTAAATATCACGGTTCAGTCTCCAACTCTCCATACTTCGACAATAGCGCCATTTAGTCGCGTCAAAACGAGTCAGCGTGTTGTGATGATATGTAGTGTCCCCGGGTTCGCACTCCATGCCCACCACTTTGACTACTTGCGTTTGCACACCCAATCTGAAACAACCACATCAAAATTGAAAAATAAATCATAGCATGCATGGATTTATTTAAATGGCTATACATTAAAAAAAAATCGTAATATGCAAAATAAACTGCAAATAAGATTTCCAATACAAAATCAATGCAAACGCGATACTAAAAATTTAAAACCAGCATTATGAAAATTGTGCGTACTTCGATCGCAAGTACGCACAGTCAATGCCGTATCCTACACGTTTTACATGGATCATCCTTGACACAAAAATGGCCGCTGACCTTGACCCCCCGTGCTGGCAGTGCGAACATGATATGTCGACCGACCGACGCATGCAATGATTTTGCTTTTATTGTAAATTTTATACAGATCTAAACCAATTTTGCGATTTAACTACATAATAAATTAGTCGTTGATTGTTTTCAGCATCTTTATTGACAGGAAACGTTAAAAATATGCTCACAAAATAATTGCGTAAAAGTAGAAGTGTTCCATCAAAGTAGCGGAACTAGAAAAGTTTACTAAAATTTCGCTGTAAATCTTCATCAATCAACAAAGTATTACTTTAAAACTGTTTAGTACTTACCTTTCCATGTTTAAATACACTTCACCAGCACACAAATTGTATTTAATGATCTTAAATCGTGCAAATAGTACGCGCCGTTTACCGCTAATCACCACTAATGAACGCCATTCTTAGAAGTAAATGTTTGACAGAAATTTATTTGAAGTGTCGTCTTCTGTAGGTAAGTAGGCTATCCTTGTCTATCCTATAGAACTTTATTTCACTCGCACTAGGAGTGCGTTCACTATCTCTGTAATTTTAAAGCCGAAATTGGGAGCGTTCGTGAGCAGACATAATATGTCTGCCTGCCAGTTACGGGACTTTTTGACGCAGACATATTATGTCGATCTGCCAGCTCAGCGGTTAAGAGTATGTACGTAAATCAAAAATCTTTCTGAAAAAAAGTGCGGGAAACATCGGCGTTGGTGGACGTAATTTTCCTTGCTCTCTCTTTTAACAATAATTTGAAACAAGAGTCAGGTTGAAGATTTTAGAGTTACAATTTATTTCGTTATAATTTATTTATTTTTATCTTATTTAATAGTGTGATATAGTTTTCTTCAGTTCTGGGCAATGTATAATAACTGTTTCATAGCTCGCTATGAGCGAGCCGCCAGATTTTGGTGGCGGGAATCCTGGTGGCGGAACGCTCCTCCACCAGGAATTTAACTTTGGAGCGCCGTGTGATGTTCTAGCAGCATCTTATTATGTAACCATAACTAATACAGGCATGTCTGAAATGGAAACAGATGCTTTAGATACGGAAAGTTTAGTTTTGCATGAGGATTCTGAGAATTCCGCTAGTCTCCGTAAGAGAAAAAGTTAAGAGAAAATTAAAAATAAAAATTAAAGGTCGTCATAGCGATCATTTCCCACTTAGTGATTCTTATTGTCGTTGTGATATTCCAACCTATTCGGAACAAGATACAAAGGCTATTAACGCTAACAATTCGCAAAGTTCACACGTTCCCACTTCAGCACCTCACTCGAACGCATCGGCAGACAAATGCTATGCTACATATCCAAATAGAACAAGATCCTAGTCAAAACTTCTCCCCCCATCCAGTAATAGTAGGTTAATTTCTAAAAAAGAATTGAATTAAAAGCTTTGTAGAAGGAAACCTTAATAGGATAGGTAGAAATAGGGTTTCAATATGCTTTTGGGGTTACAAGTGCGGGTTAGGCCACACAGGCGATACCTGTGATGTCGAGAAGGAGAATGTAGTTTGCTTTCTATGCTCAGGACCTTAACAGGCTACTAACAGAAAATGACCAGATTTAACCCGTCATAGAAACATCAAAGAATCCATGGCTAAAATTTGCATATATAAAATTATACTGAAGCATTAAAGTTGCTCCCTGCTCTTGGTAAGCGTTTTGCAGATGTCTTAAGGTCTGATAGTTCATCACAACAAAACACCCTTAACTTCCCAACTCAAAACTTAGGTAGGTATGTACACAAAAATAATCCTGGATGGAATTCTTACAAGAAAACTATTTAGATGAAGGCAAAAACCCTATTTAAACTTGGGAAAGGCTATAACCGAGAATAACACCAAGTTTTGACAAATAAATAAGTATAATACTCCTTTTGCTCCCAGCAAAAGAATCCTCATTAACAGGGATAATATTAATGATTTATCTGAGTGTTCAGTTAAAGAATTACTCATCCCTTTAATTAGGTACTTCTATGAAACAATTCAATTTTGTATTACTGTCAATTGCCCTAACCTTCTTCCCTGACCCTTAATTTTGTAAATTCCTTTTCCGTTTTGTTTATTCCTAATAATATCATGTATTGGGAATATAATGGGATTTAATTTGCTTAACGATGGAAATTTAATTGTTAAATGATGGCCTTGTATATGATATTTTTTCGGTATATTTGCATGCTATACCGTAGGTCTTATGGCTGAATATGCATGACCTTTATGTCGTTTATTTATTATCTGTCAATGTACCATATTCAAAAGCAAATAAATGATTCTGATTCTTAACGTTTCCCACCTTTTATCCCGTCCGTGGGGTACCACAGATCTATACCATTTTTAAACTTTAACTTGGAAAGAAATCGTTTTTCATTTTTCAGATACCCCTGGGGCAGCTTTGAACACTATCGTGGTTCAGTCCTAAAAATGTCTGAAAACAAAATATAAAAACTAAGTAACAAATTGACTGGCAATTCATAAAGACTGTGGATCTAGAAGTATTTACTGTTTAAATGAGGCTTGGAACTTATTTCAATCAAAAGTTATATACTTTTTAATTTTATTAAACAAGTACTTTGTAATTTTGACTTTATACTTGCTATTAATTTTTATCTCCGTCGTTTCTTATGTGGAGTCTATTAATACTGTTAATTAAGTGTGCGAAACCTTAAAATTTCGTCGAATTTATTGATATCGTGTGGCGTGTTAAAAGCTGCCTCAAGGGCCTCAAGGCAGTTTTAATATTTGACTTCTCCTTCTAAAATAGATTTTGCGGCTTTAATTAGCAGTTTCTTCGTCATAGGATGTACCATTGCGATTTTATAACCTTATAGTTAGAGTAAGCATTGTGAAACAGTAGAAAGGTGTAGATGAAGATAATCTGAAGTTATCATAGATAGTGTAAAAAGTGTTCAAAGGTGCTCCCCTTTCCCTTATCTCTAACTACTAAAGAAAGAGTTTGAAGATTTTTAGTCAGGGTGGTATAATTTGACATCCATATTGATTGATATTATTATTATTACATTACATTACATAATTACTATGTAAGTGGCCGCTTTGAAAACAACTGAAGCATGTAAGCCTTCCTATTTCAAAGCGAGCAGGCATCATTTTGGTCAAAAACCGTTATCATACTATGCCTACTTTTTCGTTTCCCAGCAAAAACGGGAACATAGAGCCTATAAAAAGCATTGTCTGCTTGTGCCATGTGCCTACATTTTCGTGCGAAAAAGGTAAAACAAGACAAAATGAATGAATAGACAAAGCCCGATCGGCAAAACAACGACTCGGTCGCCATGGCAACTGCCGCACCCGTTGCTCTTGCACCAAAAATGGACCTATATAGGCCGGCCTATTACTCGCGAACTTTAAAACGGGTACCTACTAACCAGTACCTAGCCTAGACTGACGTGGAGGTGGCTGTTATTCAAGGGATGATTTTGTCAAAGTAGAACTTATGTTGTAATCTGGTAGTTGGTGCATTAGGAATATGATTCATAGAAAAATTGGTTCTGGAAACTTACTTTTCCTATGTGGTTTTAAATTTACTCATATGCTACAACACGCCTCCGAATTTCTTATTTATTACAAAATTGACTGATGCTACCTAGTTGTTATAAGGAAGAAGGGCCATACTAAGGCCTAGATCTAACTCAATCATATCCAATTATCGAAAGATATCAAGCTGACATCGGAGGTATCTTACATCATCATGATAATATTTCCTTCTTCTTAATACTTACTTACTCCAAAAAGCACATATCTAAGTATGTTTGGGAACTGTTATTGTAATATCCTAACGGGAAATCACGAACATCGCCTCCAGGACCCTCAGTCAGTAAATTCTACGTTTATTTTAGGTACGAGTACCTAATGCTAATTAAAACCCGACTTTGGCGAAGCTCAAAAGAAGGGTTATTTATTTATTTTTGTGCACAGAAGCAAGTCAGTCGAAGTAAGGGGAACATGGCCAGGTGGGGATTTTCGGCAAGCTCCGATGTGGACTGTGTTTTCGGTGCAGTGCAAACTATGACACACTTTACATCGTGCCCAGCGTGCCCCAACACCTGCACGCCAGCGGATTTAATGAACTGCAGTCGATCCGCAATACAAGTGGCTGAATTGTGGGCTGCCACGGTGTAATTCCTCGTGTTCCATCGAGAAGAAGAAGAAGACTACAGAAGCGATCCTACTGCATGTCTATTTTAATCATGCCTCTGCGATCTTGACCGGCTGAATGAGTATTAATTCCTTATCAATGGTGCCACCACGTCCCGTTAACTAATTTCCGAACGAATGAGTTGACCATTTTTCGCGCCACCGTAACAAATGCTTTGCTTTGGCGGCCATTTTTTGTGGGTAACTACTTCGGTTAAAGCTAGCAAGATGACCAATAGGTGCTGCTGAAGTATTATTCGATCGATAAATATCAGATTTGAGTAAGTAAAGTTAGTATTTCATGTACATTTTTGGTAAGTTGTTAGAAGGAAACTCGGCAGTCCTCAACAAATTTTGTTAATATTTTTCCATAGGTACGCCATAGAAAAGCATTAAATAACTTTAAGGAGAGAACTAAGAAGTAATAAGTCCATCAACCAGTAGTAGAATGTAGACTTAATTTGAATTAATAAGGTAGGTGCTATGATATCTAAATAAATGCATGATGTAATGCATAAAAAGAGGAAAAAAATGATAGTTTTCAAGATCCCTTTAAAATTCCATTTAACGATTTCGCCATAACTTTGATGTCTCGAATTTTATTATGGAACGGTTTGCATAAGCATAAACTAGAATGGTCATGGATGTAAAGCCGATTCTAGGAACGTCTGTAGGTCGAATGCTTTGCATCGCTTGTGGGACATAAAAATAAAGGTCAATATGACCCTATGTCTGCCACTCGAACGAATATGGCGTAAGCTGATCAAATGTTAGATTATAAATTTATGACTTAAAATCTTGTAATAAATCTGCTAATAAAGTGCAGATTCTATCCATGCATGAAGGGTTCGTTCAGTATCTACCGAACTTTGTTGAAAACGTTTATAGGTGTTGTTTCATTTATATAATACTAGCTGACCCGGCAAACGTTGTTTTGCCATATAAATGTAAAGTGTGGACTACCCTTATCACTAAGGGGTATGAAAAATAGATGTTAGGGGATTCTCCGACCTACTGAATATGCTCACAAAATTTCATTAGAATCGGTCAAGCCGTTTCGGAAGAGTATGGGAACAAACATTGTGACACGAGAATTTTATATATATATATAGAGAAGATAATAATGCATTTGATGCAAGCCGACTAGACTGCAAGGCAAGTCTATATACCTACGGTTATAACAACAACAGTTCTAAATCAACCTGACGCACTATGGAATTAAAAAATAACTTGTTTATGTAGTATAAAAAAGGTCTAAAAGCTAAATCAATTGCATTAACATTAATCGATAAACCAATCGGTACTCATTTCCTTACCAACCAATTTGGAAAGTCAGCTTAAAGCCATAACGTATATTGATGTCACCTACCTATTTATTTTAGTCTGAAGTAGGTAATTTATGTCTCGTTAAGTATTAAATGTACATAGCAAACATCATATCAGTGTTATTTAACTAGTAAAAAGAAAATCTGTTCTCCATTTTAAGCGCTCATACGCTTCATCACGCGATAAGCACATTTGGACGAACCGACAGACGTACGTACAAGCTATCGTTAAAGTAAGTAGCAACAAATTACGGGTCCCGATTTTGTAATTGATTTTTATTACAGTGATGTTGGTTTGAAGAGGTGTTTCGCTGCCGGCAATTTTTTAGTTCGGGGTTAAAATCAGAGATGGCGTTAGGTGCGAATTCAGTGCTTTTTCGTAGGCATTTCGTAGCAAGTTCGAGAAAATTAACTATTTTAATAACTCGCCCGTTTATATTTGATAAAGTTGTTTTAAGATAGTGTTAGCTTATTTCATTTAATCTCATTCGCACTATGGCATTAACTGAAATAATTTTTGGGGCCAATGTTAGGTAAGTATTAACACAGTTTTACGATGTAACGCGTAAAGCTTATTTAGAGTCTAAACACTTAAGTATTAAACCAGTTCAAACTTTGAAATACAAGTTTTCAGCAGAACAGCAGGTACGTTTGAAACTCAGTGCCGATGTAATAAACAGAAGATTTTTTTTACTGTAGAAAAGTAACAATTTTACAAACATATTTACTAGGTGAAACTTTTCACCTACATCGGTCCGTTATACCGAAAATTATTTTTTTCAACATTGTATGGAACACGTCCACATAGTAATTGCGCACGTATCTGCGATCTCCCGAGTCTCGAACCTTAGACACCGGACAATAGGTGAGACGATCGCTAACGGTCACCGATCAGATTGTCGCTACACGACGCTTTTTGCTGGTGGCATTCTTCACTGCAAAAAGTTAAAAAGTTTCACCATGAAGTCGGGTTGGCGAGATTTGGTCACTTTATTGAACTTGGTTCTACAAGTTACTTTTCTGAGTCTGACTGACAGGTACTGGTGTCTTTTTTAGGCTCAACAGAAGCTCTGCTCTGCGTTAACTGTAATTTGGTTCAAATTTTTAAAAATAAGTACGCTGCCAGTAAGCGGAAAGCAAGATCATTATACGGCCCGGGCTTCCCAATAGAAGACTATATCTCAGACATAAGCAAATGTTAAAATGATATCTATTAGCTACCTATTACTATTAAAATTAGTAACGAAACTAACTACGATATCAAAATGAAGTTGATCGTACGGTAAACGTAGTGGTTAAAATCATCTTTAGTACAGTACGTACCAAATAATCTAGCTATTTACTACGAAAAAGTTTTATGCTACCAATCAATAGATGGCGTTACTTGTATTTCGCAGTCGCGTACCGCGTAGCGTAGCATGAAATGAAGATAAAAACTAAATATCTTTCGAACAATTTATATTAGTAGAACTGCTTTTATTGATGACAAATTATTTTACCTTAGTGTTTTAGTAAGAGAAGTACTTTATTTATTTATTTATTAGGGATAGGTTTTCTCTTGACCCAAGACTAAGCCCGACGAGGGTAAGGCTGAGTCTACGATGGAGCGAGCTCACCTAGAAGATGCCTGTTCACTCTAATACTTACTCTAGTACCATATCTGTACTGTTGACCTGACTTATTATTATAGTGAATTTTTTGTCTAGCCAGGTTTTTAATTTAACTTAATGGATACAAATTCTAAGTATGACAAAATGACCACTATTCAACAACATCAGTACACCGTGGCCGCACGGGAGCGACAAGTGTTAAATTGGTACCGCAGCCGAAGAAAAAGCGATGGACGACAAAAAAACATTACGTTTAGGGCTAACAGTGCTAGTAGGTTTTGCTTTCTAGGGCCGATCAGTTTGAAATTGAGGAAAATGATTGAGAAAAATAAATAGTACCTACCCAACAGTTTTACATAGAATTGGTGGGTTGATAGTTTTTTTTGGAAAAACCTTTGATTATTTATGTCCTTGTGGCCGGACTCGAAAATAAGATTTTAAGAAACAAAAACATGAACCTCATTTCTGGCTTTAAAATAAAACCGTGAGTTACTTGCAAATAATAGTTAATTGCAAATTGTTGTGAAGTCTACATGGTAAAAACTTCGATATAGAGTGATAAGACTTATTAACGAAAAAGTAAGAGAAAGAAGTGCGCCATAATTGGCCTTTTTATTCGGATGAAAGTCTAAAATACCTACTGTTACATCAAACTACTAACATTCAAACTAGATCAGTAAGTTATTTATTTCACAATGTATGTGTAACATTTCAGTAAGAAGTAATTGTACGCCAAACATATTTTGCTAAAGCTTGATTCGGACGAACAAAATATACAAGGCTTAAAGCAATCCCAACTCGATCCCTCTATCTCGAAAAGAAAACGAAAAAGTTACACAAATTTCACACTCAGGAATCATCGCTACACTGTATGAAGCAATCAGATCAGACACATGGTTAAGGCGCCGACCTTGCTAACAAAAAGTATAAACAACAGACAGATATCGTACGCATCCCGTAATTGTCCCAACAAAAACAGTAACCGCGTCCCAACCTGCTCATTCATGAAGCGGTTTGTTCGGGAAAACGATAAAAACGACGCTCCATATTCGAGAAATGATTAAAAAAGAAACACTGAAAAGAAAAGAAACGAGACAAGAGTTCGCGGGCACGTACCGGCGTCTCTTTAAAAAGAAAACTATTCTACCCAAGCGTGAATGAGAAACGCCGCTCGCCGCCTAACCGTAATCTCGTGATTATTATTTTTATTTTCGACTCGGACTTCCTTTTTTATTATTATTTAGTCTTATTACTTGTGTTTTTTCGTTTTATCGCATGAGTTGTCGTATGTAGGTCAGGAGCCGTAGGTTTTTTTTATTTTTCGCCCGCAAGGTCGTCGCTGGACTGTAATTATGCGAGGAGCAACAAACTGCGATGGTTAGTATTTAATCTAACACTTAGTCAGATGTTATATTTATTGGTTTAAGGTTTTTTATCGGTCTGTCAGTAGGTGGACAATGTAATTGGAAGCGTCTCGTTAAATGTAGAGAAAGCGATAACTGCTTTCTCTATTAATCAATGTTTAGTTGGTAGTTAGAATGCCTAGGCATTGTTAAAAGATGTTGAAGTTAAAAACATTCAAATATAACATAAATCTTACTACCAGTGCAGCTTTTCTTCGTTAACTCTATTCTGCACTTTTTTACTTTGATTTCTGCGTTTATCACTTTTTCGTTTTGCATTTAAAAGATGGTTTATAACTTTTTTGTGTTTTCTACAAAAGATTTAAAACAATTTAACTTGATCTTTTTGTGATTTCAATTTTTGAAATAAAATCCTAACTTTCGTTTTTATCGACAAAATAAATTAGGGCTGATTTTTCAATATCCACTATTGTTAAATCAGCCCAAATTTATTTTGTAAATAGTTGTCGAATTATTAAATATGAATTGGCCGAATTTAAGTTCTGACTTTTCAAATCAGACATTATGGAATTTCATCCGACTGTTAGCTTTTATGTGACTATTGAAAAATCTTGTCAGTCACAATAACCTCCTTTTTAAAGTCGGTTTAAAATTCGGAAAAAATAATTTTATACTATCTACCCTTATGCATACTTTGAATATGATAGGTACAGGTTCTCATAGACAAACTAAAGTAAAACCTACATTATCTATGCAACTTAAAAAAGCCTAATCGATCAATCACACTACTTACCTGCATCTTCAATAAATTAGTAACCATAACATCAAAAATGCATTCCCACGCGGTAGAATGGTAGAAAATACCCTTTTGTATTAAGCCCGCCAATTGTATCCCTATCAAAAAAGTTTAAATAAATAAGTTTTCAGGTTGTTTGACGTATTGTCACCAAATCCTTAATAATTAATTTGAAACGAATCGAATTTTATTTTATTGCATTTGAGTGCAATAAGTTTGAAAACAATTGCTTTTTAATTTTGCCTACATTTTAGTAAGTAATAGATAGGTTAAATGCATCTATTGTCACTAGTCAGTCAAAATCTCTTCTTCCTGGGATTGTATTTTTTTTAACTGACGACTTTTCTTCTCAAAGGTAATTAAAAATTATATGATACACTTATTTCGCCGCAAGGTAATAATAATAATCATAATTTTTTTTTCTAATGCTCCTTTTAAGAAGCGTAATAAAAAAGCAAATAATTGTATTACATAGTTTAGATACGAATATAGCATCCGAATCTTGTTCTCTAGTACAATAACCTAAAACAAGATAATCCTCATCACACAAATATTCGATCAGCCTTCATCTTAAAACTTTAGGTAGACAACAAACATAACTCGCTCAGGATCAAGCCAACTCATTTAGTCATCGTTCCAAGTAAAAAGTAAAAATAGCTATGACCAGTCTGCATCTTATTCTCAAGGCCAAATCCTGAACGCTGAAAGAGACACGAATACACAACTTTGTAGTTAAGGACAAGGACAGAAAAGCCCGGTGTCTTCGTCCTTTGAAAAGGGAAAGTGGTAGTTCAACCACTGGCGAGAGTGAGATGAAAAAATGTCCGAAGGGCAGAGCGAGAGGGTTGGCGTTGTAGTGCGTGGGCGGGAGAGGGATGGCTGACGGGAACCGGTTAATTTTAAGGACTCGAGACCGTGGTCCTCCGCGATGCTGTGGAGGGTTATAGATGATTTTCTATTATGATTATATTGTGTATTGGTATAGTGCACTACAGAAGGTCAGTAAAAACGTTTTGTTGATCTCAGGTTATTGTCATTAGTTTTTGCGACAAGGAAGCTTTTTACAGATATAACGAACAAGAACTGAAAAATCATAGTGCAATAGAATTACTTAACTTACATTAGGTTAAAGTCTATCAGCAGAAAACGCCAAGTTATACATAATAAAATGCCGAATTAAGTAAACCTAGGCTTACACTTTACTTACTCTTTAAGATGTCTAGAATACTCTAGATAAATTATAGTAGTAGCCTCAATAAAGCAAAAAAATACATTATTGAAGATTTTTTTCTTTTTTTATTTGGGATGGGTTTGCTCTTGACCCAAGACTAAGCCCAACGAGGCAAAGACTGAGTCTACGATGGAGCGAGCTCACCTAGAAGATGCCTGTTAACTCTAGCTATGAAAACTCCTAGGTTGTAATTGCAGGAAAACACTGACGCAGGTAGTGAGTTCCACTCTTTTGCAGTGAGTAATACCGCTCTTATTACGAAGATAACACAGTACCTACCAAACATTTTTATCAGCACCTGTAGTAGGTGGTACAAGCCTCTGTCAGATATCTGACCACTACCGCGGTGCAGGCTATAACCGTCGTTTTTTTAAATCAAGATGTTAATAACCGCTGATAACCTTTACTGTGTCATCGTCATCGAACAAGAATTGCCGAGTTACCTGCATTACTGAAGACGTTCACCCTTGAATCGCTACCATGTAACCGCAAGAGACTATTAAAAGGATTTACAAATTAATAATTTTTTGGTAACAAAATTTGTTCATTTATTGCTTAGGAACAAAGGACAGGGGCCGCCTCTGAATTTGATTTCGGTCAAAGGTTTTGATCGATTGGAAATAATGTAACATGTGAATTATGGTCGAGGTTTGTCTTTCTTAGACATTACAAAAGTATAACTAATATTATTTTTATAATCTTATTTTTTTAACCAATCATAAACCTCACTGTAGTACCACTACAACTTTTGAAAACATACTGATTAGAGATGTTCGGTCAGGTACACCAGTAAATAGAATCTGGTCTAATCCAACGCTATTTACATAAAAAATCAGTAGCTTAAAAAAACTTCATAAACCATTTTAGGGATCTCCAGTTAAGTAGAGCTCACAGCATAAACGCCCTCTCCGCATCTTTGCGTTAGCAGCATCACTACTCCGGGGCACGGCTGATTCGCGGGAACGGGTCAACTTGCCTCAAGGTCAGGGGAATGCGGACAGAGTTGCCGTGGAGCTGTATAAATTTAGATTTTTTTAATGACGACCGCTTTGGTGTAAATGTTTCAGAAGTTGACTATTACACCATGAGATTGCGGGTTCGATCCCCGCACTGTACAAACTTTTGTGTGCATGAACATGTCTGTTTGTACTGGTCTGGGTGTTTTATGTATTTATTTAAGTTTATTTGTCATATAACACTATTGTTTCTGATTTTTGTAACACAAGTGCTTAATTAAACTACTAACCACAGAGTCAGAATAATGTATGTAATGCTGTAATATATTAATATAACAATACAAACGCTCCATCCAACTAAGAAAGTAATATTCATCCTAATCGTTTTTGCTGTTGTTGCCAATTATTTAGTCAATACTTTGTGACTAAAACATCAGCTGAAGTATATTTTCTGTCCCACATCATGTTAAAAGACTCACAAGCCAAGGTCGACTATGTTTACGACTCTTGTTAGCCAGATTTTCAGCTCACGAGTTAGAAGCATCACTACCCTCCCACCACTACCCTCTTGAGGACCAAAAGGACCATATTGGTGACGCAAAATTAAAAAAATTGGTTGCCTGTAAAGTCGGTATACGCGCGAAAGTTTTACGTGACAACGAATCTGAGTGGTAAAATAATTTTAATGTGAATATTCATTCGTATAACATGAACCGGTGTGTATGCCTATCTCTCTCTCTCTCTCGCTCGCTCTGTCTCTCTCGCGCGAAACGTGAGCGGAGCAGCGTAACGCAGTTTCTTGAGGTGTCACCCGGCAAACCAATTTATAAGACGTTGTCACGTCAATAAATATTGTGTTTTAAAGGATTACAAAGAAAGTGCATCTGATATTGTTGTGCCTTAGTTATGGATGTTTTTATTATTATTGTTTTAAGTCAGTCCGATAGAAAAGATGGTGTTTGCTGATCAATAAAAGATGCTGTTCAGGATTGGATTTAGGTCACTTTAGTGTTGTCAATTATAGTACTTATTTAGGTACGTGTGATTTGTTTATCACTTGTAAATCGGATCCATTAATTTCAGAAAATGTTCTTGGTTGTGAGATATTTCGTAACATTTGAAGCTTACAAGCACATTATCACATATAAGCAAACCGTATAAGCAAACCGTAGCACCAACCTTTCTGTGCTTTTTCGTAGCAAAGTAAAGCAACGGTACGAACTCATCTAATTAGGAAGGTAAACCTGTGAATTCCTGAAAACCCACAGCTACTCCAACTTGGGAGCTAGGCTCTTGACTTTGATTGCACAGCATTGGCTTAGCAAGTGCTTACCCGCAAAAAACTGTTGCAGCTCCATTGCACATCTTAACCTCTGTTCCCAAGTCAACATTTACCAATAAGTATTTGTGTCCACACGCACACACGCGCGCTCATCTCGCTATATGCACACGTGTGCGTGTGTCGTACACACTGCACAAGAATGCAACGCGCTGTTGACACAGCCAACTTCGATATTCCTTTATTTATTGCTATAAAAACCCATTCACCTCGTCACAATCAAAAATCGACCATAGTTCAGATTTCATTTGGTGTTAATTTTGCTTAAACAAATCTTTTCTTACAACCTTCTTTTGTTTACCAACCAGCGTCTCTTAGTAAACGAATTCGGAGTGTAAGGTAGAGGCTCCAAAGTTGGACATCGCCTTTCATCGGCGAAGTTGTTTATGCCTAAGCGAGTTTAGTTCGTAAAAGGTATATTTAAATAAGGATTTATGTGTTGTCTGGCTTTGGCGAGATTCGTGGATAAAGGATGGTGGCTGGATTAAAACCGATTCGCGATATTGTGACCAACAATGGGACCGGACGGTGCGTGCTATTGCCCTGTTGGTGGGCGGTTTTTGGAACCTTTTTTTGAAGGTTTTTTACATGGTTTGATGAAAGTTTATAAAATTTTTAGTAACCGTTGTGAACATTGTCGAAATGAGCTTTGTCCTGTGCATATAGAAGTGTTTCTATCTAAAACTATGTTTTAAATACCAAAAAACCTTATTTTAACTCATGATGGTAACTAAGATAGATGAGTAGGTACTGTAGTATCCATAGGTACAGGATACTAAATATTTATTTACGTTCAAAGAGCCATCAGCAACAAAGTATCCTGTTAAACAAGACGCACGATTTTACAGTTAAAATATCTAGTTGTGTGCATTATATGAATTTATACAAAAACGTATATATTGAGAACTTAAAGCGTCGCCATGCGCTTAGATTTTCCCGGACTGTTCTGGTTGTCTTAAGAAAATACATTTTGATAATACCTTCTGATGATAACATTATACCGCTTTACAAAAATGTACGCTGGCGGTCATTGCCGCGTGAACACTTTCAAACGAAAATCGTTTGCATGCACTTCGACACACGCGGAGCAATTAGCAAGCGGGATTGCGCGCGATGTGCAAATGATTTTCGCCTTAAAGGTGTTCATGCGACGCAGACCGCGATAGTACAGTACACAGCACATCAGGCTACCCACATTTGTTGCAAAATCGTCTGTACTATAACTGCGTAAGAAACCGCAGTTAATACCGAGATGTGCTGATCGTGTGTACCTCAAGTCGGTAGTTTCTATTTTACAGCTTGATCTCGAATAAAACCTTAACTGCAGGTTAGATAGGTAGCTCATGTTAAGCTACTGGAATTCCCAGGAGTTAGCAGTAAAATTTCCTTTTATTTGCAACCCTTTTTTTTTTTTTTTTTTTTTTTTTTTTTAACGTCAGGAAATGTCAATTACGCACCGTACCCCTCCGTCGGGGACCGGAGGGGCGTGTGTGGGACTCCCCCGGATACGGGTATACCCACTAAAACCTGACGAAGCCCGCTGCGTGTGGCTGTGACAGCAGGGGCCGCGATGTCTCAACAGTCCCGCGACCCTTGCCAGCAGCAACGTCCGCCCTCTAAGCAGGTGGCGGATCTCCACGGAGTGGGGTGAGGAGATCTCATCCCACTCCAGACGGTACACTGGCGCCGTCTCTCAGGAGAGATGTCGAGACCGGTGTGACCCCACCAGTCATACGCCCCAGAGCCCCTCTGCGTGACTCTGGAACTAGGGGTAACTTTTTATTGTGGTTTTCTACCACTCAGCCCGTAGGCTCCTGGCCTCTCAGTGAGGTAACAGGGGGGCTTTTTAGTGAGGATCCCCCGCCTCTCGGCCCGGACAAACGTCCCGAAGACCACCGGCCCCACTGGGGTAACGGCTTGCCCGACAGGCTCGCCGAGTTGACGAGACCTGCCGCGCCACCGCACTTCGGACCCGGGCAGATGCCCCGTCGGCCCTACTTGCCTCGCAGGCTTAACCTGCTGAGCGCCAAGCGCTCCACCAATTACGGGCCACTCCGCGCGATCCTCTCCGAGACGAGAGAAGGGGAGTAGAACCCAAGACCGGGGCGTAGAAGCCCCGCGGGAGCCCAGCTGGATGTGGGCTCAACCGCCGCCGCCGCTGTTAGACCATCAGCCTGACGCCGAAAACCGTTCGACGCCAGTTGCCCGGGGTGCGCCACGAGGAGGCTGTCTGACCTGGCACCCCTTTTTATTTGCAACCCTAACTTAAGTGTTTTGCTTGGGATACAAAAAAAACTTATTTTTGTTCGGTCAAGATGAAATAGAAGAGTTCGATCCCCGCACTGTACAGACATTTGTGTGTATGAACATGTCTATTTGTACTGGTCTGGGTTTTATATATATTTATTTAAGTTTATTTGTAATACCACTGTTGATTCTGATATCTGTAACACAAGTGCTTAAGCTACTTACCACGGAGTCAGATCAATGTTTGTGATGTTTTTGTATATTTATTTATGTCAATATCATTATCATTCTACCAAACGTTGTTCCTGGTTTCTACCTAAACAGCGCCCTCCTTTAAAGATGCCTGTCCACGGCGCGCAGAGCGGAGAAAAGAAGAAATTTTAACCAATAGGTTTGTATAAGAACTCCTCTAAATTGACTGCCTCGTTGGTGTAGTGGCAAAGTTTCTGCCTTACATCCGAGAGGTCCTGGGTTCGAAACCCAGGTCGAGCCAAAATGGTTTCTGAGATTTCCTGTCATGAATTTCTCAAAAACAGCTCGGAATCGGGAAGTTGGCGTTGTTACACCCCCGTGCCTCGGAAAGCACGTTAAGCCGTTGGTCCCGCGCAATCCGACATGACCGGAGAGAGATCAGTCTCTCTCCGGTCCTGTCGGATTGCCGTCTCACCGAACTTTGAGAGCGATGGAACAATAATTGCACCTGTGTGCACTATAATATCTCCTGCGTAGTTGGCTGATAACTGTTGAGATTGACCGCCGTGGTCGAAATTGGCCAGGAGGACTATTACTATTATACTATAAAACCTCCGCTCCTTATCAATGGATAGGGAGTTGCGTACTACTTTAAAAATTCTTACAATCCCGTTAAGCGAAGCAGGGAAGTTGAGCGGGGACGGGAGTGCAAGCGCGAAAAATACAGCCAGGAACTCCGCTCACTCCGCTCGGCTGCCTTGCTCCGCTCCGACACAGTACGCAACCCCGCTCCGCCATAACATAACACGGTTCTTCGCTGCGAGCCGAACTTAAATCAGATGAAACACTAAGGGAATGTTTAAAGAAGTTATAATACTTACAGTTTACTCGCAATACATTGATGAAAACCTAATATACGTTCGAAAAAACTTACACTTATTTCCTAAAAATAGCGATTTGCATAACTTCAACACAGTACCAAAACATAGGCTTGCCGTTCCACATTTTAAGCTTCATAAAGTTGGGAACTTATTTATGGGTAGATAGATGTATAATATATTTTTTTAATAAATTACCGGTACATTTAATTTCATTGCCTTCAGATAAATTTAAAACAGTTGTAAAAGATGTATTAATGTAAACAATTACAATTAGTGTAAATCAAATTTGAAAAGAGGCAATGACAATAGTGACTGAGTTTCTTGCGCCGCTTCTTCTCAGCACTGGCCCAAATTAATAACGGTGGTAGGGTTAATTTATATGTTGGGACGTGTAAAAGTGCTTTTTGTAAGTCTATTTACAAAAATAAATTGATTTTATTTATTTATTTTGTTGACAGGCACTTATCTACTCCTCCACTTCGCACGGTCATGGGCGGATAAAAGTTTTATGTACAGCATTTAGCATCAAGGAAATAAATAAGTTCTCATGTGTCCCAATCATTTGTATATTTCTGGTCACCCTGACGTAGTCTACATGCCAACCAACCTGCCGGTCTGTCCGCTATTGTAACTTTGCAAGTAATTAACGACAATCGCATGTTTGGCTGATCGTACGGTGAATGGCAGACAACGAAAACAACAATTACGGATGCAAAATAAAAATAAACAGACAAAGTCTAGAGTTGCTTCAAGGTTGAGGTATCGGGTGAGGATAAAACGCATTTTCTTAATAATTCCATATTCGATGGTCTATAATATAAAAATTATCGATATCGCTAAACGCGAATCTCGCGCAGTATAACCCGATTTCGCTATTTTTTATTTTATTTTATTCCTTAAAGTAAGATAATAGCTCTAACGCATGTCTCAACAAGGCTCCTCAGCGAAAATCGAGGTTCTGTCACTCGCATGTGACGCGTTTGGCAAAATAACTTGCACAATTGCCGCATACGAATAACCACTTTGGTGTAATGGTCAAGGAGTTGGCTAATCCTTAGGAGGTCGCGGGTTCGATCCCCGCACTGTGCAAACATTGTGTGCAAGAACATGTCTGTTTGTGTTGGTCTAGGTTTAAGAGCCAGATCAATGTGTGTGATGTTGTTGTATACTTATTTTAATTTATTTATATTAGTTCTTAACGCTTCATTATACACTACGACGACGACCGCTTGGTGCAGTGGTTCACGCGTCGGACTTCTAAATCCAAGGGTCGCGGGTTCGATCCCCGCACAGTACAAGCATAAGTGTGCATGAACATGTGTGTTTGTACTGGTCTGGGTGTTTTCTATGTATAATATGTATTTATTTACGAAAAAAAAGTATTTAAGTATGTTTATCCGTTGTCTAGTACCCATAACACAAGCCTAGTAGCTTAATTTGGGACTAAAGAATTGGTGTGAGTGTTGTGAAATATTAATTATTTGTTATTATTTACTATCCATAACTCCAAACACTACTTAAGTTCCTAACTAACGTATTAGTCAAACTAATATCACATAATATACATTTTTAAAATCGCTCATTTTGAACTGGTATAACTAATACATAAGGATAGTCAAATCTGTATTCAACAAATTTCAATAAATAAAGCGCGACCAACGCACCGGTCCGAAACGAAACTGAAAGTTATCAAAAACTATCGAAAAAAACACTTTCATTAAACTTTTCCCATACAAACCTGTTGCGATAGCATCACAAAAAAAACATTATATTAATTTGGGCTCCCCACAAAAAACGAAGATAGCCGCACGGGGAAAAAAAACTAATGGCCACCAAAAAAAGAAAAGGATTGAATCGAGAAAAAGGATGAAAAATAAAAAACCGGCTAAAGAAAGGGTAAGGAGATACAGGCTGTTCCGGTTTCGAGTGTTAAAATTGTTTTAAAGGAATCGAAACTTTGGTAAGTGATGTTTTTTAAGCGGATACAAGATTTTTGATAGTACCTACCTATACTTTGTAACTGGAACTAGATAAGATTAGATACTATTTTGAAGACATTTTTTCAATGATCTAACACACCACAGGTGTAATATTTCAAATCAAATTTTAAATCGGTGTAGCAAGATGTGTGCTTTATTGCGGCATGATTATTTAATGTTCTACAAAAAGAGACTAAGAATAATAAACATTTTACTTATCTAAATATACAGAGTATCATGTCACACATATAGAGTATTAGACACTTACATGATACTCTTATCATTTTACAAATAAACAATACTTTAAATAGGTTTTATTTACTGACATTCTAAAAGTGTGACGAATTTTTATAATGTATTTATTTTTCTTCTTCTATATTTGTACAGAACATTAATTAACATGACACCATAAAGCACACATTTTGCTGCACCCGTTTAAAATTTGATTTGAAATATTACCCCTGTGCTGTATCAGACCTTCGAAAATGTGCCAATAAACAAGTGTCAAATATTTTTTTAACAAGCTATAATACTGAAATTGAGCTAAATGCTCAAACAAAACAAATTGAGTCAAATTTTATTGCAATAAAAGAGCAGTGAAATAAAACATGACGCTACTTTTAACCTGTAACACTATTTAGTAATCTGTGCTGTAACTAGCAGTGACAGCGTGACTTGCATCTTTGCATATCGAAACATCCTATATATACATTTGATATATTTTTAGTGTCACCTTTAGTGTGGTCAGAAATTCTTTTTGTCCATTCCCTTTCGTTTACTCGGGACGTCTGCACTTTTAACAATAACAAGAAACGTCCTTAATTAAATTTTGTGTTCTATGCTAAATTGATTTATAATAAATAAGTGATGTGAGGACATTTTGATTTCTAAATTAAGAGAGAACAATGTTGCATGCCATTATTAATTATATTTTGAAATGCAAAAATTAAGTTAAATAACAACAGTATCCATATTATTTTCGAGCTAAATGACCGTCAAAGAAAAGTACTTATGTACAAGACTAGTGAAGAATTTCTGAAATACTTCAATAAAAATACAAAAAAACTTTATGCATAGACAAATAACTAGTTATTGCACGCCATTGCCACGCCAAAACATATTTCTTATCGCTAAGAGCAATCTCCTCCTTAGATAACCTAATGTGATTAACCTTAAAACTATTAAGTTACATTTTTCATATGCAGTCAACAAATCCATTAAAAATAGTATTTTGCTGGTACTTGTGCAAAACTGAAAATGTAAAGTTGATACCATCCTAACGCACAATTTTTTTCCCTACAACCCCGGAAACTTTGCATCTATTTATACTAACCCTTGAGTAAGAAAAGCCGGGTCTAATCAACCACGAAGCCATACTCGCCGTATCATTATTACAGCCATTCACGATGGGTTAAGATACAAAATACGATATAAGCCGAAGTGTCCCGCCGATCGGAGCCGAACGCACCCGAGTGCCCGCGGCGCGAACAGGTGCTCTATCCATCTTACGCCAGACGCTGTGACACGAACCTCCTTGATACTTGAAAAACTTTGAGGGTTAACCAATCGAAATAAATAAATATTTATATGCGGTTTTTCCCGCACGGAAAATTTTATTCGATTGGTACAATATTAAGGATTTTTGAAACAAAGTTAATTTGTGTTGACATACCTAATGAAGCTTTTTTGTTATCTTTCCTTTTCCGTTTTAATTCTATTTTTTTTAACTGCTATCACAGCACAATTTACAAAAGTACCCAATTGACGGTTTGTAATTAGGTTTTTAAATCAAAATTCCAAAGTATCAAATTAGATAGGTCGGAGTTTACATCTCTCCAGGACGCGATGGAAGGGTTAATAAAGAATGTCGGTTTTTGTATCGGTGTCTACATTACTGAGCGAAGTGCGTCATTATAATATTTAGTCGATCATAGTAATTCGTTTGTGTACACCATGACCAACCCTAAAATAAAATAAATAAAAATAAAAATTCTTTTTTTTTCGGACAAAATATATCCATATGAATGTTAGAAGTGTATGACTTACATACTGTCAATTTAAAACAAATTATAATTAATAAATTAAATTAAATCAATTATCAAATCAGTATCAACTGAAATCAAAATTTTAAAATACTATAAAAACGATTGATGATGATGATGACCCTGATTAGTTTATGAGGTAAATCGCGATTGCTTTCGTTTGCAAAATGTATGGAAGTTCATTTGACGAGTAAGCGAAGACTAATATCATTTTTACACATGACACAAACAAAGTTGTTTTGTGGCGATTCTGGTTATCACGGTCTGTGTAGAGGTCACGAACGTTTATTTAAACAAATAGAAGTTATGTTTTTTAAGAACCTCTACGCACTAAATAAACTTTCATACCTTCACTTTATAGCAGAACCTACTAACTTTCCGTTAGCGGCTTCGCACGGGCGGTATTCAGTTCTCTAATATTATTAAGCATGTTATTATACATATAAACCTTCCTCTTGAACCACTTCATCTATTTAAAAAAAACCGGTCAAGTGCGAGTTGGACTCGCGCACCGAGGGTTCCGTACAAACCTGTAGATAAGTAGTGACTTTGAAATTTTCTAAATTGTCAAAAATATTTTTCAAAAAATTTTTTTTTATATGATGAAACTGAAAATTTACGGTTTTCGCAATTTTTTCTATATCTGTACTATAAGACGTGACTTCGTACTAAATTTCAAGATTCTAAGTTTACGGGAAGTTCCCTGTAGGTTTTGATTCCCGCGCGAGTTTTGAAAATTTGCGGAAATTTGAGGCCTAAATGGCTGTATCTTTTGATTGCGTTGGCTTAGAAGGTTGATTTTTCTACAGCTTCCAGGGACAGTAGACCTAAGTATCATATAGAAATTTCAGTTTGATACCTCAACGCGTTCCTGAGAAAAACGGTCTTGACAGACGGACGGACGGACGGACAACAAAGTGATCTTATAAGGGTTCCGTTTTTTTCTTTTGAGGTACGGAACCAAAAAACGCATCAAAATCTATTGATTATTTTAAAAAATATTTCAAACATAAGGACAGACGCCGATAGCGACTTTGCTTTCCACTAAGTAGTGAATATCTGTACATTGTAAGTAGGAACTCTATCTAGGTAGTTTTTTAGCTAACTGTTAACTATTTTACTAACAATCACAAACAAGTAACGATTCTCTATTAATGACGTAAAAGTTTAATGCAATTAATTGGGCACTGTTACCAGTTACTTAAAGTGTAACGGGACACTTTCTAACCGTCACTTAATTTGTTGGGTGAGTAAGCCTGGTCAGAGCTTTCAAATTATTTGGCAAAAAAGTAACAATTTGTTACGCTGTTTAGCCTGGGCATTGGTTGAAATTTAGATTAGAAAAATTCCTACAGGTCATTATTCCAAGTTCACTTCAATCTAATAGTTAAATTTAAATCCAACCGATTCAAAGAATCGCCTTCATAGCAACAAGTAAATTTTACCATAATTAAACGCTTGAGCCTATGTTTGGATAAAATATGAAATATACCACTGACGATTTCTATAGAGGTATTCATGTATTTAAAACAATTATCAAACATACGTTAAAAAGAGACTATAAGTAGATCACTATTAGCGTTTATTGAAAAAAGCACGAGAGTTTATCGTCAGGAAATAAATATATCATTTCTATCAATTTTATGTTTTTGTGACGTCAGGAAGGAATGAAGACCTCACTGCATTCATTTTATTTATTTTTTGTAAGCGACATAAATAAACGACACTGTTTTTATCAAACATCTGGATTGCATACTCTCGCATGACATTATGAAAAAACTGTTCATGTTATGCTTATGGGAGTGACGCACTTTATGGGATTGCATCCGGATAACAATGACGTCATTATCAGAATACGACCGATGCTTGGCTTGTGAACGACTGAAAATAAATTCTTTTTTATATCAATCAATGCTATGAATACTTACCGCAGTATTATTAGTAATCAAATCACTGTAAAGTCATTGAATAGAATAGAAGTAGCTCGCGCGCGCACACACACATACACGCTCGCACGCACACTAAGTATATATACATATAATAATGTTATAAAATAAATATAGCTTTTGATTTGTCAGATATCATATAAGTATGTATAAGAAGTTATAGTAGAACGATGTCACAGGCATTTTGCTTAAAAGGTGACTTGAGTAAAAAGTTTGTAAAATATAACATTTAAGTCGAACACATTGTGCATTTACAAATAAACCGTCACAATCAAATTTTCAAAAGAGTGAAGATTTTAAGCTCTAACTTAATTCAGTTCTGCATAGTCTTACAAATAATACTTATCAATAATAATTTGCTTCACCTATTCTTTGTGAGACATTGGGTTTGGACTTTCGCACATTATAAAGGTCTTCTTGTCAAATTACGATTACGGCGAAACTTAACAGAGATAATCTATGTTAAGATTACTATAGTGCACTATAGTGCACAAGTGTGTGCACGATGTATGCACATGTGCACTCCCTGTTCCTTCATTCTCAAATTTCAGTGAGCCGGCAATCTGAAACGGTCGGGAAAAGATCGGCACCTTAAGGTTAGTTCGCAATACCTTCACCTCTTTCTTTCTTAATTTACCCGCCAATTTGACAAGTCAACCCGTAACTAAGGGCCCGTTACACCGCGATAAAGGCGCGGTCACACGGCGCGGGCGCGATAGCCGCGGTGACGCTTGTTAGCGCTATTAGCTGTGACCGCAGCTTCGGTTGAGTGCGAATGATTTTCCGAGGACTTGAGAAAATTTGAGTAGGCAGCGTGGAGATTAGTATACGTCTTAGAAAACTGAAGCAGTTCGTGGGAATCATTTACGTGGTACAGGTTATACTGGGATACGACTTTGATCTACGATGCCTTGTAGAAGTCTCGAGGTATCTTAACACATAGGTATCTTAACCTATTTGGGAGGTAAGGTACCACTATCAGTTGAACCTAACTATAAAAGGGGTGTGACGTGGCACAAGTTGTTGCCGCTCAGTAAAAAAAAAAAATTGATTGATATCAAAAGTTAAAAGCAAACCCAGACGTTTAATTTCACCAATTGTTTTCCAGTTTATTCTCTATCATTAAACAAACCTAAGTAGATAATAGATAATATTTAATTATAGATAATACTTAATTGAAATATTAACTTTTGCAGTTAGCAAAAATATATCAGTGCCCTTAAATTAACCTGTTATTAGAATATTCAAAACGTATTAGCTCAGATACTTAAGCTACTGATATTTTAAAGAAATTATAAAAGGTTTATTACATTTGCTCTTTCACTAAACCTTAGTCCTGTATAAGTAATAATTACCTAATACAGGTCGATCAAAGCCTCCATGCGTGGTAGGTACGTAGAATTTAAAACAGCAGAGCTGAATGAAAAATAATATACATTTGATGGAGTGTAGTTTATCTTACAACTGGGAAAACATTCTGAAAAAATATCGCGCGCCAAGGAAAATATTCGTAAATGAAAAAACAGCAGCCGCCCGCCCTAGTCAGCTAGGGTTGGTACTACGATGAATTTATCTCTGTATCTATAATATAAAAATGAATCGCAAAATGTGTTGGTATGGTAAGCGCATAACTCGAGCACGCCTGGACCAATCTGGCCAATTCTTTTTTATCCCTTAAAGTACGGGGATGGTTCTTACCAAGAAGAATTAAAAAAAAACATCTGGCAAGACAACGTCAGCGGTTCTGCTTGTGCAATATAGTAATAACGGTAATATAGATACTTAATTAGAGTTTTGTTTATTGCATAATTCGCACGGAAATAAATAAAAAATAAGATATGGTTGTGTTGCCAATATAATCAAGTAATTTTAAAGGTGCATACTTATTTTTTCCTAAAGTACATATTACGAGTATAGTTATTTTATTGAATAACTTACGGTTTACAATAATACTAAAACTGTAAAAAAACTTAACAATATGTTTTACAAACACGTAATTGCCATTTTTATAGCAATCAGATTCTTAGATGAAAATCTAAGATTGATGGTTGACTATACGATTTTATTTCTGAAAAAAATTGTTTTATTTATTATTTTTGATAACTTTGGTGTCGCCGTAACCTGCCTTCAGCACAACGTTTTCCTTCCTCTCGGAAAATCAATGACACATTCTTACAGTACTTTCGTGAGTACAAATAAAAAGGGTCTTTGTATTTATTTAACGTCAATTGTCTTTATTCAACTAATTATCGATTATTTACAAGAAATCTCTTTAAACATTTGTAATGTCAAATTAAAACACACTTTGAAAAATGAACTGCTACAGGCGTGACTTGAACCCGCACCTATCACAAGCCGGGCGATTGCTCTCCCAATTGAGCTACCGTGACACTAACTCATCGGTCCGAATTTCTTTAATTGCTCTTTAGGCCGCAGCTAGCCGTGATTAATCATAACATCATTGTGCGGTAAGATACCTACAACATACAAGAAACAACTTTTCAGCTGCTTAACAATCGGTTAAGATGAATCCGCTTATTTATTAAGTTACATTATTTTTTAGCATTAACATTGCGAATGATAAAACATACAGTAACTTAATCAATATTTGTCACATAAAAATCTCCGTCTTTTGTCTAGACTCTAACCAAGTCCTTGTCTGTCAGTTTGTAAGTCTGTCAAGTTGCCATCTTATCGGGTCGCCATGCAGGCTGGACGCCGCGACAATTAGCCTAAGTTATAGATAGATTAACCCTTTATTGTACAACACAAAACAAAAATTACAGACAAGTTTAACAAAAAAGATGTACAATTTAGGCGGTCTTATCGCTTGTATCATATTATATCTCTTCCAGACAACCTTCGGTTAAAGGAACATTTATTTAACAGGAAGGGGGAATTTGAATTTAAGTAACTTATGTGCTATTTTTTTTACCTTCATATAAGAGGCAGCCCTACGCCCGTGCACACGTAAACGGTTCGCTCGCAGACAGCAGTAAATGAGAGCGGCAGAGGTGATCTCCTGTGTAATCGCTAAACATTGGACCATTGAGGCTGTTTGTGAAACACCCTGTTTGTTGCCAGAGCCCTGTTTGACAACCTGGACTGTTAATGGCCAAATCGGAAATCTATCGGCGTTTATAACAAAGTATCAATCGCATACTTTTAGACCCCTTTATTGAAGACCTCGTTATAATAGTCATCGGAAAACACCTAATAATTGGAAAAGATCATTTATTTTTACTAATTTATTTTTAATTAATTTATTTCGGACAACAAAAACAATACATCTTACACACTATGTTGGTACCTAATAACTAATTTTGTGCATGTATTTTGGCTTATGTTCCACATTAAGGAACAAACATACAGTCTTCCTGCAATGACTTGCAATGATAAGCCTTGATATATACAATTATTAATAATCTAACAACTCTTTTTACAAGATCAAATCGTACTTTTTAACGTTATTAGCGCCTAGCTGTCGAATATCAAAAGATCGATTCAATTTGCCTCGTACTTATCTTAGTTCATGTTATTTACCTACTTACTCGCGTTGGTACAAATCACTAATACACGGGTACATACAATACTAGCTATACTAAACGAACGTAAGTTACAAGCTACCAGAGTTACTTGACACTTTTAATTTCCACGTACGAGTACACGCCCGAACAAACGAACGGACGGACACCATCGAAAATTCCGTAGCAAAAGCAAAAACCCCACATTTCAGTGTCAGGCTTCACTCTGAAACCATTACGTGGCAAACGCCAGAACGCCACTTTTCAGACCCTGAAACCCCAGAATTACAGCACAGCCGATTTCTGTACAGTCTCGTAAGTAGGCCTTAATAAATAAATAAACAACAACATCACATAAATTGGTCTGACTCCGTGGTAAGTAGCTAAAACACTTGTGTTACAGATATCAGAATCAACAGTGGCATTACAGATAAACTTAAATAAATACCTACATACAACACCCAGACCTGTACAAACAGACATATTCATACACACAAATGTTTGTACAGTGCGGGGATCGAACCCGTGACCTCTTGGTTAGTAGTCAACTTCTTGACCATTACAGTGGTTATTCGTATGCGGCAATTGTAATGCCGATTTTCACTGATGAGCCCTGGTGAGACTTGAACTGCGTGCGTGCGTGTCATTTCTTGCATTTGTTTTTCTGCATCCTTACTGTATATGTATGTCTACTGTGTTTAGGGGCCGAAAGGGGGTTTAAAGAGGGGTGAAATGGGGGTGAAAAGTGGCGCCCTCTGCGCATACGCCAGTGTTATTCTTCGCTTACCGAGACTAATATTTTCGGAGGCCTAAAACAACATGGTTGGTGAATTTTTCCTCTGTTTTTGTTCGCGACGAACACTCGCTTCATCTGTCTACGTTATTATCTTTGTAATCTCGTTTACCTATATTAATAAAACATTTTTCTAGTGGGTTTGGGCGATGTTCGTTATATGAATTAAATGCCTACTGATTAAGTAAGTTCTAAAGAAACGTGAAAAAATACGGAGTTAAAAAAAGTAGGTTCTACCAAAGTCACATGCTCTCTTACTTTAAACCGACTTCTAAAAAAGAAGAGGTTATTACTATTAAACTATTTTTCCATATTTTTTTGATCTTCCAAAATAGTATTAAATTATTGATTGAACTTCAGGTGCTTGTGGCGCAGTGGTTGCAGTACCTTGGCAGTGATACCTAAAGTTAAGCAACCTAAGACGCGGTCATGTTTAGGATGGGTGACCATTCTGATTTGAGTGACGTCTATTTACAAGCATCTCCGTGCTTCGGAAGGCACGTTAAGCTGTTGGTCCCGGTTAATATCGATAGATATTAGTCGTTAAGCCTGGTCAGAGGCCTTCGGGCGGCTTTATGACATCTGACAGTAAGGTTGGTCCTGTTACTTACCTTACAAACACGCCTCCACCAATCCGCACTGAGCCCGCGCGACGGAGTATGGCTCGGGCCACTTCATAGTTTAGGCGAGGCCTGTGCCCAGCAGTGGGACGTATATAGGCTGATGAGATTGATTGAACGCTAACTAAAGACGTATAAGTTAATGACGATACCAGTACTTTTTTTACTTCGAACGAAATGTTCTTTCTGTCTCCAACCCAGACAAAATAAAAACATTATATTTATCAGCACGAATCTAAAAAAATACTGCAAAATCAGCAGACACCATCTCTTTGTCTTTTTCTTTAAAAAAACAGATCTGCAATCATTTATTACGCTTTTACTAAAGAAGAAACAAAGGTGACCAAAGATGATTAAGCACCAGTAGGCTTATGCCATTTACTGTATGAATTTTTATTTTATTACTATCTAACCCGGCAAACGTTGTTTTGTCATATAAATGTTAAGGGTGGACAACCCTTATCACTAAGGCGTATGAAAATAGATGATGGCCGATTCTCAGACTAAAAAAATACTAAATATGCTCGCAAAATTTCATGAGAATCGGTCAAGCCGTTTCGGAGGAGTAGGGGAACGAACATTGTGACACGAGAATTTTATATAAAAGAAGTTTTATTGCAGAACAAAACACTTCGTTTGGTGACCAGCATTGCACGGTAAACACTGCGGTCTTATGCGATTGTGAAATTTCGGGCAGTTTTGCAACAAAAATAGGTAACCTGATGTGCTGGGTACTGTTCAAAAGGTGGACTTAACGCCATAGGGCACTCTCTACCAGTCATATCATTGTGCTAAGCAGTGAAAAGATAATATTCGTATATTGATTATAAGTTTTTAAAACACTTTCCTAGTGAAATATGTTACACAAGTACAATAGACCTTGCGTATGGACAAAAAAAATGGATTTATTGCCAAAAATACCTTAAAAATTCACGCGAGCAATGTCGCAGGTAAAGACAACTACAAATAAAAATCTGCATTTCCTTTATTTTAATCTGTTTTAAGCCCCCCAACTGCGCGACTGTTATCTCGATACCTTTAGTTCCGAGCCACGAGCTTAAGGAAATCGCTGAAAATCGATTTTCGCATCGACCGCTCGCTCCGGACGCGTGCGTCACGCACGTAGTCATCGGTTGTTCAATTCGATATCGACGGACATTTTTTAATCGATCTTTTTCGTCGACGGTTTTTTTTGGCGCGCGTCTCTTTTAGCCCGCGTTCCGTGAGGCGATGGAGATTGGCCGCACGCCGCGTCCGTTTTGATAGATAGATATAAAACTATTAATTTTACTCCACCAAAAATATATTTGCAAATTAACATATACTAGAGATGGGCCGAGTACTCGGTTAGTACTCGGTGGTTTTTTCAATACTCATACTCGGCCGAATAACTAAGGTTCTATTATTATGAATATATTCAGGTTCAAGTGACGAATACTCGGTTATGTAATAGCATCATGTCTGGAATAAGTTTGCAAGTGGCCAACTGGAGGAATTAAAGTATGTACCTACCTATTGTGTGTGACGACATACTTAAGTCAATGAACAAGCCCCTAATCTGGCCCTAAGCTGATAACGATTTCTTCTAGACAACCTTTGGGCTCAGGAAAATTCTTCATTAGCTACAAGATTAGGATAAGTAGGTAGCTAGTACGATGAAGCATTAATTAATAATATAGCCAATTTTTAAATACTTTGGTATCTAATGCTTGTGATATGGGCGATTTTGCGACAAAAAATAGGTAGCCTGATGGGCTGGCCACTGTACTTAGCACTGTCATAATCAGCTGCAACTCGTTCACTACTGAAATGATTAAATAATCTTTAATATACTAATAAATCGCAAAATGTGTTGGTAAGCGCATGAGTCAAGAACGCCTGAACCAATTCGGCCAATTCTTTTTTTTTTAATATTTCATAAAGATATATATAGTTCTTACAGGAAAAAGTTTTACGTGACAACGACTCTGAGTGGTAAAATAATTTTAATGTGAATATTCATTCGTATAACATGAACCGGTGTATATGCCTATCTCTCTCGCGCGAAACGTGAGCGGAGCAGCGTAACGCAGTTTCTTGAGGTGTCACCCGGCAAACCAATTTATAAGACGTTGTCACGTCAAAAAATTAAATAAAAACAACTGGCACCGACAACCGGGTCCGCTAGTAGTCTATTTAATTTAAATACCTACTTACTTATTATGCTCCGATAACAGCGCAATGAAAATGCAAAATCGCCCTTATCAAAAGTTCATAGAATGCCGCAACGTATACCTTGATGTGCTATCTTGTGTACTTCCATGTTTAAAAGATATAAAAAAGATACTGCGCTGAAAATTTTATTTTAACTTTGAGGAACTAATAAACTCCCTTAACTTTAATGGCCACCCGTATCTATTACACAAGCAGTTTAACAGACAAATGAATGAATAACATTTGGTTAAGTGAATGTGCGAGTAAGTGAACGACGAGGAAAAGTTGCTAACTTATTTATCACTCCATCCAATCGTCTTACCTTTACGTAATGGCGACTTGCAATCTCTTTGCTCTGCGGTCTTCTTATTTCTTTAGCAGCTTCCTATTGTGGGTTGGTTGACAGAGCAACTTGTTTTGGCCCGAGATGCCGTTGTTGGTTCGAAATTCGAATTAAATGTACACCGTTAGGCGTCGGGAAGAGGAAGATATAAGAATAGGCTTGTTTCCACTATGAAAGAAATATTCAAAAACTGATTTTCTCTAAAATCTTATACATATAATAAGACTGTAAAAGATCGATTTCTGTACATTGAAGATTTTTATGAAAAATTGTTACAGGGGGTCTTAATTACCGTAATAGAAGCCAAAACAACAATTTTTAAAAATTTTGTCTGTCTGTCTGTCTGTCTGTCTGTCTGTCTGTCTGTCTGTTTGTCCGGGCTAATCTCAGAATCTACTGGACCGATTTTGACGGGACTTTTTTTATTTGACTCAGTATCACCTGGAGAGTAAACTGGGATATAAATAATCACGCCGATGAACTTAGGGGGCAGGCAGGAAATTGAATCTCAGAATCTACTAAACCGATTTTAATGGGACTTTTTTTTATTTGACTCAACATTACTTGGAAGGTAAAGAAGGATAGAAATAATCACGCCAATAGACTAAGGGGGTAGGCAGAAAATTGAATCTCGGAAACTACTGGGCCGATTTTAATGGGACTTTTTTTATTTGACTCAGCATCACTTGCAATAATCACGCCAATAGACTAAGAGTGTAGGCAGGAAATTGAATATCAGAAACTACAGGACTGAATTTGATGGGATTTTTTCATTTGATTGAGTTTTACCTAGACAGTGAAATATATAATAATAACTCACGCCAAGTGACTAAGTGTTAACTGGCCTAAACTTGGGATGAATTAATCACCCTACCTAACTAAGGGAACTCATTGTGTGTACCTGTTATAGAGTCGCAGGTATGCCTGCATTTGGGTCATGTTAAACAGTAGCATAGGCTGGGAGTACCTCCACGCGGTGAAGGCGGTAACAGTTAAAATTCCACGCGGACGAAGTCGCGGGCACAGCTAGTAATTCATAATTTCAGATGCCTTTACACTAATATTTTTCCGCAGTTCGTATTATTTGATTTTTAATTGGAATTCAAATGATAATTTATTTATTTATTTTTTATTTATTTATTTAAGTTCTGCACAAACATGTGTACAATGGTGGACTTAATGCCGAAGGCATTCTCTACCAGTCAACCATAGGGCCAAGCAGAGAAAATTCAGGCGGTGCACATGCAGTAAAAAGGAAAGTAAAAAGTTAACTGAAGTTATTTAAGTACAAAATAAAATTATAAACATACATACTAATTACTTACATACAATTAAATAAAAATACATAAAAATTCATAGACATACATTGATACGTATACATAATAAGGATGGTACACATGGTAAGAACAGTGTCACTGAGACAGGAGAGACAGTTCATTCCTGTAGTGGGACTGCAGTGTCTTTTTAAATGATAATTTCGACGTCGACCGCTGGATTTTCTTAGGGAGTCCGTTCCAAAGTCGAGTAGCAGTGAGAGTGAAAGAATTAGACATAAAGCCAGAAGTGTGACGGGGGATGGAGAGTTGAAGGGTGTTACTGGAGCGAAGGGACCTGTCATGAGAAGTATGGAGGTATGAAAATTTTTCTTTAAGATACGAAGGAGTGTTAGGATCGAAAAGGATGGAAAATAATTGGCCTAAAGTACGAACATTTCGACGCTGCCGGATTGGAAGCCAGCCGAGCTGGTTACGAAACTGGGAGACGTGGTCATATTTGCGGAGACCGAAAACAAATCGAAGGCAGTTGTTAAGAAGCCGATCCAACTTGTTGAGAAGATCTTGGGAGATATTTGAACAGCACACATCGCCGTAATCGATTATCGGTAAAACCAGAGACTGCACAAGCAAAATCTTAGTGCTGGGAGGTAGAAAATGTTTAAAACGATAAAGTGCACGCAAGGTGCCTGATACCCGTCTGCTAATTTCCGTAACATGTTTACCCCAACTCAAAGTGCCATCCATGTAGAGGCCAAGGTTTTTGACGAAAGGGGAATAGTCTACCACCACATCGTCAAAGACAATAGGCGGCAAGGATGTCAAATCAAGCTTATTCAATTGCCTTTGGCTGCCCATGATGATAGCTTGACACTTACTGGGATTCACTCTAACACCGAATCTATTTGACCAATCGCTTATACCACGAAGATCGTTGTTGAGTTGATCAATGGCGTCGTTAATATTTGAAGGTTGAGCCTGGGAGTAAAGTTGCAGGTCATCAGCGTAAAGATGAAAATAAGAAGTTAGATGAGACGTTAAAACATTAATAAAAACCGAAAAAAGTAAAGGAGATAGTATGCCTCCCTGCGGAACACCGACTGTCAGATCAGTCCAGTCTGATAAAGTCCGAGGCGCACAGCCTGCTGGCGACCGCGGAGATATGAGGAGAACCAATCTACGGCTGGTGATGAGACTTGTAAGTGTGTCAGAATGGCAAGAAGGATGTCGTGGTCGACTGTATTAAATGCATTTGAGAAGTCGATCAGAACAAGGATAGTCACACGCGACTCCTCCATGCCCAACCTCACATCGTCAACTATTTTAAGAAGAGCAGTCGTCGTACTGTGCCCAGGTCTAAAACCGGATTGAAAGTTACTCAAGAGATTGTTTTTTAGTATGAATTTTGAGAATTGATGATGGGCTGCCGCTTCTAAAATTTTGGAGAGGAAAGGTAGGATGGAAATTGGACGAAATTGATTAAGCGCATTAGGATTGGACACTTTAGGAAGAGGAATTATATGGGCGCGACGCCAGACAGAGGGAAAATAGCCAGTATGAAGAGAAGAGTTAATAATATGCGTAATGGATGGAAGGATATATTCTAAAATAAGAACGATCATGTTTCTGCTGACGTCATCACACCCGACAGCTTTTGATTTAATAGAAAAGAAGATCTTCCGAATCTCATCAACATTTACAGAAGAGAAAGCAAAAGAATCAACAGAGGGGCTAGGAAGAGATTGGATTGTGGACAAAGTGGAGTCTTTAACAGTTCTATCAAGAGGATAAGAAGAAGAAAAGTGGTAATTGAGTTCATTAGGAGAGAAATCTCAGTCGGCATTGCACGCGATGACGTCAAAGTGTGTTACTCCCATACAAGCTCTATGAAGAAAAGCGTTTTGACAGTTGATAAAAAGTACGTCAACGTATGGTGGTGTCAACTACCGTATTTGGAGGTAAACGCATCATTGAGATTGATTTTCGATAAATTGTGAAAATTTGTAACCCTTTACATAGTTTTTTTATTGTGTTGTCTAAATATTTTGTTTAAATAAACAATATTTTTTATTATGATAAACAATATAATCAAACTAACCTTAAAAAATTATAAAAACAGATAAATAAAAATTTAAACCATGTAGAAAAAACACTCCCACGCGCCGCCATTGGTGCCCAAAAGGCTGGCAGCATTTCCTGTCTGTATGTTTACATAATTTAAAGTGCCATACGATTAATAAATCCTTTAACTTACCTGCTAAAACACTTTTATGTTGCTCTCATTTACGATTTTATTTGAAGAAAAATGAACCTTAATGAAACATAGTACAGTTAAAATGCAATATGGAGTTCACTATACTTTCAACTCTTTCATATTGTTATGTATTAAATAAGCCTCATTTAGGGTTGACAACGCAAGGTATCGGCTATTCTAGTATCGGCTTTTACTCTGATTTTTTTGTTGTTTTTATGTAGTTATTGTAATTTGTATGTAGGTTAGTTTAATGTACCAAATGAATTGTTATTTCTTTTTACATAAAACTTTATAAATTACAAAAAAATATTTTCTATTTTATATGAAAATGAAAAATCTTTTATTCGATGCAAAGTAATATAACAACTATATTAGACTCTATAAGTAGTTAAGTTACGGTACGTCTATAAATACTATTGGCACTGACACAATCTTATTATACTTACATTCGATCATTTCTAAAATCGAGAAATCATCTAAAACTGTTTAAAATTTAAAAGATAACTACAAATGTCTTATTATAAGAAAAGTGGCCAATTCGAAAAAAAAAAGAACCATAACGGTGAAATGAGGAATTATCGTTATTACAACTTTTTAGCCGTCATTAATTGATTAAATAGCTTTAAAAGCATCAAGTGGGTTTTATAATGTACTTAATTGTAGAGTAATAGAGAGATAAAGTGATGATTTATCGACTTTTAAAAAAGCTAAAATATAAGAGATAAGTGCTTCGGAAGGCACGTTAAGCTGTTGGTCCCGGTTAATATTGATAGATATTAGTCGTTAAGCCTAGTCAGAGGCCCTCGGGCGGCTTAATAACATCTGACAGTAAGGTTGGTCACTTACCTTACACACACCCCTCCACCAATCCGCACTGAGCCCGCATGGTGGAGTATGGCTCGGACCACCTCTTAGTTGAGGTGAGGCCTGTGCCCAGCTGTGGGACTTATATAGGCTGATTAGAGAGATGAGAGAGAAGTGTTTCATTTGACAGAAAGTGAGTAGGAACTTAATGACAAGCCGAACGAATATTTTAGTATAGCAATAGAATTGGGTGTACGGCCACCACCAATAGTTAGATTTGATTAAAAAAAATTAAGTAATATTTTATAAAAGGTAAACAGCTGGACGTATTTTGACTAACCGTAGCCAAGAACCATCATGATTTTATTATTTTCCGAAAATAAATTCGCTTTGAAATCGGTCCATCGGTCCATTAGGGAGCTACGATGCCACAAGACAGACACACACAAAAACACAACAACACGTTGCACATGTGTATATTTGACACAAACATACACAAAAGTTAAATTCCTCTTTTTCGTCGGGGGTTAAAAATGTAAAGCATAAACATGTGTAGAGACACTCCAATGTGTTTGATGACACCCCATTATTTTCCATTTTCTTCCCCATACTCAATGGAAGCAAAAGTTGACTTGGTAGCGACTAGCAGACCCAAAGCCAATTTTTTTTATATGAATAACCAGACATAACGGTGCGAAATCACCTGATGGTAAGCGACGATGCGACCGAAGATGGATCATGTCTGGCTATTAACAGCCTATTCACTGAGACAGCACACAGACTTTTTGACATTGATTCTAGCTGTTATCTACCTCCAGCATTTAAGGTATGCATTAACCAATTAATTTTTAAGATGCTGAGATAACGCAGTTCCCAAGAGCTGAACCTGTGACCTTAGCTACCACATCGGTGAGTGAAGGCACTTAACATTTGAGACAGGCTTGCACGAGCTAGCTTCCGTCTAGTAAAGCGTGACGGGGTAAGGGTTGTGCATACTAGTACTAGCTATGCGAAAGATATATCGAAGCTATAAAAACGGGGAAAAACAGTTGAATTTTGGGACCTTAGCTACCACATCGGTAAGTGAAGGCACTTTACATCTAAAACGGGCCTGCACGAGCTAGCTTCTGGAAGCGATGCAGAAGATATATCAAAGCGTAAATAGCATTGATGAATATTGAAGCTACCATTATCGGTAACGTCCCATAGACATGGTTAACTCTGAGCTGTTGTATGGATCCGTACCTTCTGACCACGTGCAATATCAAATGTACATTGTACGTAAGATATATATTTTCTTAAATAGTGTCTTTCTATTAACTATCATAGAAGTAAATCAAAAAGTACGAGTTACAAGAGAATTTTTGCGACGATACATTGCGATAAAAATATAAATTATAGCATTTACTAGCGCACAAGCCTTACCCTAAAGCTACCGGTAAATACCAAAAAGCGTTTCATATTAGACGCCACAGTTTCGTGACGGACGCATCGGGAGATCACTAATCGATTCATAATCTAAAACGATTTACATCTCGGATGAGAATCGAATCGTTAATGTTTCTCGTAGCGCCACGTAAAAAATAGGCTGATTCGAACTTGCGTTGTCTTAGCTTGGGTCTTAATTACGATTTGATTACGATTAACATTTTTCTCTCTACAATTATTAAAATTGTAACCGCGCCTTTTTGATTTGGATTGGTGTTGGAATGTTTAAGCTTCAGGTTAGAACGCGCATTTAAATATTAAAAACAATACAAAAATGACAATATCTTAAGGATAAATAAAAATAAAAAATAGAATTATAAAATAAGGCTCTAATTTTATGATTTTATTTATACTAAAGTTTTGGCGCAGTAAACAACCAAGGCGCGGTCATGTTTGGGATGGGTGACCATTCCGGCAATTTAAGTGACGACTATTTACAAGCATCTCCGTGATTTAGAAGGCACGTTAAGCTTCTGGTCTCTCTGACCAGGCTTGACGACTTATATCTATCGTTATTAACCGTAACCAACAGCTTCACGCGCCTACCAAAGCACGGAGATGCTTGTAAATAGACGTCACTATAATAATGGTTGAATGGTCACCCATTCAAACCATGACCGCGCCTTGCCACGAATAGCAATATCAAAATTGTTTGGGCGCTCTACAAGGAGTTGTCATCTCGATCAAGTCGCGTGCGCGTGAGTCACTGAAATGACGAAAATAATCCACACAGTTACATCTAGGGGTGACTCTTTGCGGTATTTGTGATAAAACTGATTGATAATCACGTTTCGATAAGTTTATATTACATCTGATTAACTATCTGTTGAGTAGAGATCATCTGGTAACAGCCAGGTGTAGCATATCATTTTAATAAGAATGTTTATGGGAGATAATTGAAAATCTCATTTATGAGTAATTAGTTTTAATCATTTAGACCACCTGTTTTGAGCAACCTCATGTACCTAGTTTTCCTCTGTGTGTTGGGTGTCGTATGCATTTATCTAAACTAAAACTAGCTTCCCGCCAGTATCTCTTGCGTAGAATTCCGTTCTCTAATATTAAGCATGTTATTATGTACTTATAAACCTTCCTCTGGAAACACTCATACTATTTTAAAAAAACTGCATCAAAATCCGTTTAGTCTCGAGTAGTTAAAGATCTAAGCATACATGCACACAGACATAAGGAAAGACGCGGGAAGAGGAGACTGCTTTATACCATGTAGTAAAGATTCTTACCAAGTGAAATGAAGTGAACTTTACCTACGGTCTGTGTTGTACCTAATTCAAGCGATATGAAAGATATAAATTTTTGACAACCCTTATGTGTCTCGCGAATATTCAAGTGAAATTAAGGCCACCAGCCACCTGCTAGCGAGGTTCAAAGTCAAGAACACTAGTGAAAAGTGAAATGCGCATATTGGACACGCCGACCAAATGCTGACAGTACAATGCAAACTCGTACTATAAGACCGTGGCATGTCCGCGTCTTACTGCAGACAATATGCACACAATAATAATAATAATCATAGTCCTCCTTGCCGATTTCGACCACGGCCGCCAATCTCAACAGAGATCAGCCAACTACGAAGGAGATAATTTAGTGCACAAGTGTGAACGCATTACACATAAATCATAAATCATAAATTTTATTTGCATCAGTTATAGGGTACAAGCAGATGGTAATAAAGCTTAAACTAAGAGCACTATAACTTGCCTATGGTGAGGCGTACAAAATTACTTAAACATTCACAGAATGTTATGAATTAAATTACATTATTCACTTATATATGTAAATGCAAGATCACTTGCCTTAATTATAAATATTTAAGTGTATTACCAAAAGAAAATAAAAACTATAAGTTATAATAAGTATAAAAGCTATAAGTTAAGTGGATATTTTATCATTAAAATATTCATCCAATGAATAATAGCCCTTTTCCAAAAGTATTTTAAATAGTGTGGTTTTAAATCTATTGTGGTTTAGTTCTTTCAATGAGTCTGGTAGGTGGTTGTATATTTTTGGTGCTATTGTATAAACACTATTGGAGAAAAAGCTTGTGCGTGATGGGTAGTGAGGTAATATGTATATTTTATTTCGCGTTTTCCGATGGTGTTTCGTGACTCTTGATTTGAAATAGTTAAGGTGTCTATTGACGAATAGGCAAATTTGAAAAATGTAGATACAAGGTAGATTTAGAATATGTAGTTTTGAGAACAATGGTTGACAGCTAACCGTTTGATTAACGCCGTACATAGTTCGGACTGTTTTTTTTTGCGCACGAAATACTGGCAAGAAGTTGACGCAAGCGGCGTTGCCCCAGTGAATTATTCCATATCGGAGATTGGATGCTACAAAGCCGTGGTATGCAGTAAGAGCTGCTTTTTGTGAGACTGTTTTGGTTAGTTTTTTTAAGGGATAATTGAATTTACTTATTTTATTGCTCAAGTAGTGAGTATGAGGTTTCCAATTCACAGAACTATCAAGAATTACCCCTAGAAAACGGATTTTACTGACTTCTTCTATATTGTTGTTATTGTGTTGGATAGATATATTTGGCTTTGTTTGCTGTGGTAGGCTAAACTGCATATATTTAGTTTTTTCAAAATTAATTTTCAGATCGTTAGCGTCCATCCAAGTAACTATACTATCAAGTGCTTCATTAATCGATTGTTCATAGGTATTTTTATCTTTACATTTAATCAACAACGTGGAATCATCTGCAAATAAAAACATTTCATGATTCACACATAGCGGAAGATCATTAATGTAGATCAGGAATAATAGTGGCCCAAGAATACTGCCTTGGGGCACACCATTTGTAACAAATTCTAGTTTGGATTGTGCGTAAGTTGAATGTTTGTTTTGATCAATGTATGCTATTTCCGTATATTGAGGTCTTTTTTCTAAATATGACGATAAAAGATCGTAGACTGGTCCTCTTACTCCATAATTGTAAATTTTAAATAAAAGTTTTTTTGGGGATACTAAATCAAAAGCTTTGCTCATGTCCATGAATATGGCCGTTATAGGTATGCTATCATTAACACATTCAGATACACTGCGCAGGAGATGAAAAATCATTAGATCTGTGGATCTGTTCTTACGAAACCCATGTTGTTCGTCACATAATAAATTGTTCTTTTCAAAAAAAATATAAAGGCATTCATTTAAATAGCTTTCAAATATTTTGGCAAAGATGGAAATTAAAGCAATAGGTCGATAATTATCTATATTTTCTTTTTGTCCTTTTTTAAATAAAGGTTTAACTACAGTTATTTTTAGTTTATCGAGAAAAACCCCTTTACTGATAGATAGGTTGATAATGTGGCTCAATGGCCTACAAACTTCTTCATAGCAATATTTAACCACTTTTGTACAAATTCCATCATGTCCTACGCTATTAGTATTTTTTAGGTTTCTAATAATAGTTTTTACTTTTTCAGGGCTTATTGGATTTAAGAATATGGAACGGTTATTTGTTTTTATTTGCTGTGTGTATTGTTCGTTTTTAATATTTTTATCTTTGTTATTCTGATTGTTATTATTTTTCGCTATTTCTATGAATGATCGATTGAAAATTTCAGCTAACTCGCGTGGGTTTGTGATAATGTTATTTTTGTAGTTCAATTTGTTAATGTTAGCTTTTGGTTGTGTAAGTTTATTTGTATTTATTACTCTCCAAGTAGCCTTAGTGCTATTTTCGGCTTCGTGGATAAACTTATGGTTTTGTATTCGCTGAGATTTTCCTATTATTGTCTTAAGTAATTTTTTGTAAATTTTGTAATTGTTTTTATCGTTCTTAGTTTTAAGAGAATGTAAATACAATGATCTTTTGGTTTTACTTGATTTTTTGATACCTGGTGTTATCCAATTTGGTCTTGATTTTGAAGAAATTTTTATTAGTTTATATGGAAAACACAAATCATAAAAAAGTTGAACCAATTCAAAAAACAAATTATATGCTTCATTTACATCTGTACTCCGATAAATTTCGCTAAATGAAAGGCTTCCTAAACAATTTCTGTACTTAACCATATTTTCGATGCTATAATCACGCTTTTTTATGAACCAGTGTGACAAATTATAAGATTTTATCACTGGATGCTTTATTATTTGCGCAGAATGATCTGATATACCTAAATGTAAAACTTCACTTTTACAACCTCGGCTGTTATGAATGATATTATCTATACAGGTTCCACTTTCTAGTCTTGTTATTTCGTTAAATTCAAGCTTAAAATTATAACTACAAATTAAATTAGTATACACATTTTTAAGGGAAGTTGGTTTAAGTACATCTATATTAAAATCTCCACAAATTACATGTTTCTTGTTTTTCAAACTACTCGATTTATCTAAAAGACATTCAAACTTTTCAAGAAAACAATCTAAATTCTTTGTATAAGGAGATCTATATACGCATACAATTATAATATTATAGGGAACGAGTTCAATTGGGCAACATTCGAAAGCATTTTTCACCGACATCGCTTTGTACTGAGGTAGTTCCTTAAACAAATGTCCCTTCCGAGTTAAGATGCAGGTTCCTCCTCTTTTTTCTGGTCTGGTAAATGCGGTTGCTAGATTAAAGTTGTTTAATATAATATTTTCTTTATCATTTTTCTGGACAAAATGTTCACTAAGGCATAGTACATCAATGCTTTCGCCTTTATTTGAGAGTTCTTCAAGGGCGATTGTTAATTCAGTAGATTTTGCCGAAAAACTGCAAATATTTTGATGCATGATGTTGATGAAAACATTCTTCTCTTTAGTCTCGAAAAAAACACGGTGTTGAGGTTTTAGGTGGTGTATTTACTATAGTGGTATCTTGAATCATTGTTGTTTGGGTGGTTGCTCTATTGTTGTTGTCAGACAGTACGTCACAATTTAGTGACTGAGTTTTCTCAGAGACTATGTCCTTCATTAATTTCCGCAGATGTTGAAATATGACTCGCATTCCATTGTTATTAAGAATACCATTATGGTTGTTGAACATAGTATCATCATACTGGAGATGTAGATTGGAGTCGAGCAGGTACGCATATTCGTGGAACAAATTATCAAAATAAAGTTGTTTGTTAAAGTTTTCAATTCGTTGGTTAAACATGTGGCTGCGGTCACTACACTTGAATACGGGTAAGCAAATTATGATATTGGTGTTGGAGATTTTTTGTAATGTTTCTCTAAGATGCGTAATAATACTTTTGTAATCTTTAGTTGTCGTAAAGTCTTTGTGTCCGATTAATATAACGCAACAGTCATTCATACTGAAGTCCTTTAACTTATGCTCAATTCCTTTTATTAGTTGTTCTAATTCAACATTTGGGGTTAAATAATGACAAAATTTAGATTCTTTGTCTAGTTCTTGGTCTGCGATCGAAATAATATCATTGTTTCGATTCGTGCTCAGAAGACATACTTTGCTTTTGTTTTGGGGGGTTCGTACACAATTTTTGTTCTTGCGCGCCATTTTTGTTATTCCTTGAGTCAATAATTCCAGTTCATGACTTACAGAATTGAGTTCCTCAATCAATGAAGTAATCTTATATTTCATTGCTTCAATTGCTCCATTTTCACTAGATAAAAGAAGGCCATCATTGCACTTCATTTCTTCCTTATCAGTTTCTGGATGGAGCTTTTGTGTAAGTTTCTGTATCTGAATTTCATGGCTTTTTATTTGTTGCTTTAGTGTGAAATTCATAGCCATCTGATTTTCTAGTTCTTTATCCGACATAGATAATTTATCCTGCATTTCCTGTATAATTTTCATAAAATTTTCTGTGGAATGTATGTTGAATTCTGGTATTGTTGTTATTGTTGACGAATCATCACTGTCGATCGGTAAACAGTCGAAGGAGTTTTGTAGCGGAACGTTAATACGATGTTTTTTCCGAATTGTAATCTGAGGGGAGTTTAAAGATGGTTCTCCATCTGCTGTCAAATAGGAACACTCTGAAGCAGACTGCAGTTCACAGTCGGTGTTTTTAACAGTGCGACAGTCTTGGCATTTCCAAGTATTTTTCCGTGTTGGTGACATTAGGTAGTAAATTTTTTCTGCTACATTAGCGCAGTCCAAGTGATATTTAAAAAAACAAATGGAGCAATTAACATATTGTCTTTCACAAATTTCTTCTCTACACTTTCCACAATAGTTTACAGAGTTTGAAGCCATTTTTCTTATTCAAAAAAAAAAACAGTTAAAAACAAAATAACACTTTATCTAGCGAGAATACATAGAAAAAAAAAACATCTCTCTTTCCACTGTTTGAGTGCACTGAGATTCGATCTCGGGTCCATTTATAGCAATCACTACTCAGTCCGACGCGCTACCAATTGCGCTATCGATGCTCGAAGCGACCGGGCGAAATTACGAGTTACGTAAACCACTTCTCAACGAGTTCATCATGATAGTAGTCTTAATTATACCAGCGATAAGAGTCATAATTCTATAGATCACTTTAAAATATTTGAATAAAATTAACCGCCACTTGCGTACAAAGTTTGGAAAGTTTGGAAATGTTTGTTTTGGGGCTAATTTTGCTATATTTTTATTCTTATTTATCTCACTATAAACGGAATTAGTAATGTTTTATTGGTTTTGAAGATTTTGTAAGGCAAAAATGTCACTTAACATGTTTTCAATATACTTTGTCAACACTTTGCGGTCTTCGGTTCACTACACTTGTTTTAGTTTAACTTTCGCTGGTTTGAATAGTCATTTCACTGAGATAACATTTGTGCTTAATATTTAGATAATCCTGATGCCATAATTGTACGTTTAAATCTTAAACTATCACTTTTTATATCAAAACTTTATTTTTAAATACGGAGCTAATGTTTACGACGTCGCAGCGCCATCTGTACCATCTGTACCACAGGTGCACAGGTGCAGGTTTCATCACTCTCAAAGTTCGGTGAGACGGCAGTCCGACATGACCGGAGAGAGATCAGGCTGCACACAATCTATACATATAATAAGACTGTAAAAGATCGATTTCTGTACATTGAAGATTTTTATGAAAATTTGTTACTCTGGGGTCTTAATTACCGTAATAGAAGCCAAAACAACAATTTTTAAAATGTTTGTCTGTCTGTCTGTCTGTCTGTTTGTCCGGGCTAATCTCAGAATCTACTGGACCGATTTTGACGGGACTTTTTTTATTTGACTCAGTATCACCTGGAGAGTAAACTGGGATATAAATAATCACGCCGATGAACTTAGGGGGCAGGCAGGAAATTGAATCTCAGAATCTACTAAACCGATTTTAATGGGACTTTTTTTTATTTGACTCAACATTACTTGGAAGGTAAAGAAGGATAGAAATAATCACGCCAATAGACTAAGGGGGTAGGCAGAAAATTGAATCTCGGAAGCTACTGGGCCGATTTTAATGGGACTTTTTTTATTTGACTCAGCATCACTTGCAATAATCACGCCAATAGACTAAGAGTGTAGGCAGGAAATTGAATATCAGAAACTACAGGACTGAATTTGATGGGATTTTTTCATTTGATTGAGTTTTACCTAGACAGTGAAATATATAATAACTGACGCCAAGTGACTAAGTGTTAACTGGCCTAAACTTGGGATGAATTAATCACCCTACCTAACTAAGGGAACTCATTATGTGTACCTGTTATAGAGTCGCAGGTATGCCTGCATTTGGGTCATGTTAAACAGTAGCATAGGCTGGGAGTACCTCCACGCGGTGAAGGCGGTAACAGTTAAAATTCCACGCGGACGAAGTCGCGGGCACAGCTAGTATAGTATAGATCGCTCCTGCCGCGTCCCGCCGTTCGTGGACTCCAATATTGTGCACGAAATGCACATACTTCATCATCACACACACATCACAGGTCAAAATAATCATATTTATAAACTTGCAACAACAAAACCTAATGTCGAGCACTTTCGCTAGACAAAAAATTATACCGGCTAAAAATAGTTCTTAAAACTGTTGACCGAATCTCATCACCATCTCGTTTTGCCGTCTCATTCACGCTTCGATTGACATTTGTAACAAAATGGCGGGAATTCCCTACGGTTTTATTTTTCCAACATTCATGATTTTATTCTGGCCAATCCAGATCTATTAAAGGTCAATAAGATTGTTGTTATGAGTAGGTAGGTTCTGTTAACCGTAATACATTATGCCATTTACTGCAAGTAATTTTTACATTAACATCTTTTTGCACAAATTTACCATAGCTGAAAGGGGTTATCTACGTAGCGTCGAATGCCCAAAACTTTATTTCGCCACAGACAAAATTTACATAGAAAGCTTTAAATACGGTCACAGTATTATTTTGGGGAAGAGAATTGGACCTAAGGCGTCCATAAGTAAAATTACATACAAGGGATTTCATAGTTTTTCACGAAAAAGAAACTCATAATTGTATGAAATGAGGGAAACTTCAATTTTTTTTTCCTGATAAAGAACGTAGCTCTGAGTACTAACATTTCGCTGAAGGACCCAAAATAAAGGCTTTCTGTGTATATTTTGGCTTTGGCGAAATACATTTTTTCAATCTCACAGGCATTCGACACTGCGGGGTTGCCGAAAAATAATTCGACACTTCGACATTTCTTCCTTGGCACCAACGGCGTTCGACTCTACATAGGTAACCCGCTAAAAGAATGCCTGTGCATGTGATATCACAAACTTTTCACAACATTCCATAATGCTTGTTCAAGTTATTCATTACCTTTGAAATTGTATGTCATTTTGACAAGTTAACCTTAAGGTGACCGTAATGAACCCATTGTGATCCTTAAGGTGATAAACACTATCTGACCGTGAATGTTCTTGCATGTTTTATCTATGGAACCATCAAATCGCGGAGACTATAGTGGAAGCCAGGTGTAATAGTCCTCCTGGCCGATTTCGACCACGACGGCCAATCTCAACAGAGATCAGCCAACTACGCAGGAGATATTATAGTGCACAAGTGTGAGCGCAATACACAGGTGCACTCACTGTTCCATCATACTCAAAGTTCGGTGAGTCGGTAATCCGACATGACCCGAGAGAGATCAGGCGCAGGACCGATGGCTTAACGTGCTTTCCGAGGCACGGGGTTGTAACACCACCTACTTCCCGACTTCGAGTTGTTTTTGAGAAATTCATGACAGAAAATCTCAGAAACAATTTTGGCTCGACCTGGGATTCGAACCCAGGACCTCTCGGATGTAAGGCAGAAATTTTGCGACGAGGCAGTCTCACTACATCAACGAGTTTATTGTGGTAAACACTATCTAGAGTCGTCACTAGAGTAGTGAAAGCCAGGCGTAATGTTTTGACAACTTTTAAAGATTTTCGCTTGAGAAGAAAACGTCACGACTTTTCTGTATTTGAAAAAATCACCTCCTGAACCAGTACATAAATACGATGTTTCGTGAATCATGGCTCAAGAGATTAATCTATTATCTGGGCGAGTGTAAAAATTATGAATTGAAGCTGAAATTCTAACACATGTCTACAAACTAACACTGTCTTGCATAGCGGCTTCAAACAAACGGTCTAATTATGTCTGTCTTACCGCAACTAGAGTACCTACCTAACTTCGTCTTTATTTTACGTCTTTCTTAACTCATTGGAATAAAGTTTCTTTTGAGCCTAACAATTCTAATTTCTATCAGCCTAGACAGACTTGGCTTAGTTCTATTTTGGTAGCCAACGGTTGTGTGGTATTCAAATTAGATTGTAATGATTTCGTGTCGTTTTCTTTAATGACTATACTGTTTGAAAATCACATGTTTTGCATAAAGGTGACGGCTAACAGCTTCACTTAAACTTTCGTCTCCCTCAGGACATGAAGCGAAAAATGCGGGAAAACACGCATTTTCATTGCATCAATAAAGGGGTTCCCCGGGTTTCCATAACCAAGATATGCAGTTCCTACTAAAAATTAGAGGTAAAATTCCACATGGCATAATATTTACAAGAACTGACTGATAAAATCATACGCTTTCCGCAATAAATTAATTTGAACGATAAAATCCCTTTCAATAGGAAGTGAACTTATAAAATAAGACATGTAAGTAAAGCCATCACACTTGCCCTAAGGTGTGTCCCGTTATCAGTAATAGAGTTGTAACCCGATTCGACCATAGAGAAGGCCCCTATCTAGATCTATAACCGTACAGCTATAATTATTATCTTCCATTTGATGGAATAGATTTGGCAAATATAGATGCCCACTCACATCTGGTTGTACGGTTGGCAGAAAAATCTGTATTAAAAATGTATATGTTTATGTATATATGTATTTAATTATTTATGTGTTAGAACATATGTTGTATGTTATGAGTTTAATTAGAGTTTTAGATGTATTAAATTTTAGTCATATATATCTTCCGTAAAAATTGTGTTTTGTAGTATCCATATATATTTTGCTCAAATTCCCCCTTCCTGTTAATTAAATGTTCCTTTAACCGAAGGTTTTCTGGAAGAGATCGCTACAAGCGATAAGACTGCCTAGATGGTACATCTTTCTTTGTTAACATAATTGTAATTTCTCTTGCTACGTATTAAGGTACTTGTATCAATGTCAAATCATACTAACTCTTGTAAAGTGTCACAAAGCTAAATACGTTTATTAATGTTTTTTTTAAATAATTTTAGTATTGCTCTATTTACATGCACACTATACTCCGGACGCATGCGCGTGGCCATGTAAGGAGATGGGCATGACATGCACAACGCGAGGCCTGACATTACTTCATTAAAATTCTATTAACAGAAGCAATCTTCTCACTCACCAATACCAAACCACTTAAAAAATCACCCAAACACATCAAAATACAACCCTATTGTTATGGAGACAAATTGCAAATCAGCTCATCACAATGCTTTTTAAAACGTCAGAGATGGTCAAGCAAGAAATGGTAATAGAATTTGAAGCCTATGCAAAAGGTGTTAGATGGTATTTTAAGAGGAAATGGGATGAGAATCTTAAATGTTTAGATGTACCATAGAAACCACAGGTTATAATGATCAGTCTCAACATTGGCAATAATGCAAAGAAAATACTATTCCCTAGAACAGTGTTTTTCAAACTGTGGGTCGTTACCCCCTGGAGGTCGCAACACTTCGCAGTTTAGTCATATACGAGTGTAGGTATCTTAATTGTTTCGAAAAATTGTGTTTTGTATTATCAATATATATTTTGCTCAAATTCCACCTTGCAGTTAATTAAATGTTCCTTTAACCGATGGGTTGTCTGGAAGAGATCGCTACAAGCGGTAAAACCGCCTAAATTGTACATCTTTCTTTGTTAAACTTGTCTCTAAATTATGTTTTGTGTTGTACAATGAAGTGTTGATCAAACAATCAATCACTTCTGTAAGGGGTTCGCGAAAGGTCGAAAGAACTGCAGTATAAAATGCAATAAAGGATAATATTATGGAGACGCTTAAAACGTTGAATGGAATACATATTTTTACCCGACTACGGCGAAGCAAAAGGAGGGTTATGATTTTGACCTGTATGTATGTATGTATGTGGGTATGGATGTTCATCTGTTCCCTCGTAACTTCTAAACTACTTATCAGAATTCGACAAATGACATATCATTATTAATACTGTAATCCACATACATACATGATAAAGAAGCGAAGCGTCGTCAGGTCGCGAAGTATTTTTTTCACATCAGGGGGGGTTGCGTCACGTTGAAAAACACTGCCCTAGAACACTAGACACTATTGAATTCACACACAATGGAAGTTGAAAAAGATGATTATTTTGCTTTAAATTTCCACGAAACGGCGCCAGCGCAGGAACCAAAATACATCCAACTGTAATCACCTGAAAAGGTAGAACGGGAAGTCGCAGGACTTACAATATCTACAACTCACAACGTGACACAGAAGATGCACTGGAATCACAACACTGACACCAACAAACACTCGACGCGTTTCGCCACTACACGTGGCATCCTCAGGAGATGTTTTCGCTTCGACAGACTACGAGCGACTGAACTGAAGTTCAGTCAAAGATAATCATCTTTTTCAGCTTTAGTCACGGATTTCCGCAAAGTAACGCCTGATTTCATCAACTACACAATGGAAGTGATATTGTTATACTAGCTTCCTGCCGGCGGCTTCACCCTCGTGTAGTTCGGTTCTCTTATATATTAAGTACGTTATTATATATTAACACGAGCTATACGCATCATTTGTATCAGAGGAAATGAAAGATTCAATTTTTTTTTTTTAATTGTTCCAGTAGTTTCAGACAGTCAAAGTGCTAAAATCAAGTAAGGTAAAGTGTGCCTTGAAAGAAAAACAACCTTCAAATTACTTTTAATTATTGTAATAAATATTTTTCCAAATTAAAAACATGTTTCTTCACATTAAGTTTTCTTTATACTGCTACGAAATTACTACGAGAACTACGAAATCCTCAAACCGGTTTCTTCATCTCTAACTAAAGGCTAATTTGAATTTTACAAGCTTTTACTACTACAATAAGCTACTACATAGAGAAGCATATAAAGCGAAGTCGCTTCCCGCGTCTGTCCCTATGTCTGTTTGTGTATGTATATATGAATTTGATACAGATTTTCTTATAGATAAAGTAATTCAAGAGCAAGGATTAAATTTAAGATACGAAAACAGCGGGCATGATAGCGTCTGCCGGGTCCACTAATAATTTTATAACTTCAAACTGAATAAGCTGATATATTTAGGCTGTGCCGGTATCCGCGACTAGTTCGGAAGTCAATTAAGTATAACAAAAGGTATGAGAATCAAGATGCAAGGAAATATTCGATCGGTACACCCGCCAACACAATGATCTATATTTTTTTGGCTCTTACTCCTTTTCAATACGATTGAAAATCCGAATCGCGTTGCTTATTGTACCTTTTTGTTGTGGTACCGAAATTGCTTTTAGATCGTGCCGTAAATAAGAAAGGGAAATGAGGAAAAGATGTTAATGTATGCAAAGGCCCAATTCCACCTTTGAATATGCTATTTATAGAACCGTCTACTCTTTGTGGTTACATTAAAACTATTTATGCACTTTCTATTGTTACGTTATGTATATTACTTAAAGTAATTTACAAATTGAAAGAACAATCACGACTTGCTCGCACCTTCATTTATTTTGTGTGGAGGTGATTGTGTGGCACGAAATAACACCTGAGTCTTGATATTCAAATATTTTATTTCAGGCGGGGAGCCCATATAAAGTTACAATAATGTATACAGTTAACAATTTTTCTTAAAAACTTATGGTCGTAAATACAAATTGGGTTTGATTTATTTATTGTGTGGATTGTCATCCACCTAAGGAGGAGGGGTGACTCCCACCGGTCAACAAATACCCTGAGGATATGGTTGGTGCTGCCTTGCAGGCGAGTCAGCGCTGAAGCGCATCGTTTTCTCATGATAGCGGCAGGCCACCAGTTCGCGCTTCCGCAACCATTCCTGACGGAGAAAAATCTCTACCTTTAGCTCGGCTTTTGATAGAATTTCCTCAATTCATATTATCAGCTGAAAACTTGCCTGCATGGCGATTTGTTTTTAAACTTTGAGTGTCGCGTATATTCTGTTTCCATTTCCGTTTTAGCGGCATGTAAATTCAAAAAAAGATGGATCATAAATACTTTACTATTAATTTTAAAATACAGTTCCAGATGATAATCATGATAACCAGGTTCAAATAATACGTCCACAGACAAAGGCCTTACAAAGATTTCCAGGTCGATTAGTGGTGAGCACCCTGCATGCGGTTTGGCCCTGCGATCTTCAAAAAGTCCATCCAGTCCATCTTGCCCATAGTAATAATAATAATAATAATAACTTTATTTATTTGTTCTCAACAGTATACAAATTATCTTAACCAATATGGGTACATAAGTTTATTCAAAGGACTTAATTTTAAGATGGGGATTATTGACGTCTATACTAGTTTATAGAAACTGTGTGACAGACGTCAATTCTTCCACATTGTAACATAATTAATTTATTTCAATTGTGAGTAATAATGCCAAAAAACATTTATGTAAGGAACTTTAAATAAAAATTTGTAACAAGATCAACAAAAAAGGAAAAAATAATAAAGTTTGTGTGTGTGTGTGTGTGTGTGTGTGTGTTTGTGTGTAGGTGGAGTAAATGGAGTGTGTTTGTGCATGTACTAGGGCGGTTTGATAAGTCCATGACTTTGAAAAGAAAAACATATATTTTGTGTACAAAAACATTTTATTTTTCTACATACTCTCCTTTCAACTCTACACTCTTTTTCCAGCGATGCTCCAATCTCTTCAACCCATCCAAAAAATACTTTTTGTCAAAGCCTGCAAAATAGGCCTCGGTTGCAGCTATCACCACTTCATTGGATGAAAATCTTTGTCCAGCAAGCCATTTCTTCATGTTTGGGAAGAGAAAGAAGTCACAGGGGGCTAAATCTGGTGAATATGGAGGGTGCGGCAATAATTCGTATCCTAATTCGACAAGTTTTGAAGTCGCGACTGCAGACGAGTGGGCCAGAGCATTATCCTGATGAAATAGAACTTTTTTCTTTCTTCGGTCGTTTCTTCATCAACTCTTCATTAAATCTTTCCAGCAATGCAGCATAGTAAGCACCGGTTATTGTCTTGCCTTTCTCCAAGAAATCGATGAAAATAACCCCTTGACTGTCCCAAAATACTGTTGCCCTCACTTTACCAGCCGAACATACCGTTTTTGCCTTCTTTGGTGCACGTTCGCCGGTAGAAGTCCACTGCTTTGACTGTTGTTTAGTCTCTGGCGTATAATGGTGGACCCACGTTTCATCCACGGTTACGTACCGACGCAAAAATTCACTTGGATTGCGATTATACATAGCCAGACATGCCTCAGAAGTAGTCACGCGTTTTCGCTTTTGGTCGACTGTCAGTAAGCGCGGCACCCATCTTGCAGAAAGTTTTTTCATTCCCAAAATATCGTGCAAAATATGAAAAACTCGTTCAGTTGAAATGTGCACAGCCTCAGCTAACTCGCGTATCTTTACTCGACGGTCAGCCAAAACAATATCGTGGATTTTGTTAACAATGTCCTCAGTGGTTACCTCAATCGGCCTTCCTGGGCGCTCGGCATCATTGGTTGTAATACGTCCACAACGAAACTCAGTAAACCATTTATGTACCATTCCATGAGACGGCGCTGAATCCCCGTAATATTTTTCAACTTGTCTTCGGTCTGCTTAATGGTTTTCCCGCGTAAAAAATAGTGTTTAATCAAACTCGAAACTCGGATTTCTCCATTTTCGAAGAACACCTTCACAGCCGCCAAACTTCTTTTGTTATTAAATATTGTTTTCGCGCCATATTTGAAAATAGAATTATTTTAGGTTCGCAAAAATATTACTTTTAAGAAAATATCATTAAAAATAAAAAAAGTTTCTATTCAGCCTGAAAGTCATGGAGTTATCAAAACGCCCTCGTATTTGAGGGGAAGTGAGCAAGAAAAGGCGCATGCAACTCTTTTGTTTTAATATAACACCATTAATCTACTACGGAATCTTCAGGAGGTCCTCCGTTTCGAGGTAAGTAAGTTTTTGTAGCCAATTTTTTAGAACGAATTTAATTTTTGAAAGTGGACTGGTGTAGATATTCAACATTTTATTTAATTTATTGTAGATATAAGAACTACGAATGTAGTATTGTCTACCTGCAAAAGCCGTTCTATGAGGTACACTACGACAAACATTATGTCTTAAGCGGCGTTTCAAGAGGGTTTCATCCAAGCAAAGCGAGGAATGTTTTCTTAGCGTTACTTGAAGCACATATAACTGTCTTACGGAAAGGACTTCACAATCAGCATACAATTCAACAGTAGGGTAACGATAGGGTTTATTGGCCATGACCTTTAGAACAGCTCTCTGCGCCCTTTCGAGTTGAAGAAGGTACGTGACACCGGCACCACCCCAAGCAGGAATGCAGTAGGATAAGATGGACTGAGCAAGGGCGTAATAAACCATTTGAAGGGTGTTCAGATCAGCCGAGTTCCTAAGTTTTCTTAATGTAGGCATAACTTTACGTACTCGTTTTGTCAAGATCTCAATATGCGTGCTCCAGGTAAGAGTGCTGTCAATGTGAACACCAAGATATTTAATGTCACTTACACGAGCTAAAGACAGGCAGTCACAGGTTAGGTCGTGATTCTGCTCCTCACATGAGTGAATTTTTATCTTGAAGTGTTCGCGAGGCTGGGAAGTTTTAGATGCGGAGAAGGTTATATATTTGGTTTTGCCAACGTTAAGGGTGAGAAGGTTAGCTTCTAGCCATTTTGCGACATTTTTCAATGCGTATTCAATAGAAGTGCGGGCATTCTCCCATGAGTCCCCATGTACAAGCAGAACCGTGTCATCGGCATATGTAATTATTTTGCAATTCGGTAGAGATAGTTGACACAGACTGTTTATGTACACTAAAAACAAATAATAATAGTATGTATCTATCTGTAAGGAGGTCAACTCTGTACATGAAATATGGCAAAAACGTTAAATCCACGTGGACGACGTCGCGGGTGGCCGCTAGTTGTTAAATAAAATGGGACCTTTATTTATTCTGTGTGGGGTACCCTAATACATTTATTTGGCTTCGGTCCTTTGAAAGTGTAGCGGTGTCAGGCGCCTCGACGTATCGGCCGTTCGCCAACCAGCTTCCGCTAGTTCGGAGCCAACAGAAATCAGAATACTGGAATTCTAGAATTAAATAATACGAAATTGTTAACAAAGAAAACTAGAGGGATTAAAAGAATTCTAGTAAGGAATAATGAAGAAAAAAGGAATTAATGAAGAAAAATAATAGTTTAAAAAACTAAAAAAACACCTTTTTATTGCTAACTAAAAAAGAGAAAATAATTTCTGAGTACACGGAATTTATATTACAGTAGAGTAAAAAGCGTGGAGTGCTTGGTATAGTAGTATGTGAAAATCATCCTTTTTTTGGCAACTATATATAAAAATTAACATATAATTAATAAGCTTCTTATTATGGCAGATTGATAACATTTAATCAATGTATATCGTTAAAAGTCAAGGTTGCAATGTAGCTTATATAAAAATTAAGTTTTATCATCATTACAAATCAAAATTCGATAGATCCACCGGCCTTGTTCTGTCAAAAGGTCATTAGCACTTGCAATTTGTGATTGTACAAGTGAGTGCAAAAAATTGTGGTCAGAAAATTATTCACGTGACTGTAATTTATAAACTTATCCGGTTCGATTCCTCCCCGATGACTGGAGCCGAAAATATTTTTTAAGTATTATGCCTTTTCGTAATTATAAAGTTAGCTTGAGCCTTTTCTATGAAAAGAAGGTTTGTTTTCTTGATCTCAACCGAAATATGACAAGACTCTTTTATTGACGTCTTGCTTTAGATAAAGTAATACAAGTAAGTGGTTTTTGAAAAAATAAAATATCCCTCTACCGGTCACCCTTCGCGCCGATATTTCCGGGGTTTTAATGGTGCCCGGTAAAATTTTCATTATTAGCTGAAAATGTTTGACGATCTATAGGAAAGACAATTAAAGACCTGTTTTACATATAAAAATGTATGTACCGCTAAGCGATCCATGTGCCTCACACCTTCGCATTATAGTTCGCTGCATAGCTGCATCTCCTGCACACACGCTCGACTCTTCCTCCTCTTCCATAGAGTCAACCTGTGGACAAAACAAATTGTTTAAGGACGTTACATATCCATGCTTTCCGGCTTCACCGCTCATGCTATTCGCTGCAAAAATTCATCCCTACGCACACACTACATGAGCCGCACTTGACAGCTAGAGCCTACCCGTGTAATTGCCCCTACTTTTACTCTCTCTTTGCGAATACTAGTAAGTGCGTTAAAAAAATTGGTTGCCTGTAAATCGGTATACGGGCGAAAGTTTTACGTGACAACGACTTTGAGTGGTAAAATAATTTTAATGTGAATATTCATTCGTATAACATGAACCGGTGTGTATGCCTATCTCTCTCACTCTCTCTCTCTCTCGCTCTGTCTCTCTCGCTCTTAGGCGGGTTAACTGTGCTCGAGTGGAAGGGACGCGTGCCTTTCACTTTTTATGTCTGTCTCACTCGCTCTTAGGCGGGTTAACCATGCCCGAGTCGAAGGGACGCGTGCCTCTCACTCGCTCTCATTGTGAGCGCGGAACGTGAGCGGAGCGTAACGCAGTTTCTTGAAGTGTCACCCGGCAAACCAATTTATAAGACGTTGTCACGTCAAAACCTTTATTAAGTTTATGATAACACAGATACTAACATTTATTTAAATACATATCCTTGCTTTTCACCACTAACACTATTCGCTGCAACACTTCGAGAATCTAGGTATGCGCACACACAAATACATAATGTACTGTAATGTAGGCTATTGGTCCCGGTTAATATCGATAGGTATTAGACGTTAAGCCTGGTCAGAGACCATTGGGAGGCCTAAAAACATCTGACAGTAAGGTTTTTCACTTACTTTACACACCAACCCCTCCATTACAAAATTATAAATATTAAAATATTTTTAATATATATTTCCCTAAAAAATTAAATTATATATAAATAACATTGAATTTTTTTTTTAAATACAAAAGGAAAACATAAATATAACTTAAATTAAAATTTACTAAAACATTAAGACATTTACAATCTCAAGTCAAAAACTATTAACACAAAATAAAATAAAATAATAATAGTAATAAAACAAAGAATGAAAAATTAAAAACTCCGCCCAAACTGCCTGTGGGACATATACAAGGTGTAACAAAAAACCCCGTTATAACTGAAGGGTGTTGTTGTGCCCGTAAACCTGAACAACTTTCGCTAAGAAACCAAGGTCGAAATCTCAAAAAATTTTTTGGCTCTCCCATAGTAAATCGATCAGCTGATTGGCAATTTTGTATGGGAGGTCCGATTTTCTTTTTGAGATTTTGACCCAGGTATCATTGGGAATGTTGTGCAGTTTTCCGGGCACAACAACACCCTTCAGTTATAACGGGGTTTTTGTTACACCTTGTATAGGCTGATAAGAAAGCGCATTTCATCTGTTTGACATTTCCGCGCCCGCCGTCGCCACCGCGCTAGGCTCGCAATGTGGCCCCACACACAGAGCCTCAGCCTTGACAGCTAGAGCCTACCCGTGTTATTGCCCCGACTCTATTTATACCATAGACTAGCGAGTCAGTAGTGCTAGCGAAACGGGTTATGCGAGATGCGTGGAGCTAAGTGCGTGATCATGGAAACTGTCGCTACTTGAAATAAATAGTTGACACTTGTTGAGCTTGTTTATCGGGATTCTATGGTATTCGATACATTTTCCTTCCTTACTTATGATGAGACTAATTTTTAATCGTCCTATAAAGTTACTAGACATGCAGTTATGATTTAGTAAAGCCATTTAGGAATTTTATCAGATTGATTGTCTTGTTATTTTACTGGACTGTTAGCTCTATCAATTACAATATTAATGTTGCACCTTTAGATTCATTTAATAATGGCAAAATTTTACTCTCTTTACACTGTTTCGATTTTCCCTTATTTCCTTTCCATTCGCGAATTATAAACAACAAAAGAAGCTTCAGCTATTTATTCGTGGCGCCTTTTGCCTGTAATATAGGTAGGTACTGTTTAGATACGGTATTATTTGTCAACAGTAAGTATTTTTAGAAATGATACACTTTTTTACTGATTATTTCGCGATTTATTTACATTTTATTAAAACCTGACGTTCGGACCGTTTTTAGCGTCCGTAGTCACAGATTGTGCGAAATAATTTGTTGAAAAGTGTATCATTTCAATGTCTACTGTTCGCGTAAACCGACGAAACAAATAAATAAGTTTATTTTTTACAAAATTATTAACTAAACATTCCATTAAATGAACGAATGCAAAATTAGACTTCAGTGCTTATTATTTATCTCGTCATAGCGCATGAAGCAGACCAGTTTTCGGAATTCCCCAGTCATGTTACAGTGCGCTCGTCTGAATCGCGCGCGCAACTAGAGATAGCTCATTAGGTGGGCTGCGAACGTGGAATAATGTTTTTGCTTACGCTTTGAATAAAATGTTATCTAGGTTAGGATGTCACTCTTATGCTGTCGGTAGGACAGCTTAACTTAGTTGCATTGACATAAAAAGCTTTAAAAAGTAAGTAGGTAGTATTTACTTATACATATTTTTTGGTAAAGCTGAAAAAAAGGATTATTTTTCTTTAAATTTCCACTAAACGACGCCAGCGCAGCAACCAAAATACATCCAACTGTAATCACCTGAAAAAGCTAGAGCTGAAAGCCGCATGTTGTCATGACAAAATCTCCTGAGGATGCCACGTGTAGTGGCGAAACGCGTCGAGTGTTTTGTTGGTGTCAGTGTTGTGATTCCAGGTGCATCTTCTGTGTCACGTTGTGAGTCCTGAGGTATTGTAGGTCCTGCGACTTTCAGCTCTAGCTTTTTCAGGTGATTACAATTGAATGTATTTAGGTTCCTGTGCTGGCGTCGTTTAATGGAAATTTAAAGCAAAATAATCCTTTTTTTCAGCTTTAGTCATGGATTTCCGCAAAGTAACGCCTGATTCCATCATCTATATTTTTTGGTTTTATTAAGGTGATAGCTCTGAAGCCCCAGGAGCCCATGGTCTCCACACCGAAAGGCACAAATATGTAGCTCTCCGAGGGGGCAGCATAATTGCTCACCTTCGGTGACTCGAAAGCGTCAGCCGCCGCACCAGCAACGGCGGAAGTTCGGCTTATATGAGATGGCGCCAGTGCACAGTGTGTCAACACAGGTGGCATAAGTGAACGGCCCTGCCGCCAGGGAATGATTGTCATTCCGCCAGGTTTCTTGCAGTCGTCACGAAATATGCCAGCAGGCTCTAGTACTGCTGGCACATCAATGGCAACAAGAGCTCTGCGGATGACACAATTTTTTTTAAGCATTCATGTCAGTAGCCTATATACGTCCCATTCCTGGGCACAGGCCTCACCTCAACTATGAGATGTTACGAGCCATACTCCACCACGCGGGCTCAGTAGTGAAGGGGTTACTGTCAAATGTTATTAAGCCGCCGAAGGGACTCTTAACAAGCTTAACCACTAATATTTATCGATATTAACCGGGTCCGATAGCTTAAACGCGATTGGACGCGCCCGCCCAAAGTAGATAGGTACATTATGTAAGTGTGTGTGTGCATACCTAGATGAAGTGTTACAGCGAATAGTTTGTGTCAAAAAAATGTCAGTCTCTTTGTCATCATAAACTTAATAAGGGTATTAAACGCACATACCTACTCTAGCTCTATGCGTGTTGGCGGGGGTTTTTATTTTAAGCATTCACATCAATGCATAATTTTCCCATCTGTGGCAGTCCGATTTTTTTTCAAGTGTGTTTTAACTCCTCTATTTATTTCTTACTTTCCAGTCATTTCCTTATCCGTCAGGACAGAATCTACCTAAGTAGATTTTCAAAGCAGGATTCCAACTTTCGATTGAGTGGAAAGATGCATTTGATTTCAAATCAAATTTTTGTTGTTTCTTTTGCAAATAGCCTTAGAATCGCCGTTATCTTGTCATTTACATAATTCAGTGCACACGCATGTAAGCGATTAATTATAATAGCACGCTGCAAGTAGTTTTTTGAAATACCTACAGGAGTTTATAAATTGTAACAAAAATAACAAAGTTTCAGACATAATTCCAAATTTTAATACCAAAATGCAATACTTGTAAGTGTTATTATTATAAGATACTAATAATAATTAGATATAGCCCTCTAATCATTTTTTATAATTTTTTTTGCAATACCCAAATTGAAAAGGTTACTAAGTTATAAGTGCAATTGTCTAGCATAAGACCGGCTATAATATGTATGTATGTAACACTTAGTTGGTAAATAAAGAATATGAATATGAACATAAACAGAAAACAATTTAACATAATTTATCAAAGGCTTGTATGTTAAAACATTAGAACATACCGTCTTTTGTTAACCGAATTGAAAAAAGAAATTCTTTTTCTTTAAAACGTAAACGATTTAGCAAAATCTTATAGGTAAAATTTTATAGGCACAACATTTGGTGTAATGGTCAAGAAGTTGACTATTGACTTTAACCAAGAGGTCGCGGGTTCGATCCCCGCACTGTACAAACATTTGTGTGCATGAACATGTCTGTTTGTACTGGTCTGGGTATTATATGTATCTATTTAAGTTTATTTGTAATACCACTGTTGATTCTGATATCTGTAACACAAGAGCTTAAGCTACTTCCCACGGAGTCAGATCAATGTATGTGATGTTGTTGTATATTTATTTATTTACATTGTGCTTTCATACAATAACTTAACCTAGCAACAAGTATCATACACCTTGTCATCATCTCAAACGAATCCATGGGACTTAATTAGACGAAACTTAGGCTAGGTCATTTAACACAGACAGCCACAAAAAACTAGTGCGCGCGCGCCGTGACGTGTACATATCGCATAACTGTTGTCTGTCCGTCAGTCTGCATAATCGCGAATTAATGACAGCAGTCGCACCAACCTACCCTAATCTCTCAATGCTAAGCAACCGAAATTCAACCCAATTTTGTAACGATATACAATTCAATGTCACTTCGGAATTTGGACAGGTTGTGGATGTGTGTGCGTTAATGTGTGATCCAGATTCAAGTAGCTTTTGTAGTGCCGAAAAATGCTAGATTATTAGCTACTGCCTAAGTAATGATGTATTGTAAGTTACGTTATGTCGTGACTTGGCAGGTGAATCTAAATTCGATTAGGCTTTATATTATTGTCATCTAAAAAAGTGTTAGTCTGTGCATGTAGCTTTTAGATTAAATACACAAAAATTGGGATATAATTTTTTTGTTTTCGAGCCTATTTGATTCCCAGTAGATTATTATCAATAAGCTCTAGTACCTTGTGATTTTTAATAATAAGAATAAACATATATTTCTCACAAAATTATTACTGATTAAATGTAATTATCAACCTACAAATTATACATTTCCTAGAATACTTTTTATACTTTGGGGACCAGAGGGACGTAAAGTGTGTCTTAATGTAACTTAATTAAAAACTTTTTTATAGCACTAATAACATATATATATATATATATATATACTAAGTAGGTATATAAATATAAATGAATTGTAGAAATGTATGTCGGTACGCGCATAACCTCAGACCAACTGCACCAAATTGGATGATTCTTTTTTAAAATGTTATCCTTAATGTCAGGACGAGGTTTTCAGATCAAAAAAAAAATACTTTTTAAAAGATTACAAGACCAGAGAAGTTTTAAATAATGAGTAAATATGGATACACTTCGAAAACAATAGATAGTACTACAGCTTCTGCCTGATCCACCAGGTATTATCAAAATTTATTTATCGATTTTAATAACATTTTACTGACTGTTCATATTTGATTGCAAGCTTCCGTCCCAATCATGCTACTTACCTAGTTGGCGTTTTGTTTATGATTGTACGTAATTAATATCAATTAAATCTTAATAACTAGTCAAGTGGAATCTCATTAGTGTTTGCACTAGTTTTGATGTGTAGAAACCAGCACTCGAATATACTATGATTGATTGGAACTGTAATTTATTTTAGCAAAATAACGGCGTATGTAGTATGGATGATTAAAATGGCTGTCTTTTTTAATCATCCATACTAGGTACGTCTCTTAGGCTAGTTAAAACTAGGTGTGATAAAGTTTTTGTCGTATAAAAATGTAAGTAACACCGATCGTTGGTTTGTTTTTGCTATTTAAAATTATTTTTTGGAATTGAGTTATTATGGATTAAAAGTAATTCATATAGAGGAAAGTAATTTGACAGATATAAAAAGTAACAGAGGCTTATTTTGAGTACGTTTATTTTTTTGTAGCATGACATACCATAAAAGTAATTTATTCCTGTAAATAAACCCACAGGGGGCACTTTTACACGTTCCATAATACCCTATCACATTATGGGACGTGTAAAAGTACCCCATGTACCTATTCCTTCGAATCTCGTCTTCTCTGCCTTGTCTACCTTGTACTGTTTTGCTATAATTACACTAAGATCCTAACTATCAATTTATTCTGCGTGTGGGCATCTGGGTACAGAGTTTAAATAGCAATCTTCTCTTATCCTAGATCGAGTGAGATGCATATCTAAAGGCGTATTATCTTGGACACGGTAGAACCGGTTGTTATTATGGCGCCAGTGTGAGCACGCCTTTATGCTGACGCGACTTGAAGTTGTATTAAGATGTTTTAGTTTTAAATTATTATAGTGTGTTTAACATCAACGGAATGTAGTATTTATAGTAAATTATTAGAGAACTTCCTTTCGTTTTAAATATAGTGTATTATGGGACATGTAAGCCCCAATGTTGCCCCATGTGGATCTATTCACAGAAATAAATGACTTTTATTGTATGTAATGCTAGAAAAATAAACGTACACACAATTAGCCCCTACAACTTTTCGTAATCCGTCAACAACCTTTCCTCTATATTAATTACTATTTATCCATAGTAATTCACAATAAAATATTTTAAATAGCAAACACAAACTAATGGTCGGTTTTCTTACATTTTGAGTGATTTAATTTCTAAATGCGCTCGTTATAATAGCACAAACATTTTGATAAGCTCTGCAGGGCTAGATAACCGAGTAGTTGCGCGCCTGCCAGGTAAGCGAAGGCCGGAGGACGCAGAGTCGATTCCCGCCTCAAGCGATTATTTTTACTAATTTTGTAGTGTTCTACTACCATCAAGATTTATTTCCAGTTCTTTTGAACAAAAAACATATCAAACCAAATATATCGTACTATTTTGTTTTGCCTGCGTTAAGGTAACTTTGTTCAACAGGTAGATAAGACTCATTTATTTACCTAAAAAGGGAACATTGACAGTAATGTAAGCATTGAAAATGATTTGAATGCGCATACGCACCTCTACTCTAACCAATGAGGCATAAGCGCGGGAATATCAGCCAATCAGCGTTGAGTATTCAACCAATAGTAAATCACGAAGGACTTGTATATTTATACTACTCAAACATTCTTGTGCACTCGGCGTTATCTGCGTACTCGAATTAGATATAGAGGTAGATCAAAACTCTATTATTCAATATTACTAGCTTCCCGCCCACGTGGAATTCAGTTCTCTAATAGATTATACATATAAATAAACACTCTTTCTATAAAAAAAAACTGCATCAAAATCCGTTTTTACAGATCTAAGCATACAGACAGACTTTGGGACAGACGTGGAAAACGACTTTACTTTATACCATTTAGTTTAGGTTCGATATTATCCACTGGTATATAGCCAAATATAAAACTTTTACATTGATTGAGCTTCAAATAAATAATAAAGAGAACCGAATCTGTAAAGTCAATTATTACCTCACGGTTTTTTTTTCATTGGAAACTGGCTTAATAGTCGAATGTCCACGTTGTAACACAGGCGCTAAACATCAATTGCATAGAAGCTACTGGCAGTGTTAAATCGTAAAACGAAACAATTAATCAATCAATAAGAATGCCATTGAAACGTCACTAGCGATTCCTAATCACATCACATGAAGAAGACGAGCCAAATTAAGTACGGATTAGTTACAGCTCAAAAAGAACGAACAACTTTCTACTTAGAAGACTTTTTATTTTAATATAAAGGAACACTTAGACACAGACAATTAATCCAAAAACAAATACTAATAGGCAATCAACTTCTCGCAAGATACGCCGAGGTAGCAAATTCGTAAAGGAGCTGCTGAATTTTTAAAATTAACTATAGTATCAATAAACAACAACATCACATACATTGATCTGACTCCGAGGTAAGCTTAAGCACTTGTGTTGTGTAAAGAAATCAACAGTGGTATTACAAATAAACCTCACCTAAGCCAGTAGAGACATACATGTTCATTCACACAAAATGTTTTTACCGAGCGGGAATCAAACCCGCGACCTCTTGGTCTATTAAAATTCAAATTCTTTACCGATACACCAAAGTGGTTGTCAATCAAATTTACTTTGGAACTTTCAATAATATTTTAAAATAACGTGTTGCTCTTGATCAAAAGGATTTTCTGACAAGTATTCCTAACAGAAATAATTAACAACTGCCTGCCTGTTCTTACCTAACTGTGATTTACTTTACGACTCCGAGGATGTTATCTTTAGTTATGACCGTAACATTACGCGCTAAACGCTTTAATAAAGCTCAACGTTTTGATTTTACGTTAATTATTTAACCAAACGTCTTTTGAAGAAAGAAAGTTATTAGACTTTAGGCAACCGAGATTCGGTTTACTGAATATTTTTAGGCTACCACAAACTTCATTTAATAAATTCAGGCATAATAGTCCTCCTGGCCGACTTCGACTACAGCGGCCAATCTCAACAGAGATCAGCCAACTACGCAGGAGATATTATAGTGCACAAGTGTAAGTGCAATACACAGGTGCACTCACTGTTCCATCACTTTCAAAGTTCGGTGAGACGGCAATCCGACATGACCGGAGAGAGATCAGGCGCAGGACCAACGGCTTAACGTGCTTTCCGAGGCACGGGGGTATTACACCGCCATCTTCCCAACTCCGAGCTGTTTTTTGGAAATTCATGACAGAAAATCTCACAAACAATTTTGGCTCGACCTGGGATTCGAACCGAGGACCTCTCGGATGTAAGGCAGAAACATTGCCACTACACCAACGAGGCAATCATATACTAAATTCAGGCATATGTTAATCGTGACGTACGTAATTCTAGAACTAGGTAGGTACCTTATTTAAGAAGACAATACGGTAGTTGACACCACCAATCGTTGACGTACTTTTTATCAACTGTCAAAACGCTTTTCTTCATAGAGCTTGTATGGGAATAACACACTTTGACGTCATCGCGTGCAATGCCGACTGAGTGACTAATTATCATTTGAATTCCAATTAAAAATCAAATAATACGAACTGCAGAAAAATATTAGTGTAAAGGCATCTGAAATTATGAATTATTTTAGAGAAAATCAGTTTTTGAATATTTCTTTCATAGTGGAAACAAGCCTATTTCAAAAGAAAACTGTCACTTTGGCCTCCGCGAACTTCGTTCCTAATGGCAAAGACCCGCGAAGTCGCGTGTCGCGAATTTCCGTGCCATCTCAGCCTCAAAAAACATTGTCCAACAAAAAGCTATTCATCCTATCCTCGTCTGCAGGTGGAAAATGGATTCGCGTCGCTCCATCATCCGACAGATAAATTATCCACATTAATAACGGCTGGATGTTACAAAAAACGCAACCGTTATCGACAAACTACTTTTGAGCTACGGAAATTAGTTCTGCTTAGCACTCGTTAAAGATAGCCGCGACTTTGGAATTGTGGTACTTGGTAGGTTCTGAGAGTACTGTTCGGTAGTACGGTGCAGGAGTTGTCCCGCTAAATTTTCTAATGACACTGCAACTTTTTTGGGACAGGATCTATCTGTGAAGGGATTTCGAGGTTCACTTGGAATGGTTGCTTATAAGACATCTGTACCGTATGTCAGTCGTGATGTTTGCGTTGCAACAGTGGTAGGAGTAAATCGGTGACAGTGTCAGACTTGCGCCTCATAAGGACCAGTGCTCACATGTGGCCAACAGTCGCACCGAGCCGCGACGTCAGTATGCCGCATATATGCACTAGCTTTTAATCATCGAAGTTCGGGATACATCGGCGTCGTATCGTCGTCGCCATTCGTCGCCAATTTCGGTAACAACGGTTGCCAGCAAGTTACCGGACTGTTCTCATCTCATCAGCCTATAAACGTCCCACTGCTGGGCACAGGCCTCACTTGAACTATGAGGTGGTCAAGGCCATACTCCACCACGCGGGCTCATTGCGGATTGGTGAAGGGGTGTTTGTAAGGTAAGTGACCTACCTTACTGTCAGATGTTATTAAGCCGCCGAGGGCCTCTGACCAGGCTTAACGACTAATATCTATCGATATTAACCGGGACCAACAGCTTAACGTGCCTTCCGAAGCACGGAGATGCTTGTAAATAGACGTCACTTCGTCACGACGTCAGAATGGTCACCCATCCCAAACATAACTAAGGTTAATTAAGGTTAGGTTGCTTAACTTTTAGTATCACTATCAAAGCGCTGCAACCAATGCGCCACAAGCACCGGACTGTTAACAATACATTTATAACTTTAAGTGCTCTATAACTTTAATAACCTTCTATAACTTTAAGTTTAGTTCTATCGTATTGTATTTATCTATGTATTTAGCACTTTTAAATGACCGCCTTTTTCAACGCATCTATTGTTCCCCGATAGCGTGTATGAGTAACGCCATGCGCTCCTTGGCGTTTCGCCAGGACAAACAGATTTATGGCGAGATCTAGAGTTAGCATGCTCATTTTATTTCTATAAGCAGCTACTCTTTCAACTATTGCTTATGCTCTACGAGAAGATTTGAGGATTAATGCCTTGATCAACTAAGGTTAAATATGAATATGAATACATTAAATATAGCCTATGCTCATTAGGGATATGTAGGATTCTAGTGGTAACCATCACAGGCCAGATGTGATCTTTGGTGCGAAAAAGCTTCTCTGCCTTCTCCTTTTGTCCCACTTGCCGAGAATCTCCCTCCTGGACGTGATCTACTATTGCCGATCTGGAAGTCCTTAAACAGGCTTTGGACTCAGGTTGGTCGAAGTTAGGAGAACATGGCCAGGTGGGGATTTTCGGCAAGCTCCGATGTGGACTGTGTTTGCGGTGCAGTGCAAACTATGGCACACTTAACATCGTGCCCGGCGTGCCCCAACACCTACACGCCGCATTGATCCGCAAGACAAGTGGCTACATTCTGGGCTGCAAAGATATAATTTCTCGTGTTCCATCAACACGCTAAGAAGGAGAAGTGGTAAAATATTTTTCTACCTAAATCGGTTCAGTAGTTTCACAGCCTATTCAAAATTATCAAATCTTTCTTCTTTTACATCTATAAAATGTGATTTCACTGTGTTTAATTGCTTCGAGCTAGGGCAATGTAGGTACTTAGGCTTTTACGGAAATCTGGAGGCGTGTGTCTGACTGAGGTGCTTGTGGCGCAGTGGTTGCAGCACTTTGGTAGTGATACTTAAAGTTAAGCAACCTCGGGCGCGGTCATGTTTGGATGGGTGACCATTCTGACCATTTAAGTGACGTCTATTTACAAGCATCTTCGTGCTTCGGAAGGCACGTTAAGCTGTTGGTCCCGGTTAATATCGATAGATATTAGTCGTTAAGCCTGGTCAGAGGCCATCGGGCGGCTTAATAATATCTGACAGTAAGGTTGGTCACTTACCTTACAAATACCCCTCCACCAATCCGCACTGAGCCCGCGTGGTGGAGTATGGCTCGGACCACCTCATAGTTGAGGTGAGGCCTGTGCCCAGCAGTGGGACGTATATAGGCTGATGAGTGTCTGACTCACCCTTAGTAGATATTTTCTCGATACTTGACTATATAAATATGATCCTTTTAGTTTAACTTTTGTGGATCTATATACTTCAAGTAAATAATATAATCAATTTAAACCAGTAAATAGAACCACCCACAGGGGTCTTTTTTACACGTCCCAACATCTTACCACTGCTTCGGGACAATTTGAGCTAGTGCTGAGAAGAAGCAACGCAATAAATTCAGTCACTGGTGTCATCCTTAAGTGCGAAAGGCATACAAGATTCTTTGAAAATAATATACGTAAGATATTGATTGATTCCGTTCGACAAAGCTTAAAGGTTCTGTGCAATAGACTCAAAGCCAATAGACTAGATGACACCACCAATCGTTGACATACTTTTTATTATCTGTCAAAACGGTCTGCCTCCATAGACTTTATATGGGAATACAAGAACGTGACGTCACGATCATGCATCTCGTAGTCAATTGAACGAATATTTATTGAAATTTGTGTGTTTAAAAATTGGTTTCTACAGCTTTTTGGAAATGTACTGGTTGTACTAGCTTCATAGGGGCTATGTTTTTTAAACGCCACGGTCTTGAAAATATTTAAGATACCTACATCATGCCAATTGGCATGCATGTTTCGAAAAAATATATTTTGATAGAAATTTTGTAAAGTAAAGAAACCTAAAATAAGTGGGAGGTAATATAAGGGTAGTAATAGCTTATATATCATAATCAGACTTTGCGATTTTTAAGTCTATAATGTAACTTAATCTAAAGATAATATTTTTGCAGTAGTGAAAATCAACTGTCTGAGGCGGGGATCGAACCCGCGCCCATGGGAATCTAGCCCATGTGCCAATACAACACGGCCACCCAGACATTGGCAAAGCGTCTACTGTAACTCAATATTTTTGGGTGATGTTAGTATACAATTTTTTTAAAAATTTGTAATGACAACTAACACCTTAGTCTACCTGTGACCACGGACGCTAACAAGGGTCCGAAACGTCAGGTTACAATAAAATGTAAATAAATCACAAAATAAAAAGTGATTCATTTCAATGTCCACTGTTCGCGTAACTCGAAGAAACAAGTACGTGGTTACTGATTACTGACTAACTAATCTTTATTACAAGGGTAAGAGCCCAGATCACACTCGCGGCATACACGCGTCAGTCGCGACAACCAAAAGTGGCATATGTGCCCTGACGGCTGTGTAATAGGCATGATGACACCTATCTTAAATATTTTCAAGACCATGGCGTTTAAAAAACATTGCCCCTATGAAGTTAAACAACTAGTATATTTCCAAAAGCCAATTTTAAAACACAAAAAATTCAAAAAATATTCAGTCAATTGACTACGATTTCTGTTACAATACCGTGACGTCACGTTTTTGTATTCCCGTACAAATTCTATGGAGGCAGACCGTTTTGACAGATAATAAAGAGAATGTTAACGATTGATGGTGTCGTCTAGCCTAATCACGATCCGTTCCTAACGCCATTAGAAATTAGCAAAAGCGCACTTAGAAATGCGTTAGTCGCGCGGTAGACACACGCATAAATTCATCAGCGGCCGGGCACCCCCTGGCGGGCGGCCAGCGCAATACAACACTACTTAGAGCACGCCTTCTGCCCGCCAGTGATATACGACGTATGAATATCGGAATGAAGTTAGAATTCGAACAAGTATTGTAGCTGAAAAAGTATGGCAACTGCAGTTACTACTCGTACAACACAATACTCTTTTGAACTATGGAAAACAGGGAACTTCTAGGTGAGCGTGAGGGGTTGTAACTCCATCGATGATTCAGATTCTGTGTTCATATATGAAGTTCAATAAGCTATCCACAGATGGCGCTTTGTGTAGTTTGCCTTGCGGCGTAACATTATTTGTGTATCAACGTATAATAGTCTATCGTGTTTCCGAATAAATGAGACTTTGCTGCTGGAATTTTGGTTACATTCAAGTTAATCTGTAAGCTTAACACTACACTCTACCATTCTGCCAACTAATGATACTAATCTGTCTATATTAGTATCATTCTAGTTAAGTCAGCTGTGTTGCTTGCCTGTTGCTGTTTTGGTTGGTACAAAAAGAGCTGGTCATCTTCATCTATCAGCCTATATACGTCCCACTGCTGGGCACAGGCCATACCTCAACTATGAGGTGGTACGAGCCATACTCCACCACGCTTGCTCAGTGCGGATTTATGGCAGGGTGTGTGTAAGATATAATAATATGACCTTACAGTCATCATCTTAACCCTTTCTAATTAATAGTAGATAATGCACCGAGGATGTAAAGGACTGTCATAAGCCACGAGCGTTGGATTCTCAGTGAAGCGAGGGATTCTATTTTGACTCCTGAGTGTAGCGAGGGTTTTAATCCTCTCAAGACTACGACAGTCCTTAACGCCAGAGGTAAATACTCTACTATTCACACCTTTTGCGAGGCAATATTAAAATTGTGTTGAGCACGAACAACAATAGGCTTGTTTCCACTATGAAAGAAATATTCAAAAACTGATTTTCTCTAAAATAATTCATAATTTCAGATGCCTTTACACTAATATTTTTCTGCAGTTCGTATTATTTGATTTTTAATTGGAATTCAAATGATTATTAGTCACTCAGTCGGCATTGCACGCGATGACGTCAAAGTGTGTTATTCCCATACAAGCTCTATGAAGAAATGCGTTTTGACAGTTGATAAAAAGTACGTCAACGATTGGTGGTGTCAACTACCGTATTGTAACGTATTCGTAGCGTTTACCTATCGTTAACTTGTCAATTTGTATGGGGAAACTGTCAGTTTTTGACTTTTGGACTACACGAATAATTTACAATAATGTTCCTGTGGGATTAGCACGAACATTATCGTCGTAACGTATTCGTGTCGTCTAAACGTCAGTAACTGGCAGTTTCCCCATACAAATTGACAAGTTAACGATAGGTAAACGCTACGAATACGTGACGATAGTTGTTCGTGCTCACCTCACAGGGCCTTCGATTTGACATCTCTTGTCACATAATTATACTTTGTCGAGCATGCGGTGTGAAACAATATTTTTATAAAGATCTGAAGAGTCATAAATATATAAATTAACCGATCGCAAGGCGCTAAGTTCGCGGCGGCTGGCGCGGTGCCAATCTAGGATTTATGTCTTCGTAATGTCACCATGAACACCGAAAAGATTCATGTAAGTAATACATGAAGAATTCGATGCTTAGTTTTTTATTGGATGCCTGAATTCAGTTTCGATCTTCCAAAAATAACTTTATTCATACCGATGTTGGGTTAGTTAGGTATTTTATACATTTGCTATGCCTTCTTGTTTTAATGGTCAAAAGTCGGTTAGTTTTGTCGATTGCCATTATTTCTCCTAGTTCCTATCCCATTTTCTTACTGAAACCTAGCCCTAACAAACAAATCTATGGACAATTAAAAAATTAGTGTAATGGTCATGAAGTTAACTAATAACCAAGAGGTCGCGGGTTCGATCACCGCCCTGTACAAATATTTGTGTGCATGAACATTGTACTGGTCTGGGTGTTTTATGTATTTATTTAAGTTAATTTGTACTACCACTGTTGATATCTGTAACACAAGTGCTTAAGCTACTAACCACGGAGTCAGATCAATGTATGTGTTATTATATATTTATTTATTCCGGATTATCACAGAGTACCTACACGCTACAATTTCATGTGATTTTGCTCTAAGCGTTGCGGTTATCAAATACCACAAGAAGTTTTTTTTTTAATGAAATATACTTTCCTTTCCTAAACTAAAGATCTGGACGCCCTACCCCTCAAGTTGTCCGAACTCAAATGAGGTCGTAGAACGTTTTAAGAAATTAGAACACACCCTGTATCCTCACTCTGATGAGCGGGTCTCGGCTTACAACCGCTCCGTTTTACGTTTGGTTTTCAGTATACTTTTCTTCAGAAATGGCGTGATAGGTCAGAGTGCAACATACAGAGAGGAATCATGTATAAAGTAGCGGGTTAAAAGGAGTAAAATAGTGCTCTTAATGTCATTATTTAAGCACCTTTTTAGCAGTGCTGTTTAATTAGAAAAAAATACCTAAAAAATGTATTAAGTCATTGTTATGTACTTAATATGGTCGTTTATATTATTTGGTGAATGGATTTTGTAATAAATTAAGTACAAATGTAATTTTTCGTTGAAAGTTGACAACTAAAATAAGGTATGGAACGTCTACAACTCTATCAAACTTATTTGGATAGATTGTGTATCCCACAGAATTAAATAGAAATCTTTATTCGCATAAGACACGGAACAAGGTGGTACATTACATAAATAAGAACAATCATGTCCAATGAACTTAAGTAAATATGCAAAATAATTACATTTGTGATTCCAACCCACGAAAAAACTTTTGAATCGGACGCTCTTAGGTCTGAGTGGCAAGGTGGTGAGACAGTCACCCGGTTTCGTAAACGATACGGTGAAGTCTTACCAAACCCTTGCTTGTTAAGTCAAAATTTCGGGAAGAGATAGCTTATGCACGTTAGGTACAATAGCCACTGGTAACGGCTCTACCTAAAAGTCTATGGCCGTGACCTATGTTTATCAGTGACGCTCATTAACCGATTTCTACGTAAGCAATTAATTATTTGATAATCCACTTTAACCCACGACAAAAAAAAATGGGTTATATCTGTTTTTGTTCTTGTTTTTTTTTTTGTGTGTGTCTGTCATGGCACCGTAGCTCCTAAACGGAAAGACCGATTTCAAAGTGTTCCAAAAGATAATCTCTGAACAAATTTACGGACACTGCACGCCTATAGACGTTATCACAATAAAACTTCTATTGGCAAACTGTCTGTAAATGTGTTAAGAAACACATAAATTTAATAGAATAAACTTAAAGAATGTGACCCTGTGGAAATATTCCCAAGAAACTGGCAGCATTACCTCTCTGGATCGCTAAGCTTATGCGCTGAGCAAGATAGCTGCCAGCTCTTGGGTCACCACTAACGATAATCAAGAAAATCAAGATCCTTCAACTGCTCAAAATCCGTCCAAGCGCGTTGAAGATCATCAACTGTTTTCCTGGCTCAGGTCAGGGGATATTTTAATTTTAAATTTAAGTTTTCCACGTAAGCAATACTCATATCCTCATTCCTATTTATGCGTACATAAGTGCATAACAAGTGCTTCATAGACATTAATACATGCGTGCAGCGCTGCAGCGGGCTGACGGATCGATCGGGCCGCGAGCGCGCCGAAATAAACGAAAACACCCCGGAAAAAAATACACACGTCAAAATGGACGAGGGGGTTGTTGGGTGGGCGAGTATTGGCTGGTGGCGGTTTTTTTTTTTCGAAGTTTTAAAGTTTTTATGGTTGTACGGGGTATACCATACATCTAATGAATTGCTAAATGAAATGCTAGAGATTGAGGTAATATAGAGTTTATTGTAAATTAACGTAAATTACAGAAATTTTGATACTGCTAAGTTGACGTGTGAATGCTATGAATGCGATGTATGCACTGACTAATTGAGTGGGAAAATGGATTGTACAAAGTGCTAAATTGCTGATGGCGTGATTTGGGCGTAATATAATATGTACACCGTACATGCTCCCGGGGAGGAAGATGATGGGGTGAGATGAAATGTTAAATGACTTAATCCTAGTTACAAGGTGATTGGGCATTTTTCTTAGAACTATGTTAGTTTTTAATGCTATCATGCTGTTTTTATGTACTATCATCGGAGATAGTAAGAACCGATCGGAGCACGGGAGAAGTACCACAGTCTCTTCTCGGCTTATGAGAGTTAATAGCTTTGATTTTCACTTCACTACACTTTGCTTTTACACTAGATTGCCCATTTTTACTATAAGTAACACTTTCACTGACACAACACTGTTCACTCGTTGGCTGTTGCTGCTGCGCGCGCTGTCCTCGGCGCGTGCGAAGGCATCGCTTCCACGCGAAGGCTGCTCCGCCCACGACGATGATCACGATCAAGATGTATATGACAGCATAATGATGAATGTCATGATTCGATATTTCATCGCTCAGAGGTATGGTTTGCTTCATTGTATCAATTTCTTGTCGAATTTTAGCTATTTGTGTATTTCGGTCACTTTCCTCATGGTCTATTATAGTCGTAAGGTTTGAGTTTGTGATTGGAAGCTTGAATAAGTGATTGATTGGTGCTATATCAATCGATTGTATATCTGCTTTAATGTTGATGCTACTCGCGTCTTGCCGGTGTGGATAAATAATAAAGTCTTTTGATTTAATAATACAACCATGACTCACTTTTAGTAAGCCGGCGAGCTTTAGTCGTAAGTTTGTAATTTGAGCCTCGCACATCAGCTGTAGAGTACAGTCGGCACAACAAAAATAGAAATAAGTGTTCATTTCGTTCAATTCTTCCCATTTACTTGAACAAAGGGTAGTCGTAGTTTGACATGTTCTGGAATCTCTATGAGTCTCGCACAAGCTCTCGTCATCTTTGATATGATATATTGGTCGCTTTAGGTAGCATAAAATTATTTCCGTGTCTAAATGCAAGCAAGAGTTCAAATCGTTTTCTGATATGGAAATTAATGCGTCTCTCTGTAGATTAACAGCAGCATATTTAGTTACAGGTTTGAGGTATGTCATAGTGTCATTTCTTTGTTTAGGTATAGGAATTATTCGTAGAATGTCGTACAGATCTCTGCTAATGAGTGGTATTCTGATCTCAAATAATACGTAATTTTTAGTAATCTTAGTTTTCACTTTTAATAACTTATAAATGGTAGTTAAGTCAGCATTGTAGGCAGGTAAAGATAAATCGCTTGGTAATTTGCTTGAAATGATATTAAGTTCGTTGCTAAGTTGATCAGGTGTTATAAGATGTAAGTTAATTTTTCCATTGTAAATGTCAGTCAGAGTATTTAAAATATAGTCTTGTATACTTTGTAAATGATTCAGCATATTGTTTGTCAATAATGAAGTAAGAGTAAAGTCGTTGATGCTTGAAACATTTTGAAGCCTTGTTTTTAATGTGTTTAAATTCCTTTCTAGGTCTAACATTCTCTGATTTGCAAATTTGTGGTGTTTGCTCATTATATCTCGTGTTCTTTGTAGAAGATTAAATTCAGCTTCCACGACCGATGTCTGATTCTTCCATAATGCTGCTAGATGTTTCTGATTTTTTCTAATAAGTTCAATGTCTCGTTCATATTGTTCTGCAAATCGGTCGTCTAGTACTCCAAACAAACTATTTGCAACGTTACCAATTGCATTGATAAGGCCGCGCCTCCGGCGTGAATGAACTCCAAAATGCTGATTTAGCAACATGCGGTTATAGTACTCCAGCTCTGCGTCACCGTGACGTAGTTGCATCATTATAGCTTCGCAATGTGATTCCGTTTTTATCTTTGAACATGTGTTTTCAAGGTAATTTAAATATTTAGCGAAGGCACGGTAACCTTCCCAGTAAGGGTCCATGTCGTAGTATGCTATCAGCTTCCAGTCGTCTCTGATTAGGTACATGTTTGTAATTTTGTCGAAATATAAGCTTTGATTGGTTTGTAGTGCTGTAATGTTGTATTTGCTTTCTGCTGGCGATAAGTTCGTGATGAATAATAATAGTATAGACATTATCATCGTTGCTAGACTAAATCCCTTCTTTGATTGCTTGCTTTTTCCATTCTGTTGGTTGCTTGATGTATTTTCTTCACTTGCTGAGTCTTGTTTTTTGATAACTTCGGCCGTGTTCGAATTTTGTGTTTCAGTTGGTAGTATCGATAATTTCACAATCGGCCTCTTTAATAACCCATTTTTTGTTTTTAAGGTCACAACTCGGACGAAACCGTCAGCACCCGGATGAAGTTCTACAACTCGTCCTAGGGCCCATTTCCCTGCTGGTAAATTAGCATCGTGTATGATCACTATGTCATTTAATTGGATATTGCGTTGAGGTCGCGTCCATTTACTGCATACGTTTAATTGCGTTAAATATTCGGTGCGCCATCTTTTCCAAATATCTGTAAATATCTTTTGGCATAAGTGCCACCTGGTACGAAAATCATCTTCGGTGTCATAAAGTGTCAACGTAGGCCCCTGAGTTAAAAAGTGAGATGGAGTTAAAAAGTTGAGGTCGTCGGGGTCTTCTGACAACGGACATAAAGGCCTCGAGTTTAGGCATGCTTCCAGTTGGGCTAATAATGTGCTGAATTCTTCGTAAGTTAGCTGTTGCTCTCCAACTACTCGTTTCAGGTGAAACTTAAGGCTTTTAACTGCACTCTCCCAAACTCCGCCAGCTGAAGGCCAAGAGGGTACATTAAAATGCCAATTTATACCCATTTCAGTTAGTTCGCTCATAAATTCTTGATTGGTTTCAAATAACCGTAAATGCGTTTCTTGAATAACCCGATTTGATTTTATAAAGTTTGTGCCTTGATCACTGTACAAATGGCTGGGGGTTCCTTTACGGGCAGCCATTCGTTTCAGGGCTGCTAGAAATGCTGATGCTGTTAAGTCAGAAACTAACTCCAGATGTACTGCCTTAGTGGCCATACATATGAAGACCGCTACGTAGCCCTTAGTGGTTTTCGCTCCTCGACCTTTGTTCATTTTGATAAAAACATGTCCTGTGAAATCTACTCCTGTGTGACAGAATGGCCTAGAGGGATTGCTTCGGGCTGAAGGTAAATCGCCCATAATTTGATAATGTTTGCTGGGATCGTTTCTTCTACAAATCACACATAATCGTATTTGCTTTTTTGCTAATCTGTTACCGCCTATAATCCAATATTTTTGTCTGATAAAGGCATTGGTCAGCCTTGCTCCACCGTGAAAGGTAAGTTTATGCGCCTGGTCTATAATCAGCTCTGTTAAACGAGACCCGCTAGGTATAATAATTGGATGTTTCATCTCATCAGTGATGTGCGCATTTTCCAACCTCCCTCCAACTCGTAGGATTCCAGCTTCGTCAAGGTAAGGTTTTAGCTTTGATATTATGCTTTTAGTCGCTACGCTTTTCTTTGCTTGTAAGTTGCTTATTTCTTCCTTAAATGCTTCGCTTTGTATGTGCGTTACAATTAATAATTGTGCCCTTCTTAATTCATTAAGTGATAAAAATGCTTGCTTTGCTTTTTCTTTGTTAATAAATCTCATAACGTATGCTAATATTCGCGTAATGCGTGAGAGAGAATTATGCTTTGCTAATAATTGCTTGATGATGGAATCTTCCGCTACGGACTGTGTAGCAACGTTGATCTGCTGAAGTTTATTTTCTTGTTCGTTTGTAGAGTAGATTGCTGTGACGCTTTCTTGTTCTTTGTTATAAGTAGATAACCACGTGGGGCCATTAAGCCAAAGGCTGTTTTCTTTTAGCTGTGATGGTAATTGACCCCTGCTTGCTGAGTCTGCGGGATTTTCCGCTGACTTTACATACCGCCAGCAATCAGCTGGTATGACCTTGACAACCTTGTTCACTCTGTTAGCGACAAACTGTTTCCATTTGTTACTTGAGTTCTGCAACCATGCAAGTACGACCTTGGAATCACTCCAGCCAAAAACTTCTATGCTATGCTGATTTAAGCTCTCTTTTACTTTGGTCATTAGTTTTGCCAATAAATCGGCCCCGCATAGCTCTAATTGCGGTATGGTAAGGCCTTTGTTGGTGGGCACAAGCTTTGATTTGGCTGCAACTATTATGACATGTTTTAATTTGTCAATCCTGGCGTAAATAACACATGCATACGCTTGCGAGGATGCGTCGCAAAAACCATGTAATTGAATGACGTCATATTTGTTACATCTTATCCATCGCGGTATTTCGTAGTCGTTTATGTTCATAATATCCAATCGTATCTTGTCCCATTCGTCAGATATTTCTTTTGGTATGACGTCATCCCACTGCAACCCAAGGACATACACTTTTTGAAACAATAATTTTAGTTTTGCTGTGACAGGTGCTATCCAACCTAAGGGGTCGAATATCTTTGATATTTCTGATAAAAGCTGTCGTTTGGTCGGTGAGCTTAATGATACATTTATGTTAGCTTCGAAAATGAATTTGTCCTTTTTTGCGTCCCAGAATAATCCTAGAATCTTTGCTTTGTTTTGTGATTTAAAATTAAATATTTCATCTTTGTCACTTTTGCTCTCAAGTTCGTTTAAAAGTTCACTATTGTTCGACGACCACTTTCTAAGGTTGAAGCCGCCTTTTTGGAGGAGTAAATTCAAATCTTCTATTAATTGTTTGCCCTCATCTATTGTGTAGGCTCCATGGACTAAGTCATCCATGTAAAAGGATTGCTCGACCACTTTTGCAGCCTCAGGAAAAGTTTCACGTTCATCTGATGCTAACTGATGCAACGTCATCATCGCTAGAAACGGGGCGGCTTTGGTGCCGTATGTGACTGTATTTAATTGATAAATTTGAATAGGTTGATCTTCATTTTCTCTCCACAATACTTTCTGATATTTTCGATGCTCTTCTGCTACTTTTATTTGCCGGTACATTTTCTCGATGTCTGCTGTGAAACCGTAAGGATATTGTCGAAATTTTAGAATAAGCATTTGCAAGTCTTGCTGCAGGTTAGGCCCTGTAAACATCAAGTCGTTCAAACTGTAACCTGATGACGTTTTTGACGATGCGTTAAATACTGCTCTATATCTTGTAGTTATGCTGCTTTCTCGCTGGACACAGTGATGGGGTAAATAGCATTCAAGTTTCGGTGTGCTATACACACGTTCCATATGTTGAAGTTGCTCATACTCTTTAAAAAACAATTTATACTCTGTTGCTAAAACTGGCTCTCGGCGAAACTTCCTTTCTAAGTTAAAAAATTGACCCATTGCTATTTGCTTCGATGCTCCTAATTTTTCATTAATTTCGTCCTTGAGAGGTAACATTACCTCGTATCGACCATTTGACAATCGTTTCGTTGTATCTTTGTAATATGAAATGCAATTTTGTTCTTCGCAGGATAGATTAGATGCTGTAGTTATATCTTCCACCTCCCAAAATGCTTTGATATCCTCCAAGTTATTTAATACGACGTTACATTGATAAGTTTTGATGCTTCCGCAAAGTAACCACCCTAAATAAGTCTGCTGTGCTATAGGTTCTGTGATATGATCTCCTTTTACGATTCCACCCAACATTATCCTTGAATAAATTTCTGCTCCTAGTAATATGTCAACTGGACGACTGATGTTAAAATCAGGATCTGCTAGAGTTATGTTTGCTAGATGCTGCCAAGATGGCTTAGTAAATGATTTGCTAGGTAAGTGTCCTACTAGACTGTTCATAATTAATGCTTCGACATTGAATGAATAATCGCTGACAAGTGATGAACACGAAATATTCACAATCCCTTTGCAGTTATTTTCGGACTTTCCTACTCCAAATATGACTCCGCTACATTTTCGTCGTTTCAGACCTAACTTTTGAGCTGCATGTTCCGTAATAATTGATATTTGTGAGCCTTGATCGATTAGGGCACGCATTGTTTGGTAAGAACCATCTGCTGATAAGACATTAATTTTGGCTGTTGCTAGAAGTGTTTCGGAGGTATTTTCCTGTGAAACGTGAGTTGCTGAATTAAAATTATGTTGAAACTGTCCAGGTGTTGATTTTGCATTCGTTGCATTTCCTGCGGACGTTGTCGGCTTTGCCTTTGTGCAGGCATCGTGTAACATTGAATTGTGATCGGCACCACAAGTGCGGCATCGCTTTAATGATTTACACTTATTGCCATTATGATCAAATAAGCAGTTTACACATACATGCAAACTCCGGATGGTTTTCAATTTTGCTTCGTTAGACATTTCCAGAAATTTGTTGCAATAATAAAGGCTATGATTATTTTTACAAAGTGGGCACGTGTGCGTCGGGTATTGCTGAGGTTTCGTGACCTTGTTGAATGAGTTATTATAACTGTAATAAGGTTTTTTAATGATACTCGCTTGCTGATTTTGATGCAGATGCGGAGATGATGTTTTAGGTTCTTGCTTGCGTCTTGCTCCTTCCAGAGATGTAAATTTAGTTTCGAGATAATTTAGAAATTCTTGTAAATTTGGTAAGTCGCGTGGGTTCTTGATAAATTCAACATAATCATTGTAAGACTCGGAATCTAATTTTTGTGATAGTAAATGGACCAATATTGGGTCCCAGGTGCTGACGTCAATGCCTAAGTTTTTGATTGAATGTAGGCACTCAACTGTGACGTCATGCATCTTTTTGATCGGAATAAAAGATTGCTGTTGAATATTTGGAAGGCCTAGTAGAATATTGATGTAGGATGTAAATAAAAGTTTTTTGTTGTCGTATCGATGGTTTAAAATATCCCAACTGATACTGTAATTTTCTGAACTGATCGGCAGATGCTGGATTAATCTTTCAGCTTCTCCTTTTACTTTGCTTTTAAGGAATTGCATCTTTTGTGCATTGGAGAGTGAAGGATTGTTGTGGATTGCTTCCTGAAATAGGTCCTTAAATGAAACCCATTGGTTGTAGTAACCATTGAATACAGGGATATCCAATAAAGGCGTAGACTTATCTCTGTGTGAGACAGACCATAGCTTAGTGTTAATTGCTTTCTTTAATTCTGCGTATTTCTTTTCGTACTTGCTGTAAATTCTCTCATAACTTTCGTCTTGACCATTCTGCTCGCTATCGATTTCCCAATGCAGGCAATCGATAGCTACCCATCTCGACTGTAATGATTTTAGAGCATCTTCGAACTCCCATTTGTCGGTTAGGATTTCAACGTCGATGCTTGCTACTGTTCTGATGAATGCTCTGAAATTTGCTGTTTGTTTTTTCAACATTTCGTCAAGCTTGCTGGGCGACCCTTGATGCTTTAATTGAATAGGTTTATCTGCTGAGTAACTTGAAATATCTGCTGCTTGCTGTCGCTTCGCTCCCTGGCCCGACGGGCCAGCTACTTGCTGCTGCTCTGTTGACTTCTGACTTGAAGGGTCTACTTCCACTTCTTTTTTCTCCTGTACCTGTTCTACTTTACTAGACATACCTGCGTCTGGCGTTTGTGCCGCGATTAACTCTTTATGCTGCGACATAAATAAGTTTTTTGCTAAGTAATACTTTTCTAACGTTTGCTCGTACTCTTTGTTGATGAAATAGGCATGACTCCTGCTTGCTTCCGTACAAAATCGATCATGGTTAAACGCGTATTCCGTCCAATATGCTTCTAAAGTTTCTAATTTTCTTTTAAAGTAATCAGGTGTTTTACGTTCTTGACCGTCTTTTTTAAAATTGATAATTAATTTACTGATTGCTTCGGTGATTTCAACTTGAGAAAGGTATAACGCCTCAATCTCCATCGCTGCTGATATCGATACACAGTAGTTTCAAGGTAGGTAATTAATTGGAAAGATCTTACTTGATATACTGATGCTGTGCGAGCCGTCTGCCCACAGCTGCTGCTCGATGCTTATTTGGTTCACTGGGTAACCTGATGCTGATGCTGTACTGTGCGAGCCGTCTGCTCGCTGCTGCTGATAATGCTGAGATGTTGATGCTGTACTGTGCGAGCCGTCTGCTCGCTGCTGCTGATAATGCTGAGATGCGAGCTGATCACTCGCTGATGCTGAGATGCGAGCTGATCACTCACTGATGATAGTCACTTACAATTTATTGATAAGTTGCTGTCACTGATAACACTGCAGATCCTCACTAACCGAAAAACACTCGCGCAAGGTCCCGCAGATACCGCTGCTCGAAGGACCAATTAGATGTACGGGGTATACCATACATCTAATGAATTGCTAAATGAAATGCTAGAGATTGAGGTAATATAGAGTTTATTGTAAATTAACGTAAATTACAGAAATTTTGATACTGCTAAGTTGACGTGTGAATGCTATGAATGCGATGTATGCACTGACTAATTGAGTGGGAAAATGGATTGTACAAAGTGCTAAATTGCTGATGGCGTGATTTGGGCGTAATATAATATGTACACCGTACAATGGTCTTGAAATTGTAGAAACGAGGTTGCTTTCGGATTGATGTTGTGGTGGAAGATGGAAGTCATCGAAACACTTGTTACTTGCGTTCGGGTCTAAACGCGATATATTTTAACGAGCAATCCAGTCGGAACGTCGATCAGTGAGTACCTTATACAAATTAAAATATATCGCGTTTGGACTCGAAAGCAAGTTATTATTGTTACAATTCAACGCGAACGTTTAAAATCATACATAGAAAGTTATCGAAGTTTAAAAGGAACTAAGACCTTTGCACATTTCACCATAGCAGCATTAGGGTATGTTACCTTGCTCGCCCAGCAAGTGATGGAGAGAGCGATGCTTGCTATTTCTCTGCGCAATCTAATTAGAAATGAAGAAAAAATCAGAAGAACTAAAATATCGATCGAGCTGGAATGATTGCTTAGCTGAATAGGCAAGATGACACCAACAATCGTTGCATCATTATCAGCCTAGGGACGTCCACTGCTGAACATAGGCCTTCCCCACAGTTTTCCACATCGACCGATCACAAGCGGTCTGCATCCAGTATGATCCTGCGATCTTCACAAGGTCGTCTGTCCATCTTGTCGGTGGACGTCCTACGCTGCGCTTTTGGTCGAAAGGTCTTCAATCCAGAACTTTTCTGCCCCAACGGCCATCAGTTCTTCGCGCCATGTGCTCTGCCCATTGCCACTTGAGCTTACTGATTCTCAATGCTATGTCCGTTACCTTAGTTCTTCTACATATCTCCTCATTTCTGATTCGATCTCGTAGAGAAATACCGAGCATAGCCCTGTCGTCCTGTGTAACAATCGTTGACATACTCTTTATTATCTGTCAAAACGGTCTGCCTTCATAGATTTTGTATGGGAATACAAAAACGTGACGTCACGGTAGTGTATCAGAAATCGGAGTCAAGTGAACGAATATTAATTGATTTTTGTGTGTTTAAAAATTGGTTTCTACAGCCTTTTGGAAATAAACTTGTTGTATTAACATCATAGGGGCTATGTTTTTTAAACGCCATGGTCTTGAAAATATGTAAGAGAGGTGTAATCATGCCTATTGGCAGTTGGCGGTACTCATAGTGCGAACCACTGGCGGTGATGGGCGTGATGGTTCTTGAATGGCGACCGCGTGCCGAACGACGCTCCGCGGGCAGGCCTACAAGGTGGACCGAGGATCTGGTGAAGGTTGCGAGAAACCGCTGGACGTGACAGGCGCAGGACCGATCGCAGTGGAGATTCTTGGGGAAGGCCTATACTCAGCGTTGGACGTCAAAAGAGTGATATGATGATGATGATGATGTTAAACACACAGTGGCATGGTAACATCATCATCATAAAGTCTACTATATTAATTTAATCCTTAGCTTTTTAAAATGAATATTTCCAGCAAAGAAATGGTCATATTTTTTTACAACAACATGACATACATTGATCTGACTCCGTGGTAAGAAGCTAAAGCACTTGTGTTACAAATATCAACAGTGGTATTACAAATAAACATAAATAAATACATATAACACCAAGACCAGTACAAACAGACATGTTCATGCACACAAATGTTTGTACAGTGCGGGTATCGAACCCGCGACCTCTTGGTAAATAGTCAACTTCTTATCCATTACACCAAAGTGGTCGTCGATTGTCCTTTAAGCATAATTTCATCATCCACCAAATCGTACTTACGTGTAACCAATAATCGAAATGCTGACCAACCCTCTCTAATCTGACTATAGAGGTGCAAGCGTCACCAAACAGTCTGCCCCCCCTAAAAAAATTGCAGCGCCCCCCGTGCGCCCCTCCCCCCTGTTTGCCGTAATTGGTCGCTGCGAACCCAATACTAATTGATTTGGGAGTCATGCAATGACGGCACTGGAATGGCATTGAAAACTAGCGGAAGGTTGTTCTGGGAAAACTAGGGGTCATTAGGAAATAGAGGTCATTATGAAACTGAAAGATAGGGTTTGTCGATGACGTCTTACATAATTAGTTTTGAATTATTCTGGCTAATTACTTTTCTATTGCATAAGCGAATGCCAACTTTTACATTCATGTCTTCTCCGAGACGGTGAGGGGCTGATGACATGTACTACAGGTATATATATCTATCACAGACATCAGTCTCGCATCGCACAAACCGGATGACCTGTTTCATTATGTATCCATGCAATTGTTATGTTTAATCTAAGGTTGGTTGAGAAATAAATAAAATATTATATTATAAAATATTCTTAATTCGTATTGTTCTCTTGTTTTATGTTATACCTACTTACCAAGTTTTATTAACAATTTCAATTTCTACACATTAAATACAAAAAAGTCCGCTACCTTCTCACTATTTACGAAATTTCTCAAATAAGAACAACCGAAATCCATTTTCCCTGTTTAAAACAAACGAACGAATCACCATCATTCGAATCACGAATCGTTTAAGTAATCTGGAAAATATAACAAGATTAATTAAACACACAACGCAGTATTGTAACATGCACTGTAATATAAAATCAAGCCCACCATATAAAAAAAGAGTTTACACAAAGGTTTAAAAAGTCAATGAGGCAGGTTGCTTATAACTAAATGCATCGGACGGCCCGATGCACCGCACGGCTGTTTGGCGATGATCACGCCGGGTGCACTTACATCAGAGACGCCGTCTAGATATAAGCTAAAGCAAAATGGAAGCAAAGAACAAATGCTCGAAATGAAAGAAAGAAAATGAACTATCGCAACTATCTTTTGTGTCAAGTGTATAAGTGAAGGCCTGTTCCGAGAAACGGAATCCGTTAAAACGGTAGCGTGTACACTGTACATACTTATTTACCTTATTACATGCCACAGTTATCCTTGACGTGTTTTATGCGTACCACAGTGTCATATTTCGAAAAAACGATTATCGTTTTGGTGGCATTCGCTTTTCATAATAAGCCTTCTGGTATCAAAAGAGACCTACATGACAGAACAGAACCTTAAGAGTCGTAGCATCAGTACCAATGCATGTGTCATTCCGAGCATTTGTTCTTTGCTAGAGGTGCTTGTGGTGTAGTGGTTGCAGCGCTTTGGTAGTGATACTTAAAGTTAAGCAACCTCGGGCGCGGTCATGTTTGGGATGGGTGACCATTCTGACCATGAAAGTGACGTCTATTTACAAGCATCTCCGTGCTTCGGAAGGCACGTTAAGCTGTTGGTCCCGGTTAATATTGTTACGCCGGTGGGCTAGTGCTAAAACTTTGATCGTGTTTTTCCGTGCCTTGGAGGCGTTTTCAGCAGGCTGAAATACCATTTCAGGCCGTTTCAGAGAGTGCTCTAACACATACTAGTTTATCAAAATTTCACCCAAGTTGCCGTTGTTTTCAGGCGCCTGAAACATATTTGTTTCTTCGGTTTACGCGAACAGTAGACATTGAAATGATACACTTTTTACGGATTATTTCGCGATTTATTTACATTTTGTTTTAACCTGACGTTTCGGACCCTTTTCAGCGTCCGTGGTCACAGGTAGACTAAGGTGTTAGTTGTCATAACATAGTTTGAAAAAATTTTTAACTACCATCACTCAAAAATATTAAGTTACGTTCCTATCCACACAAAATGAGCTAACAGTATCTTGAGGTCTTGCAGTGTGGGGTCGAGCTTGAGTCTTGGCTATAACAGGTTCCCAAGCTGGTGGAATTTTCCAACCATCTTCTCTATTAAAATTAGGGTGTCTTTTAATTTCAATAGCCTCACGGAGCATACGAGGAAGAAAACGACGTTCTCTTGCGAGGACTTTTGGTTGGTCAAAGCGTATGAAGTGGTTGGGTTTATCTAACGCATGTTCACACACTGCAGACTTTGTGTTCCGTCTATGTTTAACGTCGGCTATATGTTCTTTAATCCGCACGCTTATACTACGCTTTGTTTGCCCTATGTATGAGAGTCCGCAGTCACATTCCAGTCTATACACTCCTGCGTCTTGAAGAGGTATGTTACACTTGACCGGTGGTAAGAATTGGTTGATCTTCTTAGGCGGCTTGAAGTAAGTTTTGATTGCAGCACGCTTCAAGATGTTTCCAATTTTGTCAGTGACACCCCTCAAGTATGGTAGTACGGCAGGTTGGCGGTCGACTGTATGAACTTTGGGTCGGGGTCTGCAACGGCGTGGTACTGGTAGCTGGTTGTCCCGTAGTACCTTCCTGACATGCTGAAGCTCAGCAGCCAAGTGTTGGTCGTCACAGATTCCCCTTGCTCTCTGAAACAAAGTTTTGCCCACGGTAGCCAACTGTCTAGGATGATGGTGAGAAGCACCATTGAGATATTTGTCAGTATGGGTTGCTTTGCGGAAGACTGTGTGACTAAGTGTATGATCCAGATTCCTTATGAGTAAAACATCTAAGAAAGCTAGCTGATTGTCTGCCTCAATTTCCATAGTAAATTGTATTTTTGGGTGTATGGAATTTAAATGATTAAGAAAAACAGAAACTAAATTGGTAGGTAAAATTGTGAAAGTGTCATCTACGTACCGTTTGTAAAACCTAGGTGTTACAGGTGCTGTGCTTAGAGCTCTGGCCTCGAAGTCTTCCATAAAAATGTCTGCGACGACGGGTGAAACTGGAGAGCCCATTGCAACACCATCTACTTGTACATAGAATTCATTGTCCCACAGTAAATAGCCAGATGTAAGGCAATGTTCCAATAGTTCTGCATATTCTATGGGCATATTACATTCAGCCAACTTCCTCTTTGTTATTTCAATGCAGTCCTGGACTGGTAAACTTGTAAACAAGGACTGTACATCAAAACTAACCATAGTTTCATCATCGGCTAAGCGTAGGTGTTTAACTTCGCTGATGAAATGGTAGGAATCCTTCACATGCGCTGTAGTTGTTCCTCTTAGGCCAGATAGTGTCCGTGCTACGTGCTGAGCCAACTTGTAGGTTGGTGTATCAATCTGACTCACGATTGGACGGAGTGGAACATTTGGCTTGTGAATTTTTGGCAACCCATACATTTTAGGCGGTTTTGCACACGATGGTATTAATTGTTTATCATCTAGACTTAAACATTCACTGTATTTACGCACTAAGTCGCTGGTTTTCTTTAGAACTTTGTTGGTTTGGTCGGTCCTTACTCGTTTATATGTGTTTTCGTCCGACAGCAACTGTGACATTTTAAGTTTGTAGTCCGATGTATCCATTACCACGGTAGCATTTCCCTTATCTGCGCGGAGTATAGTTATTTCAGGTCTAGATTTAAGGTTCTTTAATGCGATATGTTGTGCACGGGAAAGATTCGACTTGGGTACTTTGCTATGTCGTAAGACAGATGATATATCTTGACGTAAGGACTCCGAGTCTTCTTTCTTTAGATTATTTTTCACTAGACAATCCTCTACGCTGCAAATAATCTCCTCATATGGTATTTTTCGCGGAGTTACAGAGAAATTAAGGCCTTTATTTAGTAATTCAATGGTCGTATCATCCAATGTTTGTTTTGATAAATTGACAACTGACCGGTTCGAGTTTATGTTATCTGTGGTTGTTTGGATGACGTTTGCGTTTCGTTTTACTTGATTTTTAGATGTTAGTTTGTCAAATTTTTGTATCTGTTTTAATTTGCATTCGTTATAACGGTGTTTTTCACGTCTGTTTAGAATCAGAATACATTCTTCAAAATCTGTTTCGGTCAGTTGTTCTTTTAAATCTAAACAAATTTTATCGACGGTTGCATTTATGTAGATAAGGTCGGAATGATGTTGGTGTATGAGATGACGGAGCAATTTTTCACTTGCCTGTTGTAAGATTTTCGCGCTCCCACGAATGTCTTTTTTGGGTGATATTTGAACACATCGTGGGATGAGATTGTGGTCTCTGCATCTCTTCAGGAAATTCAAAGATGATATATTCCTTGCACGCTTAGTTTGTAGATCTTCCAACCGGCGAATTTTGTTTGCGATATCCAGTCCGTACTGGGTCACATATTTGTTTCTTCGGTTTACGCGAACAGTAGACATTGAAATGATACACTTTTTACGGATTATTTCGCGATTTATTTACATTTTGTTTTAACCTGACGTTTCGGACCCTTTTCAGCGTCCGTGGTCACAGGTAGACTAAGGTGTTAGTTGTCATAACATAGTTTGAAAAAATTTTTAACTACCATCACTCAAAAATATTAAGTTACGTTCCTATCCACACAAAATGAGCTAACAGTATCTTGAGGTCTTGCAGTGTGGGGTCGAGCTTGAGTCTTGGCTATAACAGGTTCCCAAGCTGGTGGAATTTTCCAACCATCTTCTCTATTAAAATTAGGGTGTCTTTTAATTTCAATAGCCTCACGGAGCATACGAGGAAGAAAACGACGTTCTCTTGCGAGGACTTTTGGTTGGTCAAAGCGTATGAAGTGGTTGGGTTTATCTAACGCATGTTCACACACTGCAGACTTTGTGTTCCGTCTATGTTTAACGTCGGCTATATGTTCTTTAATCCGCACGCTTATACTACGCTTTGTTTGCCCTATGTATGAGAGTCCGCAGTCACATTCCAGTCTATACACTCCTGCGTCTTGAAGAGGTATGTTACACTTGACCGGTGGTAAGAATTGGTTGATCTTCTTAGGCGGCTTGAAGTAAGTTTTGATTGCAGCACGCTTCAAGATGTTTCCAATTTTGTCAGTGACACCCCTCAAGTATGGTAGTACGGCAGGTTGGCGGTCGACTGTATGAACTTTGGGTCGGGGTCTGCAACGGCGTGGTACTGGTAGCTGGTTGTCCCGTAGTACCTTCCTGACATGCTGAAGCTCAGCAGCCAAGTGTTGGTCGTCACAGATTCCCCTTGCTCTCTGAAACAAAGTTTTGCCCACGGTAGCCAACTGTCTAGGATGATGGTGAGAAGCACCATTGAGATATTTGTCAGTATGGGTTGCTTTGCGGAAGACTGTGTGACTAAGTGTATGATCCAGATTCCTTATGAGTAAAACATCTAAGAAAGCTAGCTGATTGTCTGCCTCAATTTCCATAGTAAATTGTATTTTTGGGTGTATGGAATTTAAATGATTAAGAAAAACAGAAACTAAATTGGTAGGTAAAATTGTGAAAGTGTCATCTACGTACCGTTTGTAAAACCTAGGTGTTACAGGTGCTGTGCTTAGAGCTCTGGCCTCGAAGTCTTCCATAAAAATGTCTGCGACGACGGGTGAAACTGGAGAGCCCATTGCAACACCATCTACTTGTACATAGAATTCATTGTCCCACAGTAAATAGCCAGATGTAAGGCAATGTTCCAATAGTTCTGCATATTCTATGGGCATATTACATTCAGCCAACTTCCTCTTTGTTATTTCAATGCAGTCCTGGACTGGTAAACTTGTAAACAAGGACTGTACATCAAAACTAACCATAGTTTCATCATCGGCTAAGCGTAGGTGTTTAACTTCGCTGATGAAATGGTAGGAATCCTTCACATGCGCTGTAGTTGTTCCTCTTAGGCCAGATAGTGTCCGTGCTACGTGCTGAGCCAACTTGTAGGTTGGTGTATCAATCTGACTCACGATTGGACGGAGTGGAACATTTGGCTTGTGAATTTTTGGCAACCCATACATTTTAGGCGGTTTTGCACACGATGGTATTAATTGTTTATCATCTAGACTTAAACATTCACTGTATTTACGCACTAAGTCGCTGGTTTTCTTTAGAACTTTGTTGGTTTGGTCGGTCCTTACTCGTTTATATGTGTTTTCGTCCGACAGCAACTGTGACATTTTAAGTTTGTAGTCCGATGTATCCATTACCACGGTAGCATTTCCCTTATCTGCGCGGAGTATAGTTATTTCAGGTCTAGATTTAAGGTTCTTTAATGCGATATGTTGTGCACGGGAAAGATTCGACTTGGGTACTTTGCTATGTCGTAAGACAGATGATATATCTTGACGTAAGGACTCCGAGTCTTCTTTCTTTAGATTATTTTTCACTAGACAATCCTCTACGCTGCAAATAATCTCCTCATATGGTATTTTTCGCGGAGTTACAGAGAAATTAAGGCCTTTATTTAGTAATTCAATGGTCGTATCATCCAATGTTTGTTTTGATAAATTGACAACTGACCGGTTCGAGTTTATGTTATCTGTGGTTGTTTGGATGACGTTTGCGTTTCGTTTTACTTGATTTTTAGATGTTAGTTTGTCAAATTTTTGTATCTGTTTTAATTTGCATTCGTTATAACGGTGTTTTTCACGTCTGTTTAGAATCAGAATACATTCTTCAAAATCTGTTTCGGTCAGTTGTTCTTTTAAATCTAAACAAATTTTATCGACGGTTGCATTTATGTAGATAAGGTCGGAATGATGTTGGTGTATGAGATGACGGAGCAATTTTTCACTTGCCTGTTGTAAGATTTTCGCGCTCCCACGAATGTCTTTTTTGGGTGATATTTGAACACATCGTGGGATGAGATTGTGGTCTCTGCATCTCTTCAGGAAATTCAAAGATGATATATTCCTTGCACGCTTAGTTTGTAGATCTTCCAACCGGCGAATTTTGTTTGCGATATCCAGTCCGTACTGGGTCACATATTTGTTTCTTCGGTTTACGCGAACAGTAGACATTGAAATGATACACTTTTTACGGATTATTTCGCGATTTATTTACATTTTGTTTTAACCTGACGTTTCGGACCCTTTTCAGCGTCCGTGGTCACAGGTAGACTAAGGTGTTAGTTGTCATAACATAGTTTGAAAAAATTTTTTTTAACTACCATCACTCAAAAATATTAAGTTACGTTCCTATCCACACAAAATGAGCTAACAGTATCTTGAGGTCTTGCAGTGTGGGGTCGAGCTTGAGTCTTGGCTATAACAGGTTCCCAAGCTGGTGGAATTTTCCAACCATCTTCTCTATTAAAATTAGGGTGTCTTTTAATTTCAATAGCCTCACGGAGCATACGAGGAAGAAAACGACGTTCTCTTGCGAGGACTTTTGGTTGGTCAAAGCGTATGAAGTGGTTGGGTTTATCTAACGCATGTTCACACACTGCAGACTTTGTGTTCCGTCTATGTTTAACGTCGGCTATATGTTCTTTAATCCGCACGCTTATACTACGCTTTGTTTGCCCTATGTATGAGAGTCCGCAGTCACATTCCAGTCTATACACTCCTGCGTCTTGAAGAGGTATGTTACACTTGACCGGTGGTAAGAATTGGTTGATCTTCTTAGGCGGCTTGAAGTAAGTTTTGATTGCAGCACGCTTCAAGATGTTTCCAATTTTGTCAGTGACACCCCTCAAGTATGGTAGTACGGCAGGTTGGCGGTCGACTGTATGAACTTTGGGTCGGGGTCTGCAACGGCGTGGTACTGGTAGCTGGTTGTCCCGTAGTACCTTCCTGACATGCTGAAGCTCAGCAGCCAAGTGTTGGTCGTCACAGATTCCCCTTGCTCTCTGAAACAAAGTTTTGCCCACGGTAGCCAACTGTCTAGGATGATGGTGAGAAGCACCATTGAGATATTTGTCAGTATGGGTTGCTTTGCGGAAGACTGTGTGACTAAGTGTATGATTGAGGCAGACAATCAGCTAGCTTTCTTAGATGTTTTACTCATAAGGAATCTGGATCATACACTTAGTCACACAGTCTTCCGCAAAGCAACCCATACTGACAAATATCTCAATGGTGCTTCTCACCATCATCCTAGACAGTTGGCTACCGTGGGCAAAACTTTGTTTCAGAGAGCAAGGGGAATCTGTGACGACCAACACTTGGCTGCTGAGCTTCAGCATGTCAGGAAGGTACTACGGGACAACCAGCTACCAGTACCACGCCGTTGCAGACCCCGACCCAAAGTTCATACAGTCGACCGCCAACCTGCCGTACTACCATACTTGAGGGGTGTCACTGACAAAATTGGAAACATCTTGAAGCGTGCTGCAATCAAAACTTACTTCAAGCCGCCTAAGAAGATCAACCAATTCTTACCACCGGTCAAGTGTAACATACCTCTTCAAGACGCAGGAGTGTATAGACTGGAATGTGACTGCGGACTCTCATACATAGGGCAAACAAAGCGTAGTATAAGCGTGCGGATTAAAGAACATATAGCCGACGTTAAACATAGACGGAACACAAAGTCTGCAGTGTGTGAACATGCGTTAGATAAACCCAACCACTTCATACGCTTTGACCAACCAAAAGTCCTCGCAAGAGAACGTCGTTTTCTTCCTCGTATGCTCCGTGAGGCTATTGAAATTAAAAGACACCCTAATTTTAATAGAGAAGATGGTTGGAAAATTCCACCAGCTTGGGAACCTGTTATAGCCAAGACTCAAGCTCGACCCCACACTGCAAGACCTCAAGATACTGTTAGCTCATTTTGTGTGGATAGGAACGTAACTTAATATTTTTGAGTGATGGTAGTTAAAAATTTTTTCAAACTATGTTATGACAACTAACACCTTAGTCTACCTGTGACCACGGACGCTGAAAAGGGTCCGAAACGTCAGGTTAAAACAAAATGTAAATAAATCGCGAAATAATCCGTAAAAAGTGTATCATTTCAATGTCTACTGTTCGCGTAAACCGAAGAAACAAATATGTGACCCAGTACGGACTGGATATCGCAAACAAAATTCGCCGGTTGGAAGATCTACAAACTAAGCGTGCAAGGAATATATCATCTTTGAATTTCCTGAAGAGATGCAGAGACCACAATCTCATCCCACGATGTGTTCAAATATCACCCAAAAAAGACATTCGTGGGAGCGCGAAAATCTTACAACAGGCAAGTGAAAAATTGCTCCGTCATCTCATACACCAACATCATTCCGACCTTATCTACATAAATGCAACCGTCGATAAAATTTGTTTAGATTTAAAAGAACAACTGACCGAAACAGATTTTGAAGAATGTATTCTGATTCTAAACAGACGTGAAAAACACCGTTATAACGAATGCAAATTAAAACAGATACAAAAATTTGACAAACTAACATCTAAAAATCAAGTAAAACGAAACGCAAACGTCATCCAAACAACCACAGATAACATAAACTCGAACCGGTCAGTTGTCAATTTATCAAAACAAACATTGGATGATACGACCATTGAATTACTAAATAAAGGCCTTAATTTCTCTGTAACTCCGCGAAAAATACCATATGAGGAGATTATTTGCAGCGTAGAGGATTGTCTAGTGAAAAATAATCTAAAGAAAGAAGACTCGGAGTCCTTACGTCAAGATATATCATCTGTCTTACGACATAGCAAAGTACCCAAGTCGAATCTTTCCCGTGCACAACATATCGCATTAAAGAACCTTAAATCTAGACCTGAAATAACTATACTCCGCGCAGATAAGGGAAATGCTACCGTGGTAATGGATACATCGGACTACAAACTTAAAATGTCACAGTTGCTGTCGGACGAAAACACATATAAACGAGTAAGGACCGACCAAACCAACAAAGTTCTAAAGAAAACCAGCGACTTAGTGCGTAAATACAGTGAATGTTTAAGTCTAGATGATAAACAATTAATACCATCGTGTGCAAAACCGCCTAAAATGTATGGGTTGCCAAAAATTCACAAGCCAAATGTTCCACTCCGTCCAATCGTGAGTCAGATTGATACACCAACCTACAAGTTGGCTCAGCACGTAGCACGGACACTATCTGGCCTAAGAGGAACAACTACAGCGCATGTGAAGGATTCCTACCATTTCATCAGCGAAGTTAAACACCTACGCTTAGCCGATGATGAAACTATGGTTAGTTTTGATGTACAGTCCTTGTTTACAAGTTTACCAGTCCAGGACTGCATTGAAATAACAAAGAGGAAGTTGGCTGAATGTAATATGCCCATAGAATATGCAGAACTATTGGAACATTGCCTTACATCTGGCTATTTACTGTGGGACAATGAATTCTATGTACAAGTAGATGGTGTTGCAATGGGCTCTCCAGTTTCACCCGTCGTCGCAGACATTTTTATGGAAGACTTCGAGGCCAGAGCTCTAAGCACAGCACCTGTAACACCTAGGTTTTACAAACGGTACGTAGATGACACTTTCACAATTTTACCTACCAATTTAGTTTCTGTTTTTCTTAATCATTTAAATTCCATACACCCAAAAATACAATTTACTATGGAAATTGAGGCAGACAATCAGCTAGCTTTCTTAGATGTTTTACTCATAAGGAATCTGGATCATACACTTAGTCACACAGTCTTCCGCAAAGCAACCCATACTGACAAATATCTCAATGGTGCTTCTCACCATCATCCTAGACAGTTGGCTACCGTGGGCAAAACTTTGTTTCAGAGAGCAAGGGGAATCTGTGACGACCAACACTTGGCTGCTGAGCTTCAGCATGTCAGGAAGGTACTACGGGACAACCAGCTACCAGTACCACGCCGTTGCAGACCCCGACCCAAAGTTCATACAGTCGACCGCCAACCTGCCGTACTACCATACTTGAGGGGTGTCACTGACAAAATTGGAAACATCTTGAAGCGTGCTGCAATCAAAACTTACTTCAAGCCGCCTAAGAAGATCAACCAATTCTTACCACCGGTCAAGTGTAACATACCTCTTCAAGACGCAGGAGTGTATAGACTGGAATGTGACTGCGGACTCTCATACATAGGGCAAACAAAGCGTAGTATAAGCGTGCGGATTAAAGAACATATAGCCGACGTTAAACATAGACGGAACACAAAGTCTGCAGTGTGTGAACATGCGTTAGATAAACCCAACCACTTCATACGCTTTGACCAACCAAAAGTCCTCGCAAGAGAACGTCGTTTTCTTCCTCGTATGCTCCGTGAGGCTATTGAAATTAAAAGACACCCTAATTTTAATAGAGAAGATGGTTGGAAAATTCCACCAGCTTGGGAACCTGTTATAGCCAAGACTCAAGCTCGACCCCACACTGCAAGACCTCAAGATACTGTTAGCTCATTTTGTGTGGATAGGAACGTAACTTAATATTTTTGAGTGATGGTAGTTAAAAATTTTTTCAAACTATGTTATGACAACTAACACCTTAGTCTACCTGTGACCACGGACGCTGAAAAGGGTCCGAAACGTCAGGTTAAAACAAAATGTAAATAAATCGCGAAATAATCCGTAAAAAGTGTATCATTTCAATGTCTACTGTTCGCGTAAACCGAAGAAACAAATATGTGACCCAGTACGGACTGGATATCGCAAACAAAATTCGCCGGTTGGAAGATCTACAAACTAAGCGTGCAAGGAATATATCATCTTTGAATTTCCTGAAGAGATGCAGAGACCACAATCTCATCCCACGATGTGTTCAAATATCACCCAAAAAAGACATTCGTGGGAGCGCGAAAATCTTACAACAGGCAAGTGAAAAATTGCTCCGTCATCTCATACACCAACATCATTCCGACCTTATCTACATAAATGCAACCGTCGATAAAATTTGTTTAGATTTAAAAGAACAACTGACCGAAACAGATTTTGAAGAATGTATTCTGATTCTAAACAGACGTGAAAAACACCGTTATAACGAATGCAAATTAAAACAGATACAAAAATTTGACAAACTAACATCTAAAAATCAAGTAAAACGAAACGCAAACGTCATCCAAACAACCACAGATAACATAAACTCGAACCGGTCAGTTGTCAATTTATCAAAACAAACATTGGATGATACGACCATTGAATTACTAAATAAAGGCCTTAATTTCTCTGTAACTCCGCGAAAAATACCATATGAGGAGATTATTTGCAGCGTAGAGGATTGTCTAGTGAAAAATAATCTAAAGAAAGAAGACTCGGAGTCCTTACGTCAAGATATATCATCTGTCTTACGACATAGCAAAGTACCCAAGTCGAATCTTTCCCGTGCACAACATATCGCATTAAAGAACCTTAAATCTAGACCTGAAATAACTATACTCCGCGCAGATAAGGGAAATGCTACCGTGGTAATGGATACATCGGACTACAAACTTAAAATGTCACAGTTGCTGTCGGACGAAAACACATATAAACGAGTAAGGACCGACCAAACCAACAAAGTTCTAAAGAAAACCAGCGACTTAGTGCGTAAATACAGTGAATGTTTAAGTCTAGATGATAAACAATTAATACCATCGTGTGCAAAACCGCCTAAAATGTATGGGTTGCCAAAAATTCACAAGCCAAATGTTCCACTCCGTCCAATCGTGAGTCAGATTGATACACCAACCTACAAGTTGGCTCAGCACGTAGCACGGACACTATCTGGCCTAAGAGGAACAACTACAGCGCATGTGAAGGATTCCTACCATTTCATCAGCGAAGTTAAACACCTACGCTTAGCCGATGATGAAACTATGGTTAGTTTTGATGTACAGTCCTTGTTTACAAGTTTACCAGTCCAGGACTGCATTGAAATAACAAAGAGGAAGTTGGCTGAATGTAATATGCCCATAGAATATGCAGAACTATTGGAACATTGCCTTACATCTGGCTATTTACTGTGGGACAATGAATTCTATGTACAAGTAGATGGTGTTGCAATGGGCTCTCCAGTTTCACCCGTCGTCGCAGACATTTTTATGGAAGACTTCGAGGCCAGAGCTCTAAGCACAGCACCTGTAACACCTAGGTTTTACAAACGGTACGTAGATGACACTTTCACAATTTTACCTACCAATTTAGTTTCTGTTTTTCTTAATCATTTAAATTCCATACACCCAAAAATACAATTTACTATGGAAATTGAGGCAGACAATCAGCTAGCTTTCTTAGATGTTTTACTCATAAGGAATCTGGATCATACACTTAGTCACACAGTCTTCCGCAAAGCAACCCATACTGACAAATATCTCAATGGTGCTTCTCACCATCATCCTAGACAGTTGGCTACCGTGGGCAAAACTTTGTTTCAGAGAGCAAGGGGAATCTGTGACGACCAACACTTGGCTGCTGAGCTTCAGCATGTCAGGAAGGTACTACGGGACAACCAGCTACCAGTACCACGCCGTTGCAGACCCCGACCCAAAGTTCATACAGTCGACCGCCAACCTGCCGTACTACCATACTTGAGGGGTGTCACTGACAAAATTGGAAACATCTTGAAGCGTGCTGCAATCAAAACTTACTTCAAGCCGCCTAAGAAGATCAACCAATTCTTACCACCGGTCAAGTGTAACATACCTCTTCAAGACGCAGGAGTGTATAGACTGGAATGTGACTGCGGACTCTCATACATAGGGCAAACAAAGCGTAGTATAAGCGTGCGGATTAAAGAACATATAGCCGACGTTAAACATAGACGGAACACAAAGTCTGCAGTGTGTGAACATGCGTTAGATAAACCCAACCACTTCATACGCTTTGACCAACCAAAAGTCCTCGCAAGAGAACGTCGTTTTCTTCCTCGTATGCTCCGTGAGGCTATTGAAATTAAAAGACACCCTAATTTTAATAGAGAAGATGGTTGGAAAATTCCACCAGCTTGGGAACCTGTTATAGCCAAGACTCAAGCTCGACCCCACACTGCAAGACCTCAAGATACTGTTAGCTCATTTTGTGTGGATAGGAACGTAACTTAATATTTTTGAGTGATGGTAGTTAAAAATTTTTTCAAACTATGTTATGACAACTAACACCTTAGTCTACCTGTGACCACGGACGCTGAAAAGGGTCCGAAACGTCAGGTTAAAACAAAATGTAAATAAATCGCGAAATAATCCGTAAAAAGTGTATCATTTCAACGCCTGAAACATGTTTTCAGTCCGTTTCAGGCACCCTCTATCAGATGGCGCCATAACCTGAAAACCCGTTTTCAGGCGTTTTCAGGACGCCTTATGGGCCTTTGAAGCCCACTTCAGTATATGACGTAATTTTCAGTAGGAGTGAAAGAGATAGCACGATTAGAGAGAGGCAGCTATACTAAGAACATTCCAGAAAGGTGTGACAGAGACAGCACAAGACAAGGATAGCACTATGATGCCGAACATTCGAGAAAGGTCTAGGCAAGACGGCATTTGGAAGGATCCCGAACAGTCTCGTACTGGGTACTAGGTACCTACCGAATATTCGGGAGTCCTTGACGGCCGGTATATAAGGAGCCCGGGAATGCGACCGAGTTGGAGTTTAATTTGGGAAAGCGACGAGTAAACATCGAAGCGAAAACTGCGACAAGAAGATTTTGGAGTGCGATATAAGTGTTTGTGTACTAAGTGTTGTAACGTAAAGTGTGTACAATAAATCCTACTCTACTTCATCGGTTTAGAAGTGCATTTCAATCTAGATCCCACACCCCTAGAACGTAACATTTGGTGTCAGAAGTGGGATTGAAAATGCCGATTACTCCGCGAGAAGAAGAGAAGGAGGGGATACAGACCCGAAGCCGCACCGCTGCTGGAGACTCTGCGGGCACCGCCGGAACGTCAGACACAGCGGTACCAGCTTCAAGGACGCCGGAGATAGACGTCAACGCCATTCTGATCCTCCTGAAAGAACAGGCTAGAAGGCAGGAGGAACAAGCCAAAATCCTGCAACAAGAGCTACGGGTTCAGCAGGAGGAACAGGCTAGAAGGCAGGAGGAACAAGCCAAAATCCTGCAACAAGAGCTACGGGTTCAGCAGGAGGAACAGGCTAGAAGGCAGGAGGAACAGGCTAGAAGGCAGGAGGAACAAGCCAAAATCCTGCAACAAGAGCTACGGGTTCGGCAGGAGGAACTGGCTAGGTGGAACGAGGAACAAGCCAAAATTTTGCAGCAAGAGCTACGGGACCAGAAAGAAGTCCTCCGTGAGGTACACGAAGTAGTTGCAGAATGGAAAAAGGAGATGGCTGAGGTGCAAGACAAACTTGTGGGCGTTGAAATTAAAGTCGAAAACCACGAGAAGCGCCTCAAATCTCAATGGACTGAACGAAAAAGTGGAGGGCCAGGAGAATCGCCTCCAGAAGTTGGAGATCAAAGTGGCCAACGGCACCACCAGTGTATCAGGTGCACCAGCCACAGGAGGTGAAAAGTTAAAGGTACCTCCATTCGATGGTACCTCTTCGTGGGCCGCATACAAGCTCCAATTCGAGATGGTTGCCGAAGCGAATGGCTGGAGCAAGGACTATGCTAAAACGGCACTGAGTTTGGCGCTGCGGGACGAAGCTCTCACTGTTCTGGAAGCGTTAGGAAAGGAGAAGACATACGTCCGTCTTCTTGAAGCTTTAGAGGCACGCTTCGGTGACAGCCATCTAGAGCACGTTTACAGAGCTCAGCTGAAGAATAGGACTCAGGGGCATAATGAGTCGTTACAAAAGTGGGCACTTGAGATAGAGAAGCTCGTCCGGAAGGCGTACCAAGGTTCCGCAGCGACTTTCATCGATGGAACGCTAGTACAGGCATTCATAGATGAGATTCGGGACTTTGAAGTGAGGGCTGTAGTACGGCTGAAACACAATGGGACCTTGAAGGATGCGCTCGCCCATGCCCTGGAGGTGGAAGCTGTACGCCAAGACTCAACAAAATCCTTTAGGGTGCGCGAAGTTGCGGCCAGGGAGACGATTGCTCCACCTCGAGAAACTGGGCCTCGATGCTACAACTGCGGGGAAAGAGGACACATACAATCAAGCTGCCCAAAAAGATCTTGGAGGCAACGGGACTCGGACCGAACGGTGAAGACCAGATACAACCGGAAGTCTAACCAGACGAGGTTTGAGGAAGGATCATTCGTGTGGCTACATAACCCTATGCGTCGAAAAGGAAAGTCACCGAAATTGTCGCCGAGTTGGAAAGGGCCGTACACAGTAGTCACAAGGATCAACGACGTCACTTATCGGATACAGCGCAACGCACGTAGCCCCTGTAAGATTGTTCATGTTGATCGGTTGGCCAAGTACCATGGAACGAATGATGCTCGGGACGAGCATGTCTAAGGAGGGGGTAGTGTTACGCCGGTGGGCTAGTGCTAAAACTTTGATCGTGTTTTTCCGTGCCTTGGAGGCGTTTTCAGCAGGCTGAAATACCATTTCAGGCCGTTTCAGAGAGTGCTCTAACACATACTAGTTTATCGAAATTTCACCCAAGTTGCCGTTGTTTTCAGGCGCCTGAAACATGTTTTCAGTCCGTTTCAGGCCACCCTCTATCAGATGGCGCCATAACCTGAAAACCCGTTTTCAGGCGTTTTCAGGACGCCTTATGGGCCTTTGAAGCCCACTTCAGTATATGACGTAATTTTCAGTAGGAGTGAAAGAGATAGCACGATTAGAGAGAGGCAGCTATACTAAGAACATTCCAGAAAGGTGTGACAGAGACAGCACAAGACAAGGATAGCACTATGATGCTGAACATTCGAGAAAGGTCTAGGCTAGGCAAGACGGCATTTGGAAGGATCCCGAACAGTCTCGTACTGGGTACTAGGTACCTACCGAATATTCGGGAGTCCTTGACGGCCGGTATATAAGGAGCCCGGTAATGCGACCGAGTTGCCCGCGAGTCGTTGTACGAGTAGGACGTTGGATGCTAATTACGCACCTCCCTTTATAGGACGCTGGTCGTATTACATCCTCCCTACACTGCCGCGCCGCGAGTGCCTTGTTTCGTTTTCACGTATTTTGAAACTTTTGTTCCGCGACTTGACGCTTTGTGTTGTTTAGTTTTAAAATAGTGATTAGTGTACGTTTAATTTTAGTGACTAAAATTGTGCGTGCGACCATTAGGCCAGCCGTCCCCATCTCTTCAGTAAATTCAGTAAATTCAACACCTACCCTCCCTTTTTGTTTTTATTTTTCTACCTTCTTTTTCTTTTGTTTTTATTTCTACCGTGTACCCTCCGTCTCGGCAACATATTATTGTAATAATATGAGCGACCGAGACCGTGTCCCGCCGGACCCAGGACGCTCGTGGCCCCGCAGGACCACAGCGCCCAATACCACCAACCCACCCGCGAGATCGGCTATCCCGATCCTAGCCGCACCGCCGAGGCCGCCCCGAGCGACCGAGCAGCGCCCGACTGCCCCGTCGCCGTTCAGGCCACCCCAACGCCACTCATCGGACCCATCGCCGGTTGTTGTTGAACAACCACCCGCGATGGCCCACCGTGAGGCGCACCCACGCGACCCCCGCAGGAGACCACTCCCCGAGGACAGCTTCAGCACTGTCCAGGAGGAGAAGCGCCTCTGCCAGGAAGTCGCCAGCGAAGGAGCGTTGTCCGCCTCGGAGTCGGACAGTGAGTCCGACGAAGCGGACGACCAACCACTCCCGTCCACTTCAGCCTCGCAGCCCTCAACATCGTCCGCTATGGCGTCGTCATCGACGTCATATGCGACGATGGCTTCCCAGCCGCCGTCCGCCCGTGCGCTGCGGGAAACCAGGAGCCCGCCGGCTTCACCTCGCCGCACCCCGACGCCACCGGCTACCACCGGGACCGACGCCCAGGCCACCACCCCGCCCCAGACGCCCAAGGTAAAGGGATACGTGATTGGTGCGTTCATTTCGAACGCATCAAGCGCAACTTGGGCCACCCGCCCAACGCACGTCCATTCGGCAAGGGGGTCCGCTTTATCCCCAAGAGCCCGGAGGAGTTCCGCGCCGTTCAGGCCTACCTGACGGAGGCGGAGAAGACAGACCCGACAGTAGCCTGGTACTGTTACTCCCCGCCCGAAGAGCGTCCGACGAAGGTGGCCATCAGGGGCCTACCCGCCGACACGCCGCACGACGCCATCCGCGGAGCCCTAGAGGAGCGCGGATTCAACGCCTCCCACATCAGGGGGATTAGAGGTAAGCGGGGCAACCCGGCTTGCCTCTTCCACGTCGAGCTGGAGCACCTGCCCAACCAGGAGCTCGCTCGCCTCTACGCAGTCGACGAGCTGCTGAACATGCCCGGTGTCATAATCGAGGCATGGCGCCCCCGCAAGGGCCCCGCGCAGTGCCACCGTTGCCAGGCGTTCGGCCACTCGTCGGTGAATTGCCACCGACCAGTCAAGTGTGTCCGTTGCGCCGGCAACCACCTAGTGGCCGACTGCCCACGCCCCAGGACCGAGCCACCAACCTGCGCCAACTGCGCACAGGCCCACGCAGCGAACGACCGACGCTGTAAGGCGTTCCTGCGCGAGGCGAGGCGAATGGGGACTACTGTTCCCCCGCCCCTCCCAAGTGCGCCCGTTCGCCAACTCCCTCGTCCCCACACCGACGGCCCGACGCGCGCCCCTGCGCCGCCAGCACCGGCCGCCACGGCGCCCACGGCGCCCCCAACCGCACAGGCAGGGACCACCTTGGCCACCCCGGCCAACCCCGCCACTGCGAGGGGCGCCCCCGCCCCCGCCGCGTCCCGGCGCAGACGCCGCCGACGTCGCCGCTGCACAGAGGCGAACACCGGCCCACCCGCGGCTGCGTCGACCCCGACGCAAGCCGCCAGACCACCGACCCCCCCCCGAGCTCCCCAGGATTTTGCCTGCGGGGGGACCATCACCGCAGCCCACGCTATCCCCCCACAGGCAGTGGCAACCCACCGTCCCTCCTCTTGGAGGGCCACGGGACCAGCCCAGCCCCCCCGCCCAGTTTCCCAGCCCTCACTGAGGCCGAAGTCGGCCCAACGAGGACAGCCGGAAACACGACCCCAACCGGCCTTCCGGCCCCCCCGCCCCCAGTTGCCTCCACAGCCCCCGAGCGGGTTTGCGAGTCGGGTCCCCCAGGCCCCGATCTCTTTCATGAGGCCCCAGCCTCCCCTAGAGGCCCAACGACCCCACTTCCCACAGCAGCAGACGGGGGCAACCCCCGTGATCCCCCTTCAGGCTGTGCTGCAGCTCCTTCACACCCTGCTGATCCAGATCGGGCAGGGGATGGACCCGTGCGCAGCGATCATGAACGGGCTGAATCAGCTCGTTATGAGTCGCTGCGCTTAATCTACTGGAACCCCGGAGGGGTCCGGGATAAACAGCAGCAGTTGCGCCACCTCGCCCAGTCGCAGGACGCCCACATCGTCCTCCTGGGCGAGACCCACCTACGGCCGTCCACGCACTTCTCCCTGCCGAATTACAAGATCTACCGCAGGGACGAGGTGAGCCCACAGGACGCGCCCTACAGGGGCACAGCAGTAGCGGTAAGGCGGGACGTGATCCACGAAGAACTACCGTGGACGGAGTTTAAGACTCTGAGCTCCCTGGGGGTCAGGGTCCACACCCCAGCCCACGAGCTCCGTATCTTCGCCGCCTACCGCCCACCAACTGCCGCATTCCACCCGTCCGACCTCGACGAAGTGTTTGTCGACGGTCTACCGACAATCCTAGCAGGCGACCTCAACTGCAAACATGAGCAGTGGGGCTCCCGCATCACGCGGGCGGACGGCCGTCGCCTGCTAGACGCCACCACCACCAGGAACATCGAGGTGGTGGGCACGGATTCCCCGACACACATCCCCACCGAGGAAGGTCACCAGGCGGACGTGATCGACGTGGTCCTACACAAGGGCCTGCGCGTCCCCCTGTCGACGGAGGTGCTGTACGAGGGTGACACCCAGCACCTCCCCCTGCTGATCACAGTCCCCACCTCTCTAGCGGCGGTGAGAGTGCGTCCGCCCAGGTCCCGCGTAGATTGGCCAGCCTACAAGTTGGCCCTCAGGGACCTGACAATCGAGGGCCCAATCTCCACGCCAGAGGAGATTGACGCCGCAGTGGCCCTCCTGACCCAGCGGATGAGGGAAGCGAAGGCGGCTCATACCGAGAAGGTACCGCCGCCCTCCCAGAAACGCCCCCAGCTTCCGCTTTTCTTGAGGGCACAACTTCAACAGAAGAAAGCCCTCAAGAAACTATGGTGCCAAACCAGGTGCCCAAGGGTCAAGGCGGACCTGAATGCCATGACGGCCAAGGTGACTGAGGCGGTGAGAACGTGGCAAGGTCGTGAGTGGGACGACCTCATCGACAGGGCAGAAGAACACCTGCCCTCACTGCACCGCCTCAACAAAGCCCTCACCGGGGAGAAGTCCCACACTTGTCCCCTCCTGGATGCGGACGGTCAGAGGAGATTCGCGGCTCAGGACAGAGCCCGAATCCTGGCCGATCACCTGACCGTCCAATTTAGGCCCCACCCACCAGCCCCCAGAGCCCTCCAACACCATGCAGAAGTGGTCCAGAGAGTGGAGGAATTCCTGGCCACCACCCCACCTCCACTCCCGGGCGACACCTTCATCTCCCCATCGGAGGTGAAGAAGATTGCCGCCCGGCTCAATAGGAAGAAGGCGCCGGGCCCCGACGGGCTTCCACCCGCAGCTCTGGCGGAGCTGCCCAGGAGGGGAATAGCGGCGTTGACCCGCATCTTCAACGCCGCCCTCAGGACGAACCATTTCCCCACGCCATGGAAGAAAGGGCGGGTGGTGATGATCCCCAAACCGGGGAAAGACCGCCGCCGCCCAGAGAGCTACAGGCCCATTACTCTGCTGGATCACGCCGCCAAGCTGTTTGAGCGAGCCCTGCTGCGCCGACTGCGCCCCTTCCTCGTCCCGAGGGACGAGCAGTTCGGCTTCCGCAGCGGGCACTCCACCACGCTCCAGCTGGCCCGAGTGATCCACCACCTAGCCGAGGGCCTCAACAACAAGAAAGCCTCGGTGGCGGTCCTTTTAGACGTGGAGAAAGCCTTCGACCGGGTTTGGCACCCCGGCCTCATTTTCAAGCTCTCCACGACCGCCCTGCCCCCAGCCCTAGCCCACCTGATAGCGTCCTTCCTCCGAGGACGCTCCTTCCAGGTCGCTGTGGAGGACGCTACGTCCGCAGAGGGCCCCATCGATGCAGGGGTCCCCCAAGGCAGCTGCCTCTCGCCGACCCTCTACGCTGCCTACACCAACGACGTTCCCACCATCAACGATCAGCTTCATGAGTGGGAACCCAAGGTCGAGCTGGCGCTGTTCGCGGACGACAGCGCATTTTTCACCACCGCCCCATGGGTCAAGGCGGCGGTGAAAAGGATGCAGAAGCAGCTCGACCTACTGCCGGACTGGCTGGAGAGATGGCGGATAGCGGTTAACGTGGGTAAAACCGCCGCCATCTACACGGGCCCCCAAAGGAAGAAGATGCCCGAGCTGGTCCTCAACGGCCAGAAGATTAAGTGGCAGCGAAGTACTAAGTACCTAGGCTGCCACTTGGACCAGCGCCTAACACTCAAAGACCAGGTCAAGCACCTGGTCAACTCCAGCCGCGGGGCGCGCGCAAGACTGCGCCCTGTATTTCAGTCCCGCCTGCCCACCAGAACTAAGGTGGGCATTTACAAGACGTACGTGCGCTCCAGGCTAACATACGCGGCCCCAGCCTGGTACGCAATGATTAGCGCAACCCACCGTACGAAGCTCCAAACCCAGCAAAACATAGCGCTCCGAATTATAACGGGGGCCGGGCGCTATGTAAGGAACGCTGTAATCCACAGGGACCTCAAGATGGAGGCCCTGGAGGAATTTGTGGTCCGCACATCCCGAAGGATGTACGAAAGAGCGGACCACGGGCCGCACCCCGGGCTACACAATATAGCCCCCATGCCCACGGTAACTCAGGCGAGCAAGAGGCCAACCCCACGACAGGTCTGCTCCCTCAATCCGCCCTCCCACCTATCCACTCACCAATCCCAACCTCACCAATCAAACTCTCTTTCCTTTCCCAGCCAGAGTCAGCCGCAGTCAGCTTGCCCTGCTCATCGGGCCTCCCCGAACGGGGTCTCACCTGATGGGCAGCCCGCAGCGACTGTGCAGCCGGCTCTGGCAGAAGACGAAGATAGACGAGACCTGTCGTCGCAAGACGGCCGCGCAAGCGGCAACTAATACCGTGGGCCAGTAGGCCCATGAGAAGAAGCCCGGGGAAGGAGCTTAGGCTCGAACCCGAACCGCCCCTAGCGGGGCGAAGAAACCCGTCGTCGACCGAGTTGGAGTTTAATTTGGGAAAGCGACGAGTAAACATCGAAGCGAAAACTGCGACAAGAAGATTTTGGAGTGCGATATAAGTGTTTGTGTACTAAGTGTTGTAACGTAAAGTGTGTACAATAAATCCTACTCTACTTCATCGGTTTAGAAGTGCATTTCAATCTAGATCCCACACCCCTAGAACGTAACAATATCAATAGATATTAGTCGTTAAGACTGGTCAGAGGCCCTCGGGCGGCTTAATAACATCTGACAGTATGGTTGGTCACTTACCTTACAAATACCCCTCCACCAATCCGCACTGAGCCCGCGTGGTGGAGTATGGCTCGCACCACCTCATAGTTGAGGTGAGGCCTGTGCCCAGCAGTGGGACGTATATAGGATGATGAGAGTTCTTTGCTTGATATGCTTCTGTGCTGCCTAAGCTTGTATTTACTGTGGCATCTATTATGTCGGGGTGGTAGATAACGATATCATAGACACTAACTATCCGTGTGTTAAGTTTGATTATTTTGTAAATTATGAAAAAAATAAGTTTCAAACAGAAATGTCAGATTGTTTTTCAGATACTTCACTGAAAACCCAGCATGGAAGACCTATGAACATAGATAAAGTTTTACTAAACTACTAGACTTGTATTGCTCCTGATTTACGATAGACTCAGGTGCGTGTGGCGATCACTGCACGCCAGTTGAACTAACACTAGCCAGTAGAGAACAAGTTACTACTCTACAACTACATTCGCTGAAATGGAGCCTACTTCTCTGAACGTAAAATATAATTAGGTGTTGAAACTTGCTTATAGAGATGTAGTAATGCACAAATTAATTATAGATATTGAGGTCTAGTTTTCGCGTGGAATTCGGTCTAATATATATATAAAAATATTAGACATTAAAAAAGCCTTATGTTTATCAGGGATATTTTGTGTGTGTTTTTGTATCTGTGTATCTCTTTGTATTTGTGTATGTTTCTATGAGTGAATTCTTGAAATAAATAATTTATTATCATTATTATAATGTGGAAATCTAATGGTAAACGAATTTTGTGAATCGGTCCAGAATTTTTGGAGCCTATTCAATACTAAAAAACAATTACATCTTTTCTCTGTATAATCAGTGTAGATGTCTTGCCTAGTTTCAATTTATCCATTTTTTATCAAAACTTTAATTGGTTATAATCACTTTACTTTTTGTAAATCACAGCTTACACATTGAACGTAGTTCCTACGTTCATAGAACGTACGCGAAACAAACAAGCAAAATATCCACGCTTCCGCTTATAAATTATTAGCAGATTTTAGGTCTCTTATTTTGACCCTGGACCTAACTCACGTGTCTATCAGTAATTAGACACCCCGTATGACCTGGATACAAACTTAATTAGTACCTAGCCTAGGGTCCAGTATTGTCCATACAATATTTAGTAGCTACATTTAGGATACAGGGTGAAAGAGGGTCTCTGATTTGATTTTAGAATTTGTAATTTATTTTATTTTAGGAAATCAGACAACGCAGGTCCATTTTGTTCGTAAAATAGTCGTACAAGCTATATTGGTAACAGAAAAAAATCAATACACAATAATATTAGGAATCAATACACAATATTATTAATAGAGAAGATACACGTACGGCCACTGTGCGGGTCCATCAGTATTAAATTTGTCATTACAAAAATATGCGCCGGAGAGTAATAGTTTTCCTTGCAACTCCTTCATAAATAAACATAGATTTTAAAAGTTTAAAATTTACCGTTAAGGTTTTAATTAGTTATATTGTTTCTAATTTCGCTTCCTACAATATTTTGTGTATAATGTTTGAACAATGTTGTGTATCAAAGTATAAATTAAAAATCTTTTAATGATGAAAGCAGTTTTAATTAAGAATCTCATCACAAATGTAAATCTTGTTTTAAATTTCATAATATTGATATAAACGGCCAAACTATAAAATCTGTCTAAAACTTCTATTATTGTTATTGTAAAATCCTTACCTCTGTAGGCCTACTACGAGAAACAATATCCTTCAAAACGATAACGTGTTCAGTACATCATGCTACGAATTTCATTACATGCGCATAAGGTGCTTAAATTTTTGCCTTGACGTGCTGTCACTTGTACTTGTGTCATAAAACAAACAAACGATTGTCGTTTTGACGGACTTCGTTTTTCGTGGTAAGGCCTCTGGTTTGTAGATTGTTCTGCGTTTATTCCAAATCCCTCAAAACCTCGGGAGTATGCGTCTTCTTCTCCTATTTTCAATCGTAGCTGTTTGCCATACAACCTACTCTTTGTTAAGCCATCAAACCCGCGACAATTCCGCTACGTCTAATTAAATTTAATCCCTTGTTCCACCAACACATTGAGAGTATACTGCGTACAAAGCCGGACTCAAAAACCGTCAGTCAAACAGCGACGCAAAAGCCCATCGCATACATGTGACCCGTGATCAGTAAATTAGCAATTAATGAATGCAGCAGGGAGGGACGCCATTTTTTGTTGCTATATAGGTAGCCTGCGCTGGACCGACGCGTGGTACACGAGAGTATGCTCTAGATGACTCGTCCGGAGTTATGGAAAAAAATATTGTCCTAAATTAACTTCCATAATTTACCAATGGATTCAACTAACAATTTTGTTTGTTCAAATTAATCATAAATTGAGTGGCGGTCAAAATAAAAAGGATCGACCCAATAGAATAAGCTATTTCGTTGAAATATGTAATCCATTGCCATTTGGAGCATTATTTTAAATTTTAGACCAAATCCGGCTCCATAACAATAGAATATGAATGGTGTCTGGGATGTTTACGATTGACCGGTTAAATTAATTAGATTAAATACCAGTTATTTCAAGAACCCAATCTCATAGAACGTTAATGCTTACTAAAACACATTTCTCTCAAATTATTCCTATTACGAAAAACTATTTTACTCTGTTTAAGTGCTAATTTATTCATTCATTAATTTACCTAAGTTATTTCAGCTTATCAACCTAAGCCCTAAAGATTTTATTACCAACACCCTAAAAAATATAATCATATCTTCAGATGCATCCCGTGACCCGTTGCCGCTGTAGCGCCCTCGTTTTCAGCTTTTTTCGCAGTGGAGCCCGCAGCATTCGTTTTTCTCATGCCTCTGCCCCCACCCCTGGGGGCCACGGTAGGGGGGGAGGCGGCCCCCCGATAGCACCGTGCACGGAATTTGATTAATGCAATGTTCACGATAATTATTCCTGTTACTATTTTTTGACAGGATAAAGTATTTTGGGCGTTGATTTTTGCATTTTTTCGGCCGGTGAGATTGCGTATTTCAATATTTTTGACTGCATACAGCTCTTTGTTGATTCAGTATATTAAGGGTTAAAAGCTTTAGCTTTGCATAATTTTTATTCACCTTCTGTTATGATGTCCTGTATGTTCTCTGCTTGGACCTGTGCTTGACTGTTAGAGAATGCCCCCAGCATTAAGTCCACCATTGTACACAAGTTTGTGCAGAAGTTTTGAATAAATAAATAAATAAGCATAGAGTTTAGTATCATATGGGGTCGATTTTGAAATTGAGGAATTGAGTACGAAAACAAGACAATCTTCAACGTAGGTACATTATTTACCTATAACTAACCGATTTTATAAACACATTTTACACAAACGAACACAAAACAATTAGCATAACTGAAGAGGCTTTGAAAGTCGCGTAAAATATTCAAAAATAACGAGTGCTTTCAGCCAACACGTCCTCTCAAGATTTCAAACGCAATCTCATAAATAGCTCATCCAAACCAATAATTCCCAGGTCAAATCTTATAAAAGCAGATTTTAAAATAAGAGCATGCCGCGGAGGCGAGTGCTATCTAAAACAATCTCCTGCTACAATTTCCGGAGTCGGCGCCAACTTTACACGTAAATGCGGGAATCACTGAAGAAGACATAACTTTCTTTATTTCAGGTTTAGAGGTAAAGTGCTGAAGGCTGCTAGAAGTTTGACGACCGCTTGGTGCAGTGGTCCACAGGTCGGACTTCCAAAACCAAGGGTCGCGGGTTCGATCCCCGCACAGTACATGCATAAGTGTGCATGAGCATGTGTGTTTGTACTGGTCTGTGTGTTTTCTATGTATAATATGTATTTATTTACAAAAAACGTATTTAAGTATGTTTATCCGTTGTCTAGTACCCATAACACAAGCCTCGTAGCTTAATTTGGGATGAGAGAATTGGTGTGATTGTTGTGAAATATTTATTTATTTATAAGTTAAGACCTTCGCGCTGGTCTAGAATTGGGATGATGACACCTATCTTAAATATTGTCAAGAACATGGTGTTTAAAAAACATCTACCCTATGAAGTTAATACAACCAATATATTTCAAAAAAGCTGTAGAAACCAATTTTTAAACACACAAAACGCAATAAATATTCGGTCAATTGACTCCGATTTCTGACACATGACCGTGACGTCACAATCATTTATTACCATACGAAATCTATGGAGGCAGACCGTTTTGACAGATAATAAAAAGTATGTCAACGATTGGTGGTGTCGTCTAGCCAATTGGATGGGGGACCATTTGAACACAATAAGTAAGAAATAATTTTAGTCATTTTCTTTTTTCTGTCTTATATGAATATACCTAATTGATAATACCTACACATTTCCCCTAGTAATTAAAAATAAATAAATAAAATAAAAATAAAAATCTTTTATTTCAGACCAATTACGTCCATTTGTTAGTAACAATTTATGAACTTAAAAACTATGTTAATAAGGTAAACTTAGAACGAGAAAGAATTAAACGAAAGTACATAGGTTAGATAGGGTCACCTCTTTTATTATTAATTAGGAAAGGAGAATAGCCAAAAAAAACAATCATTAACTTTGTTGCATGGAAAACAACAGAAAAATTATTGATTTATGTAGCTAATGTAAATATATAATAAGTAAGAAACATTAAATTGAAATTCTTATTAATAACGTCTCAAAACTAAATGTATTCAACATTTTGACCACCAACAAAATAAAAACTCCATAATTATTATTTAAAGTAGAACCTTTCTTAAATTTTAAAGACGACGAATTTCCTTCTTTTCCATTGTCCTACGGTATATTGTTTGGTGTCCATTACCACCGAACTAATTGCGTGTTTTGTTCCTGTTTCCACATTTTCATATTAAAATATTTCAACCAAACCATCCTTTTGAGGGTAGGGACTAAAGACTTGAGGTGACAATAATTTATTGGTATTATGTTTAGCACGTTTTGTATTGTTGCAACTTTGATAGTTAAGTGATGACGACCAATTTGGTGTAATGGTCAAGAAGTTGACTACTAACCAAGAGGTCGCGAGTTCGATCCCCGCACTGTACAAACATTTGTGTGCATGAACATGTCTGTTTGTACTGGTCTGGGTGTTATATGATTTTATTAAAGTTTATTTGTATTACCACTGTTGATTCTGATATCTGTAACACAAGTGCTTTAGCTACCGGAGTCAGATCAATGTGTGTTATGTTATGTTGTTGTATATTAAAAAAAGTAATAAGAGATTGCTGTAAAGCTTATTTTACACCAAAGGAGAACTGAGTATTATGATTAAAAAAATTGCTTTATGCAGTAATGATCTGTGTACATTCTTAACCACAGTGAAAATGTAGCTTCAGTGATAAAATAGTATGTCGTCTACGTAAGTGTCTACATTATACATAACATTGCTGAAAAAAGATTTGATCGATTCTTATTTCAGTGAGTGCCTTAAATGTTAATCTTTATATGCCGCATTAATCAAAGATTGGCAATGAACACCTTGAATGTTTTTGGGAAAGTTTTATATTGCCAATTTGTTAGTTAAATGATGACGACCAATTAGGTGTAATGGTCAAGAAGTTGACTATCAACCAAAAAGTCGCGGGTTCGATCCCCGCATTGTACAAACATTTGACTGCATGAACATGTCTGTTTGTACTGGTCTAGGTGTTTTAAGTATTGTATAAGGTGTCAACTTACATCTGGAGTATAGCCTTATATGGAAGTGAGACGTGGACATTAATGCAGAGAGATAGAGAGAGGTTAGAAGCATTTGAGATGTGGTGTTGGAGAAGAATGGAAAGAATCAGCTGGACAGAGAAAAAAACAAACGAAGAAATGTTAAAGATTGTAGATGAGGAAAGAAATATTTTGAAAACAGTAGGTAGAAAATAGACGGGGAAATATGATAGGACACCTGATAAGACATGACAAGTTCTTAGGAAACATCATAGAAGGAAAGGTATAAGGAAAGAGGGGAAGAGGAAGGCCTAGAAGAAGTTATTTTGACCAAGTAAAGGAAAAAGTCAGGGTCACGTCGTACCAGGAGGTCAAAAAGAAGGCAGAATAAAGGAATGAATGGCGATTACTCCACCGACAAGAGCGCAGCTCTTAAGTTAAAGAAGAAGAAGAAGGTGTCATATGTTTTAGCCAGATGTTGTTATTAATTGTTTTTTCTGAGTTCGTAACATTATAATAAAAACGCCATCTTTCGCTAACGTTATGACTTTCGATCAATGCTAGGCATTCCCAAAACATCATCATGTCTGACAAGACAAAACATGCTGAGCTTATACCTGTTTGTGATATCACTATTGTAACCATATTTTGTGCAAATAAAAATATTTGATATTTGATTTATATGACGACCGCTTGGTGCAGTGCAGACGCATGTCGGACTTCTAAACCAAAGGTCGCGGGTTCGTTTCCCGCACAGTACAAGCATAAGTGTGCATGAACATGTGTGTTTGTACTGGTGTGGGTGTTTTCTATTTATAATATGTATTTATTTACAAAAAAAAGTATTTAAGTAGGTATGTATGTCCGTTATCTAGTACCCATAACACAAGCCTCGTAGCTTACTTTGGGACTAGAGAATTGGTGTGCTTGTTGAGAAATATTTATTTATTTATTTCATTTTATTTCATCACCACTTTATGAGTTCCACCTTTAAGTTAAATCGTTCCCTCATTTCCGAGGATGGTGGCTTCGAAGGAATCTCAAGGAAGCAAGGAAGGAAGGAATTTCAACAGACTGCTCCATGCACTTCGCTCTTCCGCTTGTTGGAGAGCTTGGGACATCGTTGCATGTAGTTCCTTGGTTACCTGGTTAGACCATCTTTTGCGACTGCGTCCTCTTGGTCTTCTGCCATCCACATTGCTGGTTATAATTAGCTTTTCTAAGTTATCTTTAACACGGCGTACTTAATAAGTTATACTAGACAACACAAACGAGCCTTAATGGTTGGTCTCAATGGTTCAAACGCCATCATTCGCTGATGTTTTGACTTTTAATGCTGAGGATTCCCAACTCAACACCACTTTATAAGTTCTTCCTCCTTCTTAAATCGTTCCCTCATTTCTGAGGGTGCTGACTTCGAAGGAATCGTTTCAACAGACTGCTCTATGCACTTCGGTCTTCCGCTAGATGGAGAGCTTGAGACATGGTTGTATGTAGTTCCTCGGTCAATTGGTCAGGGGTTCACTACTCCATTTCGAAAAACGTTTCGTCGAAATACAATTCATCGATGACAAATAGTCGATTATTTGTTTGAACGATGCGTTATACCTGATAGACGTTACATCGATGGTTCATTTGATCAAATGCTGCAATGCATTTGAGCAAATAAATTCGATGAAATGATACATCGATGTAACGTCTTAACTTACGTTCTTAACGGAGTAGGGAACCCCCTGGTCGGTTTTTTGGGACAGCATCCAATTGGTCTGCTGCAACCCACATTGCCGGTTATGATGAACTTTTCTTAGTGATCTATACCACGGCGTACTTCATAAGTTATTTCTTATATATATAAACGAATTGCTGTTCGTTAGTCTTGCTAAAACTCGAGAACGGCAGAACCGATTTGAATAAGGTTAGTCTCGAAATATTTGTGAAAGTCCAGGGAATGTTTAAAAAGTTTTTTTTTAAAGCAACTGGCAGTACAACGTCTGCGGGTCCGCTAGTACTAGATAAAACAAACGAGCCACACACACTCGAGTACACCCACCTCCCATCTTCCATTGCATCAACAAATTGCGAAAAAAGTACGTACCACACGAGCGCAAGATTGATGCACCGTGTGATGGATGACCGGCATTATACGCGACTTGATGTAGATCGGAAAAGTGTTTATTAGGACCGAGCCATTTAGCTGGTGTACGAGAAATATTAAAAACTATAATTAAATTATCCTCGACTAGAGCTTTAACGGCTGTATGAATATTGACCAGCCAGACATAGCCACGGACCGACCATAAGTACCACCGTGTTTTTGACGTGACAACGTCTTATAATTCGATGGAGCCGGCTGCACACACCAAAAAACATGTCTCATGCGGCGTCACCTTGCTCTGAGGCGTTCCATTTAAGGCTTGAAGTGCAAGCGAGAGCGCAAAATGAGCGACAGAGAGGCACAATCTTATGACGTTGTCACGTTCACCTATCGTAGGTAAGCCGACTTTACTGACACCCGTTTTTTTTATTTAAATACGTACTGTAATCGTTACAGCCGCTCGGGAGATACTATATCACAGACACACACACACAAAACAAACATAGGGATCAAAGTTATAATACCACTGTTTTTGGTCGGGTATTTAAAAACATAACAACTATGTCTTAAAACCTGAAGAAACTGATCGAACGTTGTAAATAAATTCAAGTACCTACTCTATTCACTATTCAGATATTAATATGAATATTCAGATAATAATGGAAATGTTTAAATGTAAAAAATTACAATTATTGTTAATCAAATTCGAAAAGAGGCAATGACAATAGTGACTGAGTTTCTTGCGCCGCTTCTTCTTAGCTCTAACCCAAATCGTCCCAAAGCGATGGTAGGGTTAATTTATATGTTGGGACATTTAAAAGTGCTACTTGTGAGTCTATTTACAAAAATAAATTGATTTTATTTTTTATTAATAGTAGGTGTAGGTAACTACTATCTAAATACTGATAGATGCACCAAAAGCATAAATAATGTAAATCATGATGAGTAAATGTAGAAAGTCAGTGTGTTTCTTCAAATAGTTAGTATCTCTGACAAGAGTCTGGGGTTCTAAAAACATTATATTGTATCGATTTTATCCCAAATGTTGGGAATTAGCGTAATGAGGTGTCTGTAAGAGCTCAGCCGTACTAAGAAACACAAATTCATAATAATAATAAATAATTTATTTTCTTCTTTTCTTTATCAGCTGCTAAGTCCCATTGTACATTACATATATTAATGAATAAAATAAAATAAATAAATTAATATACAACAACATCACATACATTGATCTGACTCCGTGGTTATTGAACTTAGCACTTGTGTTACAGATATCAGAATCAACAGTGGTATAACAAATAAACTGAAATAAATACATATAAGACTCAGACCAGTACAAACAAACATGTTCATGCACACAAATTTTTGCACAGTGCGAACCCGCGACCTTTCGGTTAATAGTCAACTTCTTAACCATTACACCAAAGTGGTCATCAAAATAATTGTGCGTATCATAATTTTACTCCACATGTCACCCAATCGGGCAGTTAATTCCTCATTAACCCCTAAACAGCTCATCTAACCCTATTCTTTCATCATCGAGGTCTGTTTGACACCTTTAATATTTTTTCAAGTTATTCTAAGTGCCGTAATAAGGGCTTGTGTACACCATATGGGGTACTTTGCGGTCCCTAATCATTTTCTAATCATGGGAATATCTTAAGTTTGACTTTGATGTTCTTGAAACTATTAAAAATCGATCAATAAAACAATCATCCATCCAAGCAAATATTATAAAGAATAATGTTAAATAATAAAGAATAATGTAAGAATATTATTAAGAATGTATGAAAACTGTTTCTGAAATAAAATGTTTCATTCATTCATTCATTATCTACTTTTATCCACACTTTTTTCCTACATAACTAAAACTTAACATTAACTTGTGTACCCAATGTGTCTTTTTTAGTAAATTGAAAAAAAAAACAATACACAATCAATGACGACTTTGGTGTAATGCTCAAGAAGTTGACTATTAACCAAGAGATCGCGGGTTCGATCCCCGCACTGTACAAACATTTGTGTGCATGAACATGTCTGTTTGTACTGGTCTGGGTGTTATATGTATTTATTAAGTTTATTTGTAATACCACTGTTGTTTTATTCTGATATCTGTAACACAAGTGCTTAAGCCACCTACACTCAGATCAATGTATGTGATGTTGTTGAATATTTATTTAATAATGAATTGTAAAGATGTAATAAAATTTATTACAAAGTGTAATTACAATCTAATTAATTAACCTGTCACCTGCAACATCTCAATGAACCAACATCGTGAATTGACAAATTAACTGATTACTTACACACTCGCAAGTACAAAAACGCACCGTCGATGTAATCCAGAGAATACCTATCAAATCGCCTTCCGAACATTCCCAGGACATTCGGCTTGACGGGTCAAGTGTCCGATAAAAATCAAAGGAGTTATTCATCTTACATTAAGAAGTTAATTTTAACCTTAAGATTGTCTTAAGAAGATTTAAAATTGTGCAATCGTTCGTGAATCCTCACTTTTATCCTTGCGTTCAGGTCGTGACAACCAAATAGGTGTTTAAACAAGCTAAATTAGACTTTATCGGATCACAATTTGGTTGTATTTGATTCTCAAAGTCGGTAACTAGTCGTCATGAGGGTAGGTTAGTACAAAAAGTGGTAAGACCGGTCCTCGGTCTCGGAACAGAGGATCACTCTCGCGGACCGAATGCCCTAATAATATATTCATATTTTTTAGATCGATTACACCGAAATGTTTGAGCTGACTTCGCCCGTGATCTAACGAGGCTGTCACGGAATTCCTTGAATAAATTTGGGGGTGGGAATGCAAGAGTTATGTGACATGAATTTCCTTTTTAAAAACAAAATCTGCCAAAATGCATTGGTGTTTAGTAATAATAAGAGCTTTTTGTATCATTTTGAAACCTAGTGATACTAAACTGAGTATAGAGACGTCCTTGATTTGTACTTATAATAAATTTGTAGGGAGGTCAATTCTGTATCAACATGAAATATATTTCCAAAATAACTATCTATATAATTAGGGAGCGATACTTATGTCAAAAATGCAATCAGTATTTTTTTTTTACTGTACGTCTGTATAACCGTTATAGAAAAGAAAAACTATTTGACGGATTTTAACGAAACATGACACAATTATTTTTCATACTCCTGAGCTGGTTAGAGTATACTTTTCATCACGCTACAAACAATACAAGCATAGCAGTGAAGGGAAATGTTGGTAAAATGGAAGATTTTTTAAGCTTCCTTCGCGTGAGCATCCTTAATAGTTAAAACTACACAAAAATGTTTCCACGACAGCACATGTCTATTTTTTCATGGTTGACGTACTATACACGTGGAACTCCCGATAGCTTAGCAGATCCAAGCTTTCTAATTATATTTGTTTACTCCTAATTGATCATGCAGGTAGTAGTAATGACGTAGGCATCCGCTAGGATGCCTACGTCGTATTTACGTAATGAAATGATTTTGATAAATTTTACCCCCAAGGGGATAAAATGGGGGTTGCAAAATTTGTATAATAATTATAACTAATAATTATTTCAACAGTAAAATGCCTTGTTTATTTTAAGTTAAGAATAAGGCAGATTATGGGTGTAGCTGACTATTCGGTCAAGCTGATTTTAATAGTTCTATCCCACTTCCGTCGACTCTATATTTTTTTTAAATTACAAGATATTGGTATATATTATTTGTATTTATAAATATGTATTCTTATACAAATGTATTGTATATTTCATATTTAATCTTATGCGTCTTGTTGGTATTATTATTTTTGTGTTTTATCTTTTATTTATTTTTTCGTACCTCCCACTTATCATTTCTGCTTAACCCAAAGGTATGACTGGTAGAGAATGCCATACGTTAAGTCCACCTTTTTACATAGTTTTTTTGTGCAAAAAAGCTTAAATCAATAAATGATAATAGTGTTGCAGACAGCAAAGCTAACTCTTCCCGTGTTACAATCGGGAAAACACCAACGTTCTGACTCACTCAGTACCCTTTTCCTTAAGTTTCTTCGTTCCTTTCTTCGCGTATTCCTTAGAATGGCAATGCACAGGCATGCCTATACATAGAGCATATAGCTAAAAACTGGCTTGTAGAACGACTCTATAAAAACGCATTCTCGTTGCACTATACGAGAATGTCCTTATATTTAGTGATCTTTATAGGGAATAATAAAATTAAATTTAGTGACTACGCAGTCGATATTTTATAATGCTTTAAATTTATACAATATTGTTTGTACAAACACACACGTTTTTCTTTTTGGATAGTGATTTGAGTCGTAAGTTTTAAAAATTGGATGCTAGAAAAATCAACCATTTTTTTTTTGCAATATTATGAACTCTCATGGATTCTATGAAAACGAGCTGCTCATATTAGTTTTCGTGTAAAATTTATGCAGGCAGATTTTTTGATAGCCTATATTTAGTTATTGGCTAAGTATATACAAAAGAGCTAAAAATTTAAACAATGCAATATTGTGTGTTATAGGTTAATTTTATTCAAATATAGGTAGACATGACACTTAAATATTTAGAGATACCTACAACAGTGTTTTACTATAAAACTGTGAATATCACTGCACTATTAACTTAACGCACTAAAATTTTAAATATTTTTTTTTTGTTTTGATGTTTTTCCGTCAATATTGCTGAACTATTTTTGATAAAATTTGGTATACAGACAGGGTATGAGCTGACTTGGGTGGTAGGATAATTTTTAACCCGATTTAATGCTCCCTTGGGATAAAACAGGAATATAGGCAAATCACTTTTGTTTTCTTTAAACAACAAGACAGGCAGAACCACGATAGCGGTGTTGTCTAGTAAGGTAATACAAATACAAATATCTTTATTGATAATAACAGTACATTTCTATATTGCAATCGAGGATTTCCTTTATGTAAATATATACTTGTGGTAGAATATCCCCTCTCTCTATATTATGCAGGTACTCAAGGTAATAATGTTGGACACCTCTCAAATATTCTAAGAGTGCCACATTTTTATAAATATGTTGGACTGTTTGAAGAAGTCATTTGTAATTATATTTATACCCAATTGGTAATTATAATAATAACATTCCCTCGCGGAATTCGAACCCGCGACCACGTAAGCAAGACGGTCATCCCATAACGTTTAACACCGAACATTCTGATCTGACCGGTCCTCGTGAAAAATAACACTTGCACTTTCGTTCTAAACAAGACTCATATCGAAAATTGGTTGCCTGTAAAGTCGGTATACGGTCGAAAGTTTTACGTGACAACGACTTAGAGTGGTAAAATAATTTTAATGTGAATATTCATTCGTATAACATGAACCGGTGTGTATGCCTATCTCTCTCACTCTCTCTCTCTCGCTCTGTCTCTCTCGCTCTTAGGCGGGTTAACTGTGCTCGAGTGGAAGGGACGCGTGCCTTTCACTTTTTATGTCTGTCTCACTCGCTCTTAGGCGGGCTAACCATGCCCGAGTCGAAGGGACGCGTGCCTCTCACTCGCTCTCATTGTGAGCGCGGAACGTGAGCGGAGCGTAACGCAGTTTCTTGTAATGTCACCCGGCAAACCAATTTATAAGACGTTGTCACGTCAAAAATATTGTGATTTACATACCGGTTCTTACTTTACAACGATATATTGCTGTGATCAGTCAAATATATCATTCATTCAAATTTAAAATAAGTTAGCATAAAGGCATAAAGAAAATAAATTATAAAAATAGCTCAGTACGGTATTCAGATAGATTAACACTTTATTGTACAACGCAAAACAAAAAATAGAGACAAGTTTAACAAAGAAATATGTCTTGATGATCTCTTCCAGACAACCTTCGTCTAAAGGAACATTTAATTAACAGGAAGGGGGAATTGGAGCAAAAAATAAATGGATAATACAAAAAAACATTTTTCTTAAATACTAAGATATATATGACTAAACTTTAATACATCTGCTTAAACTCATACATACATACAACATATGTTCTACTACATAAATAACTATTATATCAGTATAGTATATAGTATTATGTTACGAGTAATTAGTTTAAGTGACAAAACATTTTGCTACTCCGCACCTCCGTTGCAATTTTTTTTTCTATATGACCTTTGGCTGGCAGAAAATGCTTTTCGAATTAAGTCTGCATTTTCAACCCATTGTTTTTGTTCAAAAGAGGTTTTAAATTGTTTATTCGACCCTGCTAGGATACCTTGTAATTCCTATTCATCGATTTTAGGCATATTTATATATTATAGGTATATTTTTATAAATGCGATATATTTTTAAATGAGCTCGTGACCACGGCTGTGTGCAATCCAGCCGTAACGTACGTAGAGCAGTGAGTACCTAATACTCATTTAAAAATTTAAATATCGCGTTTAGACCCGAAAACAAGTAATTAGTGTTATATAATAATAGTCCTCCTGGCCGATTTCGACCACGGCGGCCAATCTCAACGGAGATCAGAAAACTACGCAGCAGATATTATAGTGCACATGTGTGAGCGCAATACACAGGTGCACTCACTGTTCCATCACTCTCAAAGTTCGGTGAGACGACAATCCGACATGACCGGAGAGAGATCAGGCGCAGGACCAACGGCTTAAAGTGCTTTCCGAGGCACGGGGGTGTTAAACCGCCAACTTCCCGACTCCGAGCTGTTTTTGAGAAATTCATGAGAGAAAATCACACAAAAATTTTTTTGGGAAAATGGGATTCGAACCCAGGACCTCTCGGATATAAGGCAGAAACTTTGCCATGTGTTACAATGCAACGCGAAAATTTTAAATCATTGATTTTAGGTCTTACCAACACAAAGAACATTATTTTTACACTTTGCATTTTGTAATGTTATAAAAATACATAACTGAATCATATATTAGGTCCTTACCTATGAAATTGGCGTTTTGTATGGGAGGAACAAAAAGTCGAAATTTTTTTATATAGCATATTTATTTAATCAAAGTATGAGCCATTGTAATCTATGCACTTTTGCCATCTCATAGGTAGTTCATTGATCCCTTTACTAAAAAAACCATTCGAACGGGAATCAATAAAATCTTTGAAGGCGACTTGGACTGCCCCATCTGAGTTGAACTTTTTCCCTTGCAAGAAGTTATCCAAATTTCGAAAAAAATGGTAATCTGTTGGAGCAAGGTCCGGGGAGTACGGTGGATGCCTTAGAGATTCCAATTGAAGTTCTTCTAATTTGCTAGCCGTCTGTTGTGCAGTGTGTGGTCTAGCGTTGTCGTGAAGCAGCAGTGGCGTAGAGCGATTGACCAGCCTTGGTTGTTTAGCAACTAGCTTTTCCATCATGGTTTGCAATTGCTGACAATAGATATCTGCCGTTATCGTCTGGCCAGATTTGAGAAAACTGTAATGAACGACACCGGCGCTAGTCCACCAAACGCTTACAAGTAACTTTTTATTGGTCAATTTTCGCTTGGAGCAGGCTTTGGCTGGCTTGCCAGGGTCCAGCCATTGCGATGAGCGCTTCCGATTATCGTAGAGAATCCACTTTTCATCACAGGTAATGATTCGATTTAAAATCCCTTCGTTATTGTGCCGGTCAAGTAATGTAACGCAGCAGTTGACGCGCGTTTGCCGGTTTGCTTCACTCAATTCGTGAGGAATCTACCTTTCAAGTTTTTTAATCTTCCCAATTTGCTTCAAGTGGATTAAAACAGTTTTATCACTAACGCCAAAGCCTGCAGCTAACTCGGACGTGGTTTGCGATGGATCCGCTTCCACAATAGCCTTCAATTCTTCATTATCAACTTGGGTCTCCGGCCGTCCACGGGGCTTGTTTTGCAGGTCGAAATTTCCAGAACGAAAACGTTGGAACCAAAAACGCACTGTGTTTTCTTTTGCGACACAACCGCCATACACATCATTAACCCTTCGAGCCGTTTCCGCAGCACTGGTGCCACGGTGGAACTCGTACTCGTAAATAACGCGATATTTCAAATTTTCCATTTTGTAAATTGAGCGATGCAAACAGAAAAAAGATAAGTAAAAAAACAAATGAATGACGGTTTACGAAACACAACTACATGTGGAAATAGCTGTATAAATTTGAATTTCGAATTCCTAACCAAATAGGAAAAATTTGTGATCAAAGTGGCCAGTACGACAAAACGCCAATTTCATATGTAAGGACCTAATATAACTTTAAACAGGCTTTTCCACTGCCACTAATTGCTCGTTAAATAAATTATCATACACTTATAGTTATTTAAAAGTGTAACATTGAGGCAGGTCAACGAAGGTGAATGGAAGGCAGAAACTTCACAAGGACAAACATTAAGATGCTAATAATATGGTAACCATTCGTCACCAAACTGATATTTTTGGTTTTATAAGTCGATCCAGCCGTCTTTTGTTATTTATTTGTTACTGAAAACTTTTTAAGACTCCGTAGAAAGAATTGAAAACTGTGAAATTATAATAATAAAAATGGACTTCCAAGGCGAGGCTCAAACCCGCACCTCTCGCGAGCCGGGCTACTTATCAACTACGATTACTCTCCCAATTCATTATTCATTTGTAACTAGTGGCCCGCCCGTGACTACGTCCACACAAACGTGTTTATCCGAAGGGAGCATTTAATCAGCATAAAAAATATCCTATCACCTAAACCAGCTCATACACCAAATTTCATCAAAATCTGTTCAGTAGTTTCAGCGCGATTGACGGACAAACATCCAAACAAATAATCTTTCTCAAAGATTTGTCAAAAGCTTGAGAATAGTTAACGTCACTTCCATTAGATTATAACCATAAGTTATATTTCGTTAGACAATTTTTTTTCAATCGAATTTATTTTGTTACGAATCGAACTAACATCTTAGCATTCTGTTCTTGCCCGTAAGTGTACGCTTGAACGTAAGTGTAGCGCGAAGTTTGCGGGATTTTCCATAAATTAGCGCGACGGTGTCGTGACGGGAACCCGCCCCTACACTGCTGGACAAGGAAACCACCCACTAAGAATACCACTGTTAAAATAGAGATTGTGTCAAAAAGTTACGTCAAGTTTAAGTAAGGAGGAGAGCGAGCACTCCTTTGGTGATAACCAAATCATCCGTAATTTTGCATTATGTAAAAATAAGACACCTGATATAAGACAAAAAAAAGACAAAATAATACAAGCTTAATTAATCATTTGATTGTTGTAATGTCTAAATTAGGATCCTTATTGACCCTTTTAGGACCAAAAGAACGTCGTGTTACGGCGCGTTCACATATAACCTCCGCTTTACAGGATCCGTCGCTACTGGAGATGACTATCTCCAGTAGCGACATATTCACAAAGCACATCAAAGTACTGATTCGATCCACTATACTAGATCTGACTGCCTCGTCGGTGTAGTGGCAAAGTTTTTGCCTTACATCCGAGGGGTCCTGGGTTCGAATACCAGGTCGAGCCGAAATAGTTTCTGAGATTTTCTGTCATGAATTTCTCTTGCCGTTGGTCTTGCACCTGATCTCTCTCCGGTCATGTCAGATTGCCGTCTTACCGAACTTTGAGAGTGATGGAACAGTGAGTGCACCTGTGTATTGCGCTCCCACTTATGCACTATAATATCTCCTGCGTAGTTGGCTGATCTCTGTTGAGATTGGCCGTCGTGATCGAAATCGGCCTGGAGGACTAATTTTACTAGATCCGATATACTGGACCTGATAAACTGGACGGTATGTGAGAACTCGCTCATACAACTACATACGCTAACAACAAACAAGTTAACGGACCAATAAAACGGACGTTGCATGTAAACGCGCCCTTACCCAAAAGGGTCTCAATAGACCAAAGTATTGATAACAAAAATATAGGTAAATTACTGACACACCTATTATTTCGTCCCGCAGTGAAGCAACCTGTCACTAACTTTCCCCATGCTTCGCACGGAGAGGAATGACGGAAGTTAGAGAGCCCACAAAAACTGCATCCGGTGTAAGCCTGAAAAATCCCGCGCTGAAAAGTTACTCACAGTACGTATTGAAAGTACACTTACAGTATTTCTGAGGTGTCTGAAATCTGATCTGAAAATCCTACTACTATTATAAAGGCGAAAGTTTGTAAGTATGGATGTATGGATGTATGGATGTATGGATGTATGGATGTTTGTTACTCTTTCACGTAAAAACTACTGAATGGATTTGAATGAAACTTTACCACAATATAGCTTATACATCAGAATAACATATAGGCTACAATTCATAAAGAATTTTTAAGATAAAGGCTTTCCACGCGGACGAAGTCGCGGGCGGCCACTAGTACGTTATAAATGATGTTTTAATTCTTAAGTCCTCTTATGATAAAATGCTTGGGGTTTGATGTATTACCTTAAAGGTTTACCAAAAACGAAGCCAAACACAATAGTTTTTTTTTTATTATTTGGGATAGGTTTGCTCTTGACCCAAGACTAAGCCCAACGAGGCAAAGACTGAGTCTACGATGGAGCGAGCTCACCTAGAAGATGCCTGTTCACTCTAGCTTTGAAGATTCCTAAGTTGTAATTGCAGGGAAACACTGACGCAGGTAGTGAGTTCCACTCTTTTGCAGTGCGCATCAGGAATGTAGATGAGAAGCGCTTGGTTCGTAACAGTGGAACATCGACACGGTACGGATGGTATCCTGCGGTACGTCTTGTGGTCCGATGGTAAAAGGGGGCCGGCGGAATAAGCTGATGTAGATCATGACCACACTCGCCGAAGTAAAGCCTGTAAAAGATTGACAAGCAGGCGACTCTGCGGCGATGAGCCAAGCTCTGGAGCTGCGTGCTTACAAGCCTCTCGTCACCTATGAGCCTCTTGGCTCTGCGTTCAACCGAGTCAAGAGCAGAAAGTTGGTATTTGGCGGAACCATCCCAGAGGTGGCTGCAATACTCCATGCAGGATCGGACTTGCGCTTTGTAAAGAGTTTAAAGCTGATCAGCTGTGAAGTATCGTTTGACTCTGTTCAGGATTCCCAGTTTTATTGCTGCAATTTGAGCTTTGATCTCGATAGTGGGGCCGAAGTTGAGATTTGCCGTCAACTCCACGCCAAGAAGCTCAAGACGGTCTGCAATAGCAATGGACGAGTTCTGAAAGACAGGAGCTAGATGAAAGGGGCTCCTCTTGGCCGTAAATAGGCAGGCTTGTGTTTTCGAGGCGTTGAAGCTGACCAGATTGTCATCTCCCCACTGGGAGACTCTACTTAAGGTCAGGTTTGTCCGCTCGACCATGGCCTCTCTTAACAGACGTGTATCATCCCTACTGTTCGAAGCACTGGACAAGTATCTCTCAGAAACTGTACTGTCATCTGCATACCCTACGATTCCTGGTTTAAGTAGGTCGTTAATGTGTAGCAGGAAAAGGGTCGCTAAGAGAACTGACCCCTGAGGAACTCCAGCATTAATAGCTATAGGGACAGAGGAGCAGCCATCTAAGACTACTCTGATCGACCGTTCACTCAGGAAGTCTTTTATCCAGCTGCAGAGATCAGCGGGGATGCCGAATGCCGGAAGCTTGTTCAGCAAACTTGCGTGCCAGACCCTACCGAAGGCCTTTGAGATATCAAGCGATACGGCTTCACCGTGTTTCTCGATGGCCTCGCCCCAGCAGTGCGTGACATACACAAGAAGGTCACCAGTAGACCGTCTTCGGCGGAGTCCATACTGATGGTCATTGTCTTCGAGGTATGTCAGCAGCTTCTTGTTTATGACTCTCTCCAGTACCTTACTTAGTAAGGAGGTAATGGCGATCGGTCGATAGTTCGCAGGGTCAGCACGATCTCCCTTTTTAGGCACTGGTTGCACATTGGCAAGCTTCCAGGATCTCGGGACTGTCTGATTTATTGTTTTATCTGCCAAGGATGCCTACTGTCCGATTCAAACATTACCACTCATCGTTCAGACACCCAACACTTCATCTTAAATCTCATTGTATTCAATCTAGAACTTTTTACAAAACTACTGGGAAATCAGTTCTTCGCGCTATGTATACACTTTTTTTTTCAAATTAGTTCGTCAGCAATACATAATCGAAGCAACACATACTTATTGATATATTATAATTTTTGCATGTATGTCATGAATGTGGAGAGGATGGGAGAGGATCGAGCCACAAAAAGAGCCTATCTTGGACAACCTTCCGGGCGCCGGCCGGTGGGGCGTCCAAGATATCGCTGGAAGGATGAGGTCGTCAAAGACCTGAAAGAGCTAAAAGTGCCCGACTGGTCAGATTTGGCACAGAATAGGGAAGAATGACGCTTTAATGTCGGAGGCCAAGATCCACTTCGGGTCGCTGAGCCAGCGAAGTAAGTAAGTGTCATGAAATAATTTTAATTTAGAATTTTACTATAGTTATTGTAATTTTGAGACACTCCTTTCCTATAACATATTATTGTATGCCTTATGAGGTAGGACTGTATTATCTAAATAATTGTACCAACTTATGCAACCTATGTACCGCAACAAAGAAATTACCTTATCTTATCTGAAAGCACTTCAGTATATACTCAGACTCAACACAATTAATTGTTGATTAATTTATCAACAGATAGCACAGCCATTATACAAACAAATTGGACCATGCATTTCCCAGTAATGAGCCTGTAACGAAAAATGCGAATTTTCACAAAAAAGCCTGCAATATACCAATTATCCGTTACATAATGAAAGCAACGGTGGGCTTTCTGTCTGTCCATATACTTTATGTACAGGGTGTTTAGAAGTTTTAGTTTGACACAAGAACAGACTTAAAACACTATACAACCTTCATTTCAATCCGTGAAGCATCCGTGGAGGGTCTTTGCGGCTTGTTACAGGTTTCTATACATATTAAGTATAATCATTTTTCAAGACACTATAGTCGCGGATTGCAAGTGTTTACCAGTCACTGAATGCTTTAATAAGTTACTTGTTACCTTTACAGTTTATTAATTATTTGACTCATCGAGAATAAAAAGAAGGTTTTTGATCACTTTTTGGTACTAGATTTTATGAGATCGTTGACTTGTACAGTTAATGAAACACAATTAAAACGATAGCTATGCCACGATAGTGCATAGTTTCCTAAAAACATTAAAAAAAATCATAGCAAAAATGTTTACTAAAATAAATCAACAACTTCGATGTCATCGACAATGACTATGGCAAGTCATTATTGCCATATGAAAATATATTTTTATCCGACATTTCGAATTTTCATCAGTTTCAGGTGATCCTGTATTTTTTTTATTCCATGAAATGACATTTATGTATAAAGTGTCAATCAACCTCATATTCTCGTTAAAAATAAAATAATATATGACCAATCAAATGAATTGTTTAGTAGACATTTAGAATTTGTGAACAAAATGTTTGCAAGCAATTATGATTCTTAAGGTGGTAACCACTATCTGTTGCCGCTAACCGCTACCTATTTTGCGAAAAGAAATAAATACTTTCTACTTTATTATTGTTTTAATTTACCACACAAGAGAAGATTGCTTGGGATATGGTACTTAAGTATGGTTCTAAAATAACAGCACATATTAAGATAGTTGATTTCTCAACTTTTCCGATGTTTGAGAAATTAAAATAAAAACCGTTTACACTCGAAGACTTTACACTACAGCGACATACACACTCTTATGTACATTGGGGTTGATTTGAATAGGAAAGGTGTTCTGGATTTAAGCCTGACATTATTTTTGGGACATCCTCTATGTATTATTATAGAACACCGAAACACTGAACGTGCACTAACTGACGGCTCATCGCGATTCAATCCGGCATCATTTGCTCATTCGAGAGCCAATCAATTGACGAAAAAATGGGTGTGACGACCACTTCAATGCACGGTTCCGTACAGTTCCAAAAAAACAGGTAAGTACCCCACTTCGTTATTCTGTGAGCTGTGACTGATTGCACTAGTTTGCGCAGCTCTTGTCAATGAAATTCGACATATGCCATTTGCAGCGCTCCGGCTCCGGATCAGATTATTATCATGTTTTAAAAATGCTAAAGCTCCTCAATCGATATCTATATATATAAAATAAAGTTATAACTCAAGAACGGATGAACTGATTTGACTGAAAATTCGTGGAGAGGTAGCTTAGAACCAGGAAACGGACATAGAATACTTTTTATTCCGTTCGAAAACAAAGGGATTCCACGCGGACGAAGTCGCGGGGGGGCCACTAGTATACCTATAAAAGAAGTTGGTGTTAGTTACTCTAATTATAACACAAGAACGGATGAACCGATTTGGCTGAAAATTGGTGGAGAGGTAGTTTAGAACTAGGAAACGGACATAGGTTACTTTTTGTCCCGTTTGACCGCGATTGTGAAAACAAAGGGATTCAACGTGGATGAGGTCGCGGGAGGCCACTAGTTATAATTATAATATAATTAATTAATTAATTTCGTACCGATTTGCAAGTTACCTTACACCTTTCACATGCCTTAAGCATGAATCTTTGTTTTTTTCTTGTAAGTTTTCTAAACGCATATTAGGCGCTTGTGATGCTTTCAGTTGTGCCTTTCCCTCTTTCTGAGCATTCTACTGCACGGATACTTAGATTCCCTTACCATCAATACACAGACTTAAGTCTACAAGTGGCTCATCCTACTGTAGTGAACAAAACTTGTATTCTAAGACCAGGATCTTGTATTATAGAAATACGTACTTACTCGTATTAAGATTGCTGGTTCGTCAAAGTGGTTTCTTGTGGGTAGATTGGAATTGAAGAGGATTAAATGATAATAATAATAATTCATTCAGTCTCAGGCTACAGTTCTTTTTAAATACCGTCCCAAAGCCTTTAAAACTAATATAAATACAATTATTAATTTCAGTAAAAAATACATAAAATAAAAACTAAATCACGCGTCAGCTAACTGTCACGGCGCAAGTGGTGATGTCGGCATGTGAGCGTCCCCAGAACTTCCGAAATGCGACTCCCTGCTGCCAGAAGACCTCCTTCATGAAGGTCGCTAGATGTTGGGTCGGGAGAATCTCACTACAAAAGAATTAAAAATCACTTGTGGCGAGATTCCAACCGTTCGACCCTCAGGTTGAATATGGACTTCCTTCGTTCGTAATCTACGAAGTCTTCGACCTTCTTCGACCAATGCAAACGCAGCAGCAGTTAAGCGAATATCAGCAAGCAGCTGTTGATCGGGTCTAGTCGGTGCGGTGTGGAGATCGTTTCGGCTAGATATTTAAAAAAATATCTTTTTCATTAGTTATAAATGTCTACGGACCCCTAAGGAGCCCAAATACAGCCGATCCGCATTGCGCTTAATCTGAAAAACCAACATTCGAGTTCGAACAGACAGACATGCACACGATTACCTTATCTATAGACTCTTGTTAATTCTTTTGTATGCTGCATGATTGGTTTTGTGAGGAGGTGTTGATTTGAGAAATAATTACTTCATAGATACAAGGTAATTTGTTGGTTAGAAAGAGAGTAAATACGAGTTTCAAAAGTCTAACACTGCCTGTTGAATTTTCGGCTCTATGTTCAAAATACACTAAACGTTTTAAAGTTGCTGCTTTCTTGGTAATACACTAAAGGCTTAGTTGGCGGACTTTAAAATTGCCAGATAAGACTTTATCAGTCATTTTTGACAGTTGCAGTGTTTATATTCATTATAAAAAACCACACTGAGATCAGGTCCATCCGTTCAAGAGTTATGATGCCACACACTGACACACGACATACAAACATACACAAACAGAATAGGGGTCAAACTTATTAACCCTCTATTTGACACAAAGACAAAAGGCTACAAAAGGGGAGAATGAAGCTTTAAAAAACATACAAATAATACAGTAACACTCCATCACTCTGAAATCAGACATTAATTAAGTGCGACTGCATCCCTGAATTGCCTGAAAACATTACAGCGAATGGAACAATGCTATTTAAGTGTAATATTTCATTGCAAATTACAATAATATATAGACTACCCCGAACATAAAGCGAATGATTGGTAATTTTAATGGAAGCTCGAGTTGTGCGTAAAATTAACTGACGACGAACAAATTATTCTCATGCTAATTACTTACGATATATTTTCATGTTTTATATTAAGTTTCTACTTACTTATTCATCTCGGCTCCTAGACAAAAATACATTGCATAGCTGATCAACGAAACGACTAATCGCTTCGCTTGCAGAATGTATGGAAATGATATTAGCCATCATTTGACAGCTTTGGTCTAGTGATCTGAAATCCAGACTACAAAACCGGCTGTCGCGGGTTCGAATCCTGCTAGAGACAAATGTTTGTGTGATTAGCACGAGCATGTGTACCTGAGTCATGGGTGTTGTATTTTATGTATTTAAGTATTTTTTATCCGTTATTCTAGTCACCATAGCACAAGCCAACGCTTTGTTTGGGGCTAGGTAATTGGTGTGTTCGTTGAAACAATTTATTTAATTTATTTATTTATCATAGAGCTCACGTTACAGCGTAGCATAGGTAAATGTCATCATAGTACCTAAGTAAAAAAGATAATATATAAATAGGGACCAAATCACATACCTACATTGCTCTGATCCCAAAGTAAAGTAGCCTAAGCACTTGTGTTCAGGAAATCAGAAAAAACTAAGATACCACATACACCCGGACCCGTCACAACATTGAAATTTGTTTCCAACATTGTCACCGTCCGGGGATCGAACCCGGGACCTCATTTATGGCAATATTTTGAAACCGGTACTCAACTAACCACACCACGGAGCTCGTCGAAAGTATAGTAACTATTAAGGACATATGACGTTACAGTTTGCGCCGACAAATTTGCTTGTAAACAAATATCGTGCATGCATATTTTTTCACACATTCGTGACTCATAGAATGCCATTTTCGACACTTATAGCAAACACTAACATAAACATCCAAAAACAATTTGTATTACGGCGTTTTTATGTTAATTTGGAGGACAAAACAAAATACCGGTCAAATGCGATCAATCTTGCCCAAGATTATTATCTTTCGATGGTTATATAATAAGTCTGGGTAAGTGATAAACTTTTATTTTATTATTTATTTAAAACTTTATTGCACAAGAAATGTAGAACGGATGGACTTTATACTAAAAGCATTTTCTGCCAGTCAACCTCAAGGTCATGCAGAAAAATTAAATGAGAAATTAAATTACTTAGAGGTAAACTTTGTTGCAAAAACGTATGATCACGCTGAGTATCGATGAAATAAAATCTTGTCTATTGAAAAGAAAATAAAGAGAAAGAGAAATTAGTACTCCACCACTGCTTCTTAACGCAATCTTGATTGATCGCAATAAAAGAAGCTTATACCACACCGTAGATAAATAAGTATATAATATTAGGTCCTTACATATGAAATTGGCGTTTTGTCGTACTGGCCACTTTGATCACAAATTTTTCCTATTTGGTTAGGAATTCGAAATTCAAATTTATACAGCTATTTCCACATGTAGTTGTGTTTCGTAAACCGTCATTCATTTGTTTTTTTACTTATCTTTTTTCTGTTTGCATCGCTCAATTTACAAAATGGAAAATTTGAAATATCGCGTTATTTACGAGTACGAGTTCCACCGTGGCACCAGTGCTGCGGAAACGGCTCGAAGGGTTAATGATGTGTATGGCGGTTGTGTCGCAAAAGAAAACACAGTGCGTTTTTGGTTCCAACGTTTTCGTTCTGGAAATTTCGACCTGCAAAACAAGCCCCGTGGACGGCCGGAGACCCAAGTTGATAATGAAGAATTGAAGGCTATTGTGGAAGCGGATCCATCGCAAACCACGTCCGAGTTAGCTGCAGGCTTTGGCGTTAGTGATAAAACTGTTTTAATCCACTTGAAGCAAATTGGGAAGATTAAAAAACTTGAAAGGTGGGTTCCTCACGAATTGAGTGAAGCAAACCGGCAAACGCGCGTCAACTGCTGCGTTACATTACTTGACCGGCACAATAACGAAGGGATCGCATTCATTGATCTGACTTCGTGGTAAGTAGCTTATGCACTTGTGTTACAGATATCAGAATCAACAGTGGTATTACTAATAAACTTAAATAAATACAGATTACATCCAGACCAGTACAAACAGACATGTTCATGCACACAAATGTTTTACAGTGCTGGGATCGATCCCGCGACTTCTTGGTTAATAGTCAACTTCTTGACCATTACACCGAAGTAGTCTCATTTACTTAAGTTTTTATATATATTTTTTTAATTAACAAAAAAGGGACGGTAAATAAAGCAAAAAATAAAATAATAATGTCAAATGCTCACAAGTAAGCTAGTCTCCGAGTATGGGTATGACCCCTTAAGCAATACAATTGCATGTCAAAAACCTATTTAAATGATAAATGGTCACCTATAAGGTTTTGTAGGCTAGTTTCTTGAATAGAAACTACATAGCACCTTCATTCTCAAAACAAACATACAGGATACTGACATCATCTTAGCACATTTGAATAACCCAATATTTTAATATTAAAACAAACCTACGAAAGATCAAACGGTCCCAAGGACGATGAAGGTCGGTCGAGTGCATCAGACCACAGTTGAACCGGGAAGCAGTAGACTTGCCTTAAACGAGACACGTTCACTACCAAAGTTCATGAGAAAAAAATAATTTTGTGAAAAGAAATTCAATCAAAAATATCCTTAAAAAAACAAGTCTCGCAGCTCAACTTTTTACTTGGCTATCGTATGAAAACATAATGTATCTAACAAGACAATATAATTTTATTTAAAACGAAAAAGATTTTTCATATTAGTATGATAATAACTTATGTAACAACTCAAGACAGAAGTATGGTATTACTCATTTCCACATTTAAGTCACTTAGTGTTTGGCGCAGGTAATTAGGTAATAGCAGTCAATTTAAAGCTAGATGAATTATTAAAGTGCTAATGTAGCCTTGCATTTCTAGCTTAAACTGACGTTTAACCTATTATATACCTATATTGGTGGTCTCACAATATGAAAGTTAAATGAAACAAATACAAGTTAGAGCCAAATTTCAAAATCACAAAATAAGTCATTTTCAAGTAAGACTTCTGAATACATTTTCACTATAACCTGACTATATTTATGTGCATGTACAATATCCTCCAAACAACGGTGAAAAGTAAAAAAACATGGACTAACTGGTTTTATTAGCTATTCCTTTTTCGACCAACAGCGATAACAATTATGAATATTGTGATATTTTTATACGGTCAATAATGTTTTTAGATTGTTTATCTAGTAAATAGCAATACATTCAATCTGTATATAGGTGATTATATCCGTATCTAAAATGAATAAGCTTGGCATCCTGTTTTGGCCAAGACTCAAGCTCGACCCCGCACTGCAAGACCTCAAAATACTGTTGGCTCATTTTGTGTGGATAGGAACGTAACTTAATGACAACTAACACCCTAGTCAACCTGTGACCACGGACGCTGAAAAGGGACCGAAACTTCAGGTTAAAACAAATGTAAATTAATCGCGAAATAATCCGTAAAAATTGTCTCATTTCAATGTCTACTGTTTGCGTAAACCGAAGAAACAAATAAAATAAATAATTAATTTAGCACCTACAGAATTCAAGTATTACATTACTTACGTAAACACTCTCTTTTATACTTAATGCACATTATTTAATTAATTACCTCACTGGTAGGTAAGTACTTAATTAAGGTACGTACAGTTCTACCGACACTTGTTTATCAATGTCAGATTTGTTTTTGTGCAAATTAAGTGTTAAATGCTTATAATTAAGTAATGTTTTCTTCTTCAAGCTGCAGAGCTTCCTGTTTTTAGTTACTAATTTTTTTTTACAAGTAATTATATTATATTCATTATTTATAGCAAATTAGCGGCCTTACGTGACTTCCTCCGTCTTAGTTTCGGATATTCAAAGTTAGTTTGGAAAAACTCAGCATACATTGGAAGCAGACGCTGTAAGTGACTTTGCTATATACTATGTGGTGTCGCAATGGATTCAAACTTTGTCCAAAAAGTAGCAACGTTTTTTTATGGCTTCTGTCATTCCAAGATTGAGTTTGGATAAGCCTGCATCATCCTTTATGTACCATAGAGTACCCTTACCACCTTTTTTCATAGTTAATAGAACTATGGCTAATGGTAATAGGTAATTGCATTCATTTGAGGTTTTCAAGTTCGGAGCGATGGGTGACCGCCGAACCCTGGATCATATATTAGGGATCCGTCCTCGGGAACAGGGATTAATGCATCATGCAGTTTGAGACGGGCCCCATAGGATAAGGGAAGGCGATTTCAGGATTTAGGTAATGTAATAGGACTAGTGGGAGAGATGGTTGATCTCCTTTTTTTTATTATCATGCAATTTGCATGATTTTTGCATGATGCAAAAATAAATTCACAGTCAGAAGGCTACTTGGGTAATCTTGGTATCAAACCTGGTAAGGATCCCAACATACGCAACATACATAGCTACGTAAAAATTATTTATTTAAGTTTTGCACAAACATATATACAATGGTGGACTTAATGCCGAATGCATTCTTTACCCATCAACCATAGGAAAGGACCAAGCAGAGCAAATTTAGGAAGTGCACAGATATTAAAAAAAGTAACTTATGTAAATAACGTACTAAATAATAGGTATTTATAAACAAGCCACAAGTCTAAGTTGGGTGTCAAATTCCTTTAAGCTATTCCCCGCTCTCAATTTTATCCTTCAAACACTTGCACTTGTCTTATCGTCTCGTAAAGTAATGTACGAGTTGATAGAGTGCAGACATGCTCTCCTTCAGATTATCATGTATCCAGTACCTAACCCTGACAACTTATAGGTGGAGACATCCACGCGCATGGTTGCTTAACTTCTTCGATCGTTTATGGTTTATCTAAACCACTGACCACAAGCCTTTTAGCAAACCTGTCGAATTTAGTTATGGTATTAAGGTATCATTGTTCCTTGTACTGCACCTGGGCCATCGTCTGATAGAGTAGATGGCCTTAAGACTGTTCTAGGCTTTTATGATACGAGTATCAATCAAATTGACATTGAGCTATATCAATGGTCACCCAAAGCTGAAAAAGATGATTATTTTGCTTTAAATTTCCACGAAAACGGCGCCAGCTCAGGAACCAAAATACATCCAACTGTAATCACCTGAAAAGGTAGAACGGGAAGTCGCAGGACTTACAATATCTACAACTCACAACGTGACACAGAAGATGCACTGGAATCACAACACTGACACCAACAAACACTCGACGCGTTTCGCCACTACACGTGGCATCCTCAGGAGATGTTTTGCTTCGACAGACTACGAGCGACTTTAAATTTCCACGAAAACGGCGCTGGCCGTTTTCGTGGAAATTTAAAGCAAAATAATCATCTTTTTCAGCTTTAGTCATGGATTTCCGCAAAGTAACGCCTGATTCCATCAATGGTCACCCATCCGAAACTGCCCATTCAGAGCGTTGCTTAACTTCACTGATCGCGATTGGCATTGCCAAACTGTTGGGCCACGGACGCTCTTGGCAGTTTTGGCGAAATTCGCCAAGCCATTCCGAGACATCGTCTGGTCTAGAAAATACAGTTCTAGTCGTAGAAGTAGTTACCCGGTCACCCATCCAAAACCTGACCATTTGGTTAGTTGCTTAACTTCACTAATCACCTTTAGAATACCCAAATCGCTGAACCACAAGCCTTCTACCAAATCCGTCGAAATTTCTCTACCCACTCCGCTAACACTTTGTCCCTTGCACTGCACCGGAGACGTCGTCTGGTGAAGTAGATGGATTGCAGTCCTGAGCGCTGTTGTACCGAGCTATAAGCGGGTAGTTGCGTTTATTGAAACCCTACGTTATTGATGGCCGGCCAACTAAGTGTCTTATTGGAAAATGGAAAATATCACGCTGGTGGTGGTGGTGTGATTTGCGATTCTTCGAAGTCGACAAGGTCTATACATTTGTCTATATATATTTAGTTGTTTTTACATTTTTATTTACCTACTGCAGTGCTAACTCAAGTTTTGTGTTGTAGGTGATAGATTGTTTTCAAAAAGATTTCTACCGTATTTCAAGATTAATAAATCAACTGACGACCGCTTGGTGCAGTGGTCCACAGTTCGGACTTCTAAAACCAAGGGTCGCGGGTTCGATCCCCGCACAGTACAAGCATAAGTGTGTATGAACATGTCTGTTTGTACTGGTCTGGGTGTTTTCTATGTATAATATGTATTTATTTACAAAAAAAGTATTTAAGTATGTTTATCCGTTGTCTAGTACCCATAACACAAGCCTCGTAGCTTAATTTGGGACTAGAGAATTGGTGTGATTGTTGTGAAATATTTATTGTTGTGAAATATATATTTAATTTCAACTATCTAAATAAATACCAAAATGTATTTATTTGTTACAAGGTATGTATCTACTCGTATATAATGTTTAAACAGTGCTTGGTAATATCAATTATTATTAATCAATTAATTTACTAAAGATAATGCAATGCGGAAACGCTGGGTAATGATTTTCAATACTTTTTACGGCGCTTTTGAACCGAACATGAAAGATATTAATTTGTGACGTTAATTAACAGTCCAACGGTCGTAAAGTAAATTACACACTTGTATGTACGCATTCATTTTGGGCATGAATAAATTCGAAAAGTTAAATAGCCTCGGGATTCGCTTATATCTACGGACGAGTCAATCAGTGAATTATGTATAACTGGAATACGGATCTGATATTTTGTTTCTGCCTTATATCCAATGTGTGTTAATTATTTATTTTGACAAAGAATTTATGCTTTATGAAGAAGCTGAACTAATAAGGCACATAACTCGCAACTCACTGTACGGGTGTTCTTTATCCGAAAGTTGTCTAAAAGACATTACTATTAAAATTTAGACCGCCAAATCTGTGCATGTACAAGTCCCATAGGAATTGTTTTATGGTTATCTAATTGGCTAGACGACACCACCAATCGTTGACATACTTTTTATTACCTGTCAAAACGGTCTGCCTCCATAGATTTCGTATGGTAATAAATGATTGTGACGTCACGGTCATGTGTCAGAAATCGGAGTCAGTTGACCGAATATTTATTGCGTTTTGTGTGTTTAAAAATTGGTTTCTACAGCTTTTTTGAAATATATTGGTTGTATTAACTTCATAGAGGCTATGTTTTTTAAACACCATGTTCTTGACAATATTTAAGATAGGTGTCATCATCCCAATTGTTAAGGATGTAATATGATGACATGTGACTTTTTCCTTTCAGTTCAGCGATAACTAACTTTTCAATGCGTATAAAAACGCAAGCCTTCTCATCAAATTCACTTTCAAGCTCGAAACGCGTTTGCTTTACTTTATTTGCTCAACAAACGACCATAAGACGGTCACATGTGGAACGTAACCAAAAACCGACATTGAACGTACGAAGTCGCGTAAAGTGCGTAATCGCTTAATAAAACTACCGCGGCACAAATGAATAACACCGTCCAATTTCAGACCCAAGAACTCGGAGAAAAAGATTGTTGCTCTCGCGTTAACACTTGCTTTGAACATTCATTTATTTAGCTCTACCACACACGAAAATCAAATCAAAACAACAACGACATAAAACGAAAATTTCGGTTTTCAAAAATTGGCAGATGCGTCGTTTTTACAAACGCAAATCGCTGAATCATTTCGCCGCGAAACAAAGATAGCGACACAAGAGCTTGGTTCTTTACAAAGTGAAAGAAAGAGATGGGTGCAGGTCAGTCGACGCTGCTGCACTCAGCTAATGCATAGTCTGGCTGGTGAGGAAGATTGATGATTCCTCTGCTTAGTTCAATGAGTGGATTCAACGGGTTGTTCCTCACTGGGATTCTGAGGGAATTATGGAGCTGGTTTTGAAAAAAATTATAACAATTAAAGACAGGGGTCTTGACCTCGTTGCATTCCGCTCATTGGAAGCGCTGCTATTCTATGAAATGAACACAAAAACTGATGAGCGGCGCTGATGTTGAGTGGAAAACAAAATAGCAAAGCCTGCGCTCCCGTTTACAACATTAATTTATCAACAACAATAGTTAGTGACGATACTCCAACTGTTTTTACATGTATTGAAATAAACTTTTTTTAATTTTCATTTTTTCAATCCCACGGGACTAAAAGCAGTGGAATGCATCAATTTTAGAACCTTATTATTACAGATCCATAGTAAGAGTTCTACAAGTTTTTGTCACTTGAAACATGATTATGCCACCTCGTTACCAAAAATGCGGAACGGGCACAATTAGACCTACGGACAACCCAGGACAGGGAGACCTGGCGCCTAAAAACGAGGCGAGCCGACCCCAAATGATGGGAATGATGGGAAAAAGCAAGGAAGAAGAAGATGAAACATGCTTATACCACAGTATAAATAAATAAATAAAATAAAATAAAATCAATTTATTTCAGACATAGTCCATATGTGTTTGTTAGTCACAATAAAATTTAAAAACTATGTTAGTACATCAAATTAATAAAACATTAAAAATAGAAATTTATATAATTAATTTTTGTGTCTTTGGCGATCTGGACGCGGGTCCAGTGCTGCATAATGGCACTGTCCACGTCCAGTCTCGCTGCGACCGTTTTTAGAAGGCTGTTGGCGCTGCCCTGGACTCGATGCATCAGCGATGCAATGCGCGTTCTAATGATAGTATAGTAGTCCTCCTGGCCGATTTCGACCACGGCGGCTAATCTCATCAGGGATCAGCCAACTGCGCAGGAGATATAAAAGTGCACAAGTGTGAGCGCAATACACAGGTGCACTCACTGTTCCATGACTCTCAAAGTTCGATGAGACAACGATTATGGATTCGTTACACTATGCTCTTACTGCTTCGGTTGGCAGTCTGCTGCCGAGATCAAAAGTACACCTTATGGATGAAAATAACTAACTGCAACCCAGACTTGGCAGAGTCAGCTCTTTGTTCTATTATTGTAACAAACAAATACAAATAGGTATACCTTTTAATATAAGCAAAAACAAAAAAGTGCCTAACACGTGGTTACAAATTATGACGCAAACAATACCTATCATTTAAAGGCATATTTATTTGTCTAAAATCTTGCGTCTTAGTGAGACCGTGGAAAAATTTACGATTAAAATCTGGAAGCACCGAAATAATCTCAAAGTAAGCTGGTAGTCCTTTGTGTCTCATAATTTGAGTGACAGGTCTAGTCTACTTACCGTCAGCGCACACCTGCGGTATACTGTCGCAGCGACTCGCGACCGACTGTGTGTCAACCAATCATCGCGGCCGTATCGTTGGCCAAACAGTTGGGCCAGTTAGGCCAACAGCACAAAAACGAACGCTATTGGCCCATAGAAAAAAGCACCAATCAACGTTAAGGCCAACACTATTTCTAAGTCTACTTTTTGGGTGATCCCAGGCCGAGCCAAAAATTGTTACTGAGATTTTCTGTCAAGAATTTCTCGGAGTCGGGAAGTTCGCGGTGTTACACCCCCGTGCCTCGGAAAACACGTAAACCCGTTGGTCCTGCGCATGATCTTTCTCCGGTCATGTCGGAGTGAGTGCACCTGTGTATTGCGCTCACACTTGTGCACTATAATATCTCCTGCGTAGTTGGCTGATCTCTGTTGAGATTCGCCGCCGTGGTCGAAATCGGCCAGGACTTGACTATTACTATTGGGTGATAGATTTTTTTATCAATACTTTAGCTATGTGGCCCCGGGTAGCAGTCGTGTGTCGTACAAGACAGTATTCCACAGGTGTGCCCTGGGCTCTAGTATTACTATACACGCGGTGTGATTAGCAGACCAAAAAGTAGAGCATTTCTTTGTTTTACAAACAAATTAACCCGAATGATCTTTAAAACGTAGACTCTATGATAAGTGATGACGTAGAGCCTGACGACGTATACATGATATAGTAAAGGCGATGGAATTTCCAGACACGCTTCGAAACATAAAGTTAATAGCCACGTTGCTCTTTAATACGAGTACCTTTACCATACCATAGCCAAGAGCAAATTATTGCGAATAGAATAAATTATAGAATAATATTGATATACAACTACATCACATACATTGATCTGACTTCGTGGTAAGTAGCCTAAGCACTTGTGTTACGTATATCAGAATCAACAAGGTATTACAAATAATAATACCCAGACCAGTACAAACAGACATATTCATGCACACAAATGTTTGTTCAGTGCGGGGATCGAACTTGCGATCTCTTTTTTAATAGTCAACTTCTTGACCATAACACCAAAGTGGTCGTCACATATAAATATAATACAAGTTTTTTACAACAAATAAGAATACGAGTAAAAAATAATTTAATTAAAACACAGGTTCGGGCAAGGGCCACTTCATTAGTATGCGCGATAAAGCAGAGAGCAGAAGAGAAGACCAGGGCAGGCAGAAACGCTCCGAAAGCAACCGACAAATCACCCAGAACTTGACATTAACCTAGCGGTTGTAAGTCACTAGCGAGAAGCGATTGAAGCTAACAAAAGTTCGGGACAGCTTACCTAAATATGCACTTACTGACAAAATAACCGTGGATTTCCAAAATAACAAAATGAAAAGGTTATTGGTGAAGTGTGCTTAAATAAAAAATCAAGGGCGTTTGAGAACCCATGTAAAATTCTATCGGAGTGACAAACGTTCTGGTTGCTATATACCGCAAGATCACTTCATAATTCGCGGCTGTGCCCTATTATTTAACGTAGGTAAAAACTACCCGCTGCGACAAATCTAGAATACCATACTTTTCAAGCGTGTGTTGCTTGGTTGGAAGGCCACCTAAGCTCGGTCTTGACCGACTAGGAAGCTAATAGATTTGATCCTGTGACCCTTATTAAGTCCTTGACATAACAGATTAAGGTTTGAAAGATAAAATTTAGGCACTTACCAGATAAAATGAACGATTGTGACCAATGTACGATGAATACAATATTGGTTCTATCAATCTAACTGAATTTTACATACATAGCTTTTTCCCTACCTTCTTACAGACCTTCACCTATGTCCCTGTGTAATAGCGGACTAACTACCCATATGGACACGTATTAGTGTTTGCTGTCGTGCATGCCACTGCAATGAGTAAGCTGCTTTGTTGGCGAAGCGATAGAAATGGCCACCAGCCGTCATCTTGCCAGTTGATGCCATACGCCTTTTTGATTCCTGCGTCTGATCTCTCTCCGGTCATGTCGGATTGCCGTCTTACCGAACTTTGAGGGTGATGGAACAATGAGTGCACCTGTGTATTGCGCTCACACTTGTGCACTATAATATCTCCTGCGTAGTTGGCTGATTTCTGTTGAGATTGGCCGCCGTGGTTAAAATTAGCCAGGAGGACTATTATCCAAGCTCGCACCTTGCACCACACCCGACGGGCAAGGAAGCCAGCGGGAGGGGGACCGGTCGTCCTTGCGCGACCACTTTCCGTTTCTTCGGCCGTGGCCTATCAATAGCCTAGACCGAGCCCTCCCGAGCCGTGTGTGAGACAATGATAGGTTTTTGTGCGCGTGCGCTGCGAGGTTTATGTTTTATCGTAGATCCATTACATGGATTTGACCTTTTAAGTAGACGCTTTTTCGAGAAAGTATAATGATCTTATAACTATTTGACGACCACTTTGGTTTTATGGTCAAGAATTTGACTATTAAACAAGAGGTCGCGGGTTTGATCCCCGCACTGTACAAACATTTGTGTGCATGAACATATCTGTTTGTACTGGTCTGGTTGTTATATGTATTTATTTAAGTTTATTTGTAATACCACCGTTGATTCTGATATCTGTAACACAGCTTAAGCTACTTAATACGGAGACAGATCAATGTATATGTTGTTGTTGTATATTTATTTATTATTATTATCAGGTTTAACTGCGTTATTTGAACTCTTAATTCCTTTAAAAGAATCTTTGGAGTTCGATCTTTTACATTACATTTGTGTCGTCAATCTTCGCCCAACTTTGCCTTAGTGTCAAAAAGTAAATAGAGTGATGTCAAATATGTATATGCGGATGAACTTAATGTATACGCACACGGCATATTTTTTTTAATTCCTGGAAATAGACGGAAATTTAACCAAAATGCTTAGAGAACAATGTTGCCTAACGGTAGGTTAAGACAGACAAGAAAAAATCACTTCTTATAATAATAACAATTATTATAAAAACATATAACCTCGACGCAGATGTATGTACGAGGAGACGAGCAATATGCTAACCATTGCCTTCCCTAAAAATCTAAATGTATATTTCTAAACACAATCAAGCTGTCTGAGTCCATGAAATAATCTAAAATGGGAAGCTAATGAAGCCGACACAATTGCCGAGCTTTTCGGAGCGGCCGCAATGTAATTACCGCTCGATGTAATAATATGGATAAGACAATATAAAAAGACGTCGATCAATTTATAATACATTCTAAACTAAGAACGAAACGAAACTCTCTCTTTGGCAACAATAAAAAAAAATGCTTTCATAAAGTAAGAACTTTCAAACGAATGAATACCTACATGATCATCTCAGTAGCAATGTTTGTACTTAGTAAGCTTACTGAAATGACATTGGATATAAATGGAATGATCTGTCCATGATTTTCACTTCAGAATTGACGGGTTTAAAGACACATGTGGCAAAAAGTATTCGTTTTATTTAATTGTCCATCCAGTATTTTCAGTGGATTCACTACTCAAAAAAGGGAGTAAAATTCGATGTTGACTTTACAACAAACGTAACTTTAGTTCACTAATTTGTGCTTTTTATATTTTCACATAGTTTTTTTTTCCTACTATACGCACTAAGCGCTTCGCTTCATCCTTCATAATGCGCACAGCCAAGGAATGGAATGCGCTTCCGCCGACGGTGTTCCCTCTTTCTTATAACTTGAGCTCATTCAAAGCGAAAATAAATAGGCACCTTCTGGGTAAGCTCGCTACATCGTCGACATCTTCTTTACCTCCTAGAGGGAGAATGATGTCAAGAGCGAACCCATATTAATATAAAAAATAAAAAAAACATTTAATAAGAGGCCATTTTGTAAAGGGACAATAAATATTTCTGATTATGTGCTCTCTTTATCACAACATAGTATACAGTAAAGTCGCTTTTCGCGTGTGTCCCCATGTCTGTAGAGTATATGTATGTATGTATGCTTAGATCTTTAAAGCTAGTAAACGGATTTTGATGCATTAGATAGTACATAGACTGGTTCAAGAAGAAGGTTTCTACGTATCATAACATGCTTAATATATTGGAGAACCGAATTCCACGCAGGTGAAATCGCTGGCGGGAAGCTGGTGTCTAACAAAATTAAGCAGTTTTACTCGGGCATGTCCCTACTAAGCTTTAGTAGCGTCCTCACGATGGCCAGTGTTTAGTCGAGACTCGAGATCGCACACGCACTCTCTAGTAACAGTAACAGGTGTTTAGCTGCCACAGACTATACACTAATGTCTCTGCTACCGAGTTTATAGAGTGTTTACATACTAGCGTGCTGACGGTTCATGTATTTATTTTTTGGCGAGATAAAGCTGTAGGGGTATTGCATTTTTTACGTTAGTTCAACTCATGCTTAGACTAAGTATTTTGAGTTTGACTACCATTGACATTCGAAAGGCGACGGCATCATCATGTTTAGCTGACAAACTACACATTACTATTTCTGCTACCGACTTTAAATAATGTTTTAGTTTATACTTGCGTGTATACGTTGATGTACGTGTTGATTATAAGATGTAAGGATTTTAAGTAACTTTTACGTTACTCAAATTTATGTTTTAACTGTTACTGTTAGGTTTCGTTTAAACGCCATTGTCCTGCACGTTTTCTTTGCAGTATACGTCTTAACGTATAAATAGTGACCATACAAATTGCATAGATCCATTCACACGGCGATTGAATGGATGTACGAGTATGTTCATCGTATGGTCAATATTTTAACGTTACGACTTATACCGCAAAAAACGTCCAGGACAAATGCTGTGTGAATAGTTTTGCAGGAGGGCCGTGTCCGTAGGTCTAAGTAAATGACTTAGTCCGCGTCTTTGTATTTTATTATATTTTTGATTACAACTTGGATACGCACTGACTTCCCTACTTTAGTCGAGCGAGACGAGATTAATCCGCTTTCCGCGAGTTCCTGAACCTAACTTATGAACTGTTGAAAATAAATAAGAAAACTATAAAACGTAAACCTGTGTATTTTAATGGAAATTAACTGAGCGGCCATCAAACGAGGTCAATACTCGGTTCGTTACTTAAGCCTTAAGCTTCATGGACAAACGAAAAGTGACTGCATGTGCGCAAAGTGAATTTGGTGCTAGTCTGGTACTCTACTAGATATCTACTATACCTTCGAGTCCCCTTGTGTGGTCTTTCAACACCTTGATCTGAACTGCAGGGAAGTCTGAACGATCCTACGAACTCCTCCTATTTATTTTATTTATAATATACTAGTGGCCCCCTGCGACTTCGTCCGCGTGGAATCCCTTTGTTTTCATAATCGCGGTCGAACGGGATAAAAAGTATCCGTTTCCTGGTTCTAAGCTACCTCTCCACCAATTCTCAGCCAAATCGGTTTATCCGTTCTTGAGTTATAAATAGTGTAACTAACACCACTTTCTTAAATATATTGTATAGATTTGCAAATCCCGAGACAGTTTTGAGTTCCTTTGGAACATCCTAGCCCTTAGTGGTTGGGGTTTTCCATTCCGCCTGGCTGTAAACAAGAAAAGTGACACATTTCATTTGTTAGCACAAAGGTATAACCGGTAGATAATGCCTCATGGCTATGGTGTTAAATGTACCTTTTGTGTGAGTGTGCAATAAAGTTTACATAAAAGTAAGGTGGATAAATTTCAACGATCTAAGTTTTTTTTCAACACACTTGCTCGTAAAGTGAGCCTTATTATATCGTTCTTAGGGCCATAAACCGAACTATAACATACACGTGCATAATAATATTACACACTAGTGCATAATAGAATGATCCCTACAAAGTTAAGTTAGTACCTAACTGCAAATTATATGCGAGTAAACAGAGCATTTTAAATTTAACCGGGTAATACAGTTTTTTTTTGTAACAACAAAGAGGTTTTATGCCACCGAAAATCCATTTATTTTTGAAATAAATAAGGGACACATTTATTTAATTAAGACGAAAAACATTTATTATTATCAAATTATTTATAATTCGCAATAATTTCTTATAAAAAAAAATCCACGGGTTGCACTCCGGGAGTGCCGGCAGAAGTGAAAACTTAACAACCGTCTTACGGTTTTTCGATCAGCATCACGTGACCTGACGCGAGTTTCACAGTTTCTACCCATGCCACAAAAGTGCTCAACGCCGCTAAAGAAGTTTTCACTTCAATATTTGCATTTTATCACTAAAATTATCATTTTGAAGTCGGCTGTATGGCTGTAATCAATCACCTTACATTTGGCGCGTGCAAAAAAAAAATTGCGCGCCATTTCCCAATTTTCCCATACTTAATTAAACGATTTATGCAATACATGTTTGTTTTTTCCTCGCAAGTGTGTTGAAAAACGTCGTATGATACACGTGTGTATTGATGATTACCGTCCTCGGCTCTCTTAAGACCCTCACCTGACGGCTCGGGTCTCAATGGCGCCTCAGCGGTAATCACCAACATTACACACTTGTACCATAATGTACTATTTTTCAATACGATGAAACTAATTGTACAAGGGTCCTATGTGTTTAAATACTAATAATAAATCATTTATTATAAGGTTTCAATGAACAAAAGTTAATACATTAGAGCTTAAAATTACACTGAGATAAAATACTTTCTTTGCCTGAACTACGTTGAACCTGTATCTCAGGCTAGAAAGAGCTTATATTTTTTCTTTTGGGTAATAACTAGTTAAAAATAACATGAAACTACAAAATATTTACACACTAAGTTATTAATATCATAAGACTAGATTAGTTAGGTTGATGACTAAATGATTTATGTTACCAACTAGCTATAAATGTTTACGTCACGTGAAGCAGTAAATAAGCAGCCATTTAAAAGCATCACTCTCGATCCAGTTACTGACCTCTCGGAGGTTTTTACTCCGTTTTTTGTCTACCGGCTACTCTGAGATTAATACGCGCTCTGATGCGTTATCATTATACGGACACATACGGACATTTGACTGCTCGTTCGTGTAGTGGCAAAGTTTCTGCCTTACATCCGAGAGCTCCTGGGTTCGAATTCCAGGTCGAGACAAAATTGTTTCTGAGATTTTCTGTAATGAATTTCTCAATAACAGCTCGGAGTCGGGATGTTGGCGGTGTTACACCCTCTTGCCTCGAAAAGCACGTTAAGCCGTTGGTCCTGCGCCTGATCTTTCTCCGGTCATGTCGGATTGTCATCTCACCGAACTTTGAGAGTGATGGAACAGAGAGTGAACCTGTGTATTGCGCTCACACTTGTGCACTATAATATCTCCTGCGCAGTTGACTAATCTAATGAATGGTTGGTGGTACCAACCATTCATGAAGCAGCGCATACTAATATAAATATGAATATACAACATCACATACAATTATCTGGCTCTCGAAGATCTCAATCTCTGGCTGGGAATCGAACCCGCGACCTCTTGGTTAGCAGTCAATTTCTTGATCATTACACCAAAGTGGTGGTCGAAAGAGAAAGAATCAAGAAAAAGAAAAATCAAGGAACGTTGAGCTTTTTCGTAGCTACCATGCTAATCCGTCTGTTATGAATTTTGAGGAATCCGGTATTTTCATAAAGTTTTGAACAAGTATGGGTTGCCTCTCCCAACTGTTTTTTTACTGTTTTTTTTTTTGGGATAGGTTTGCTCTTAACCCAAGACTAAGCCCAACGAGGCTAAGACTGAGTCTACGATGAAGCGAGCTCACCTAGAAGATGCCTGTTCACTCTAGCTTTGAAAATTTCAAGGTTGTAATTGAAGGGAAACCCTGACGCAGGTAGTGAGTTCCACTCTTTTGCAGTGCGCATCAGGAATATGAGAAGCGCTTGGTTCGTATCAGTGAAACATCGACACGGCACGGATGGTATCCCGCGGTACGTCTGGTGGTCCGATGTTTTTTATACTACGACCACAAAGAAGTTAATATCGTAACTTTCAAACTGTTAACTCAGTAAATAAACTAACTTTGAAGAAGGTACAGTCAACTTTAAGTTGCCATGCGGGTGCTACCCCGTGCAATAGCTAGTATATTATTTTATTTGTAATTTTTTTTGCGTTTATAACGCTATTTTTTTAATTTCGAAGACATAACACTTAAAAAATTAAGGTTCTCGGTAGCTCAGTGGTCAGAGCATTAGACCGGACTTCCAAAGGTCGGGGGTTCCATTCCTCCCCGATGACCGGATCCGAAAAGATTTTTTTAAGTTTTATGTCTTTTCGAAGCTAGTATATTAGTTACTTTTCGATCGTTTTTCGGTAGACAGCGGCAAATTCGGCGACATTCGTGACGAAGACCGATAAACCCATGGATTGGTGTACTTTAGTTTTTCCCAGCGCCATAAAGTTAGCCCGCGAAATATTGGAGAAGCATTGTGTTCTTTGGCACGCGAGAGCAAAGGCTTGTTTCCATTGAAAACATTGTATTGTAATATTTCTTTTTTTTTTAAAGAAAAATTACAATTTCAGGGTTATTTTAGCTGGAAGCAAGAAAAAAATATCACCAATCCAACCCAAAAATGGCAATTTTTCTTTAAAAAAATTAAGAACATTTTTTTCCGGGTTGTTATAGATAGAACCATGAAAAAATATCCCCAATACAACCCAAAAATACACAATTATATTATTGATAGCCAGCTATAACTCTACTGAAGAAAAAAACTTTTATGCCAGTTTGGGTGCAATTATTGTGGCCCCGAAAAATTAATGGTTAGTTTATCCTGCAACTAGTGGACCCGGCAGACGTTGTCCTGCCCACTGTTTCGCATTTTCCATGTTTTTATACAGGGTGAATGGTACAGGACCCGCCATAGCAAACTCTCGTATGAATGAGGTCATTTGCTACCTATTGAAGCTAATTGTACAGCCTATTGAAGCTAATTGTACAGCCTATTGAAGCTAATTGTACAGCCTTGGAAAGCACGTTAAGCCGTCGGTCCTGCGCCTGATGTCATGTCGGATTGCCATCTCACCGAACTTTGAGAGTGATGCACCTGTGTATTGCGCTCACACTTGTGCACTATAATATCTCCTGCGTGGTTGGCTGATCTCTGTCGAGATTGGCCGCCGTGGTTGAAATCGGCCAGGAGGACTATTACTATTACCCGTTACTATTATCCGTTGTTCTAGCAACCATAGCACAAGCAAAGCACAAGCTAACGATTAGTTTGGGGCTAGGTTATTGGTGTGTTCGTTGAAACAATTTATTATTATCATTATTTTTATTCACCTTTTTACGATTTTTTCCAATTTTCACTTTAAAGCTGGCTGTGCCTTTTTTTATTAAAAGATTTAATTAATAATTGGACTTTTAATTGGTTCAATAATTTTTTAGACTCTAAATAACTTTTCTAGATCATCACTTTTCCAGCGATACCAATTTTTTTTTCCAAAAAAGTTAATAAATTAATTCAAAATCGTAACTCCTATTATAATTGCAAGTCCACTCCGAATCAGGTAAAGGTTTATTGTTACTATAATAATAAATCTGTGAAATAATTATGGATGTTATCAATTGTTAAGTACTTATTCAAATCGACATAATCAATATCATCCTTAATAAATAAATATACAACAGCATCACATACATTCATCTGACTCCGTGGTAAGTAGCATAAGCACTTGCGTTACAGATATTAGAATCAACAGTGGTATTACAAATTAATACATATAACACCCAGACCAGTACAAACAGACATGTTCATGCACACAAATGTTTGTACAGTGCGGGGATCGAACCCGCGACCTCTTGGTTAATAGTCAACGTCTTGACCATTACACCAAAGTGGTCGTCAATTATTTCACAGATTTGTTACAAAACAAATGGGTAAAATTAAGCGGTCGGATTTTTTAGACATCGATTTCTGTTTATTTCCCTTCAATCTGACGATATTGACTCGAACCGTAGTCCGTGGAAACGAAGCACCGTCAAAGTTAGTAGGAATTGCGCGATTTATCGTCGTTGCATTGATGCATAATGTTCGCCCGCGCGTCGCGTCGTCGAAAATACTTTTTGGGATTCCAAGATTGGGAGTAGACCAAAAGGAAAAAAAATTGTGGCACCTCCATTTACCATGAAATATTACGAGTAGTTATGGCTCATGATAAGGAATTATAAGTTACAATTTCTTACACACATATAAATTCTTTTTTTTCGTTTTGTCCCCATTGTATTTATTTTTAATTGTGTTAATTTTGTATCTGTTTTATACTTGTCATTTCGTTCTGTATATGTGATGTCGTTAATCAATAAACACTTGTCTTTCTTTTTCTTTCTTTCTTTCTTAATAAAGTTTTTTTTCGACTTAACCGACGATTGGAGATGAAGATATGATAGAGGTAACTTTCGGAGTACGTGCTGAAAAAGTTACTAATCGCTACTCATTATGACATATCTACGCGTTACTCATCCCACTTTTACTCGTAATAAGGATAGGATATGGCTATTAAGCTCATAACCACTCTTTTACAACCACAAATGGTTGTAAAAGAGTGGTTATGAGCTTAACTTTGAACTTTGAAACACACTTATGCCCAAGTTCACGGACTTAAAAATGGCCAATTGGGGCTTAATTAGCCAGTATTTACAGTGAGTGTGAATTTACATACCCGAAAAATTACACTTACCGAGTATTGGCTAAACCGTCGGATAAACATCTTTGGTAAAACCGGAACTAATTTGACTAATTGACAACCACTTTGGTGTAGGTAATGGTCAAGAAGTTGACTATTAACCAAGAGGTGGCGGGTTCGATCCCCGCACTGTACAAACATTTGTGTGCATACACCAGTACAAACATGTCTGTTTGTACTGGTCTGAGTGTTATATGTATTTATTCAAGTTTATTTGTAATACCACTGTTGATTCTGATAACTAACTAGAGCGCTTAAGCTACTTACCACGGAGTCAGATCAATGATGTGATGTTGTTGTATAAAAAAGGTATTTAATTAAATTGTGATTGAACCAATAATGTTTTTAAAAGTGGACAGATGTCTCATTCGTGCTGTTCGCACCACACATTGATCCAAAGCGTTTTAAAATGCAGCCGACAGCACCACCCTCAAGCCCATAATAATTTGACGCTTCAAAATGCATGCAAACTGCGTGACAAAAAGTGTTTTGTTTTTACATGAAAATTTGATTTTACATTTCATAAAAATGTCACTCGTCGCTATGCGCAGGCAAACGAACCTACCATAGGTTTGTTCAATGTGTATTGGTGGCTATACTGGATAGTTAAAGTGCGTTGATTCAAGTTTTTTAACTATTAAATCAGAAGAAAGGATATAATGTTAACAAGACCATTCCAAAATCGTATTGAGGTTTTTTTACTAAACATTTATCGTAAACAAGCTGACCCGGCAAACTGTGTTTTGCCATATAAATTATTGTGGACAACCCTTATCACTAAGGGGTATAAAAAATAGATGTTGGCCGATTCTCAAACCTACTCAATATGCTCACAAAATTTCATGAGAATCGGTCAAGCAGTTTCGGAGGAGTACGGGAACAAACATTTTGACACGAGAATTTTATATATATAGAGAAGATGATAATAAATGAAGATCCGATTCAGGAACCTTATTCAACTAACTAAAATGAAAATGAACCTAATTTCAGTCTGTCGCAACTCTACAACTGAAATTTACCCAATTGCAAGGAAATAAAATCGAAGCACTATTAAAAAGTTACACAACAATTTTTGTGCTGTAAGAAGTTCAAAGTAAATAATAATCGAATTCATTAAGGAAAGTCATTTTTGGAGATAATAAATAAGTGATAATCAAGGGGAGAATATCCTTAAAAATAACTCTAAGCTGTCCAAAGTAATAGTCCTCCTGGCCAATTTCGACCACGGCGACCAATCTCAACAGAGATCAGCCAACTACGCAGGAGATATTAGTGAGACGGCAATCCTACATGACTGGAGAGAGATCAGGCGCAGGACCAACGGCTTAACGAGGGTGTGATTCCGCCAACTTCCCGACAATCTCCGAAACAATTCTGGCTCGACCTGGGATTCGAACCCAGGACCCCTCGGATGTAAGGCAGAAACTTTGCCATTACACCAACGAGGCAGTCAAAAGTACAAGAGTATTCAAAGTACAGGCTTTATAAAAAACGAGCATATTAGGTGGCCCGTCCATCAATCAACGCTTATTCAAATTGCTCCACTACCGGCGATCGCACGTTCTGCGCTACTTAGCTACTAATGTTACAGAAAAAATGGCAAAGTGTGAGCTGGTTGTAACGGAGAGTTCATCACTTTACTTCGAGGCTACAAACTTTTTGACCACTAAGGCCCGGGGCACACTTGCGGAACATATATTTATTTACTTGTAGAATCCCGATTATCTGAATCAATTAAAACCAGTGGTAATTCGGATAATCGAAAATCCGGATAATCAATTACGTAGTCAAATCAAACAATATTTGTTTAAATGTTATACGAGTATTATGTAATAAGTTTGACATTATGTACCTACGTCGTTTTCGTTTAGACAAAATGATATAAAAAACAATTACTTATGTGGTTCAAATATAATGAATTACATTGTAATATGTTGTTTTGTCTGTCTAGTTGCGCGGTATAAAATTTCAAGCAGCAGCTGGAGCTGTTACGCGAGTCCGCATAATCGGATGTTCGGATAATCGGGATTCGGATAGGTAATCGGGATTCTATTGTATTTAGAATTCTCATTTTGGCCGCGACTCACGACTGTTACCGATTTAGTCCCGGCAATTGGTTAAGGCTTCATGTACGCAACGCCGGAACCGCACCGGAGTCGGACCTAAACCGCGCGTACATGAATGAATATCGCGCTAAGAGCCGGACAGACTCCGCATACTCATTGGGTCACCTCTGTAAACGGTATTGGTCCGGCGACGCGACGGTGTGGTTTCGACCTCGTCTATATTAAGGCTAACACACTGTCAGTCATGATTAGCCGCGACAGAGAATCACATGTGTGCCCTGGCGATAAGACTAGTGTTCATCGACCTTCAAAGAAGAAAAAGCTACTATCATTTCTTAATTTTTTTTATTACGGTATTTGGCATTACCTAGCGGATTTTAAGTTGTGTGACTGATTATAACGTTTTAAGATTTACAAAAAAAATAACAACACATACTTTACAATGGAGTAACAATGTCATTTCCCATTGAATTATTTGATTTATTGCGCGACTACGGGTTTTCGTAGCAAAGCGTCGTAGTCAAGTCAATCTATTAGCGAGTGCTACGGAAAAGCATACTAGCTATCGTTAAAAAAAACATAGATAATTCCTCTTTTTAATTAACTAGGTTCGAAATTCGGATCATGATATTAACTTTATTTTCCAACGCTTTCATCAACTCCGTTATTTTTACTTCTGACGTAAAAGACTCCTATTCTGTTTGTGTTTGTCTTTCTGTGGCATAGTAGCTCCCGAGCGGAGTCTAGACCGATTTCAGTAAAGTTTTATTTATTTGAAAAAAAAAACTAATCACGATGGTTCTTAGCTATGGTTGGTTTAAATCCGTCTAGCCGTTTAAGCACACCAGCTGTTTTCCCGGTTCACGTCGGATGTTTTTTGCTTTTTAAGCGCACATTTACCCACGGAACTCTAATATTTAGTAAGAGGCCGCGAATCACGCCTTGTCTATTTACATTTCACTTTGGGCATTTGGGCTGCTGATGATTGGCTACGAACTACTATGAAGTAAGTAATTTATCATTGAAACATCAGTATCGTTTGATCCAATATATAAAAATCTAAAAGGTACCTAGCTATTTATGAAAAGATAATGCTAAAATAAGGCCTGAAGCGAACATTTGAACAATTTTTACACCTAGTTGATATTAAAAAAACGATGCAATTGCTTTTTGATACGAAAAATTGCAAAGCTATTTCTAGGTTTGGAAAGAGCAAAGTAATTGTCATGCTCTCATGTTAAAGATATGATGTAACGCGTTAATGTCTTTTTACTACAATACAACTACTTCTATCACTTATACATCTTAAAACAACAGAAAAAAATATCTGTCAAAAACACAGATAGAGGCGAGCCACTTAAAAAAACTACGTATGCAAAACCCGCATCAGATTTTCGAGTGCTGTAGAGTGCCGAACGTAGCTATCATTCATTAGTAAGTAGATGTACTATCTAGAATCCAATACGACATTTTTTACAAACCCAGGGCACAAAGAACGGGCGGACACCCACACATAAACAACCCTACAAACACATCGAAATCCATGCGTCGCGAGAACTTGAAAAAAATTCAACTGACCTGCGCACACAGGCGCGAACCCGCGGAAAAAATCACTGACACAAAGAAAGTCTATCCAAAACTTCTATACGAACTTTTGAACGCACATCGACACGTTCCACGCACACTTGCACGCGTATAAGGAAGTTGCGGCTGTGGGCGGGAGTGCACTACGTATGGACGAGCGCTAAAGTTAGCGCGCTTGTGTGAGTGCCCACAGTTGCAAGAGTCCAAAACTTCTCTTTGTAGTAAACATCCTTATATCTGGTATCAGCGTGCACGTGAGAACACGCCCTAACCCTTCAAAAATTAAGAATAAAATTGTGTGATCAACAGTGGATTTGTAGCGTTTGAATTTTGGATCACTGGATGCGCGGCTCGGGTAGATTTGGTACGAAACTTGGTGGCGCGAGATGCATCGGCCGAGACGGGGCTATTCCAGAGATTCCCGTCTCTGTCTGCCGCCACCCGCCGCCCGGGGCGCGGACGTGGGGGGAGGGAGTCGTGTCGCGTTGATGAACATTTTTCTCATTTTTTTCCTTTGTTTTTACGCGAATCGTTTTTAAAAGGGTTTCGTCATAATTGCGTCGCCGCTCCTGATTACGTTAGCGGCCGATAAGCAGTGCCGAAACGTAAGGAGACACTTCCGTTTCGTGTTTGTTTGCTGTCAATCTGTAATAAGTTGCAATATCTAATTGAATTTCTAAAAATACTTGCATGTTAATTAGCATAATTACTTTCATCTTCGTTCGACCGTAAGTTGACGGGATTATCTAATCAAAATATGTTAACTTTAATTGCGCACATCAACTTGAGTAATTGAATGTGCTTTTAATTGACATCTTAAACTAAAAATTCCGTTCTCAAAAATAACAAGCCACATCAAATAAACCGTTGATAAATTGTAACGCAAACACGACGAAAATCGTATTCCTTCATACTTTTTCTCCGTTCAAGACCAAGGAAACAAGAGCAAACAGCCGAGTCTGCCGCCTAGAGAAAACAACGCAAAAGGCCCGCGTAAACACGTTGCGTACGCACGTCTCGAGATGTCGCGCCGGACGCGGGAAAACTTATTTTCCCGCGTTTTCCGAAGCCGCCATTTTTGCAACTTATTTGAATCTGATTAGAATATATATTTATTTGTCATTGTATAATTAATAATTGACAGAGGTCTAGGAGCTTTTATTCACTTTTTTAGTAATATGCTTACAGTGATAAACTGTAAGCATATTATGTATTTTATTCGATCAAATGAGATATTTAGAAATAATTTTATTTCTAAGTAGAAAATTTCGACAACTGGATAGCTTTTTTTGACGTCACATTGACGAAGACATTGAGCCGAGTTGGAGCCAGTACGAAACTGTCAAACCGGTGAAATCGCGAAAAACTAAATAACGAGCGATTAAAAAACATTAAAACAGTAACGAAAAATGTTTAATCCGGCCGTTCGGCGGCATCCTCGCGCGAAGGGAGTGAAAACAAAAAAAAGCCCGCTCCGACACCAGTCTAGTTCGGACCGCGGCGCGCGCCGCCCGCCACCACCAACTCTTTAGTTACATTACGTGTTTCATTTCGCGTAGAATTTGGACCGCGGTTGTTAGCAATGTGCCCAAAATTGTGACTTTTCGACAATCAACAAAATCATGCAACAAATCAACATTACAAAAAAATACCGGCAAAATTTTTGGTAAACACCGCACTAAACGCAGTTCAATCTAGTTTTATTTTTGTTGTTCAGTTCCGTTTCGTTATGTTGTTTTGGTTTACGATATCGTAACAAACTGTACGGCATCAAACTGTAAGCGACAGACTCGAAGAAGAGAAGAGAACAGAGGGAAAGAGAAGATGGCGCTCGCGTCTTCTGTCAGCTTGTACTACTCGATCGTGCAGCGGGCTGCGAGGCACTATCTTGAGGACTACTGTCACACAGGTGAGTTTTTGGATCGCTCATTTTTTTATTTTTAACCTTCTTATAAGTTTTACTTTTTTTCTAATTAATAAATCTCTCTTAATCTGTTTATCTAAAAAAAATTCGTTATAATTAAAAATCGTCAACTAGTTTCGTGTTCTATATTTTATGCTATTTATTATTTTAATGTTGTCAACAATTAAATCGAAAAATTAAAATTGTAAACCTGAAACTTCGCAAAGTTTCGTTGACCCGCGAACTTTGAACAACTTGCCATGTTGCATGCTGAAAAGACATTTCGCTTTAAGCAGCCCTTAAACGCAATCAAACAGTTTAGTTTTAGCGAACACATTCCAAAAGTTTCAAACTAAACTTAAACCTGAATTAACAAATGACGGTACCCACAGATTCAAGTTGGAAAATGTTTAGTCCAAAATACAACAATATTTAAAAAAAAAGTAGTTACCTAGATTATAATTAATTGTGTTGTTATTAGGTGATTGTTAGTTGTATTTGTGTCTAATGAATGCGCACAAAAAACTTCAATAATTGATACATCATATCGGCAATTTTTTTTTTCGACAATAAGTACAATTGTATTTTTATTAAGTTGTAAGAAAGTGCGATTGGGCTCGACTTCATGATATACATTCTTATTTTCCTGAGATAATTTTATCCGCATTAAAATAAAAGTAAAATTAAATAAAGTTGAACTCCTATTTAAGTTATTAAGACTAAATTTAAAAGTCAATAAATAACTTCCTAACACCTTCACGGGCACTGCACACCTATAGACGTTATATCTAACAATAAAACTTTCATTGTGTCTAGCATACTGTCCATAAATGTGTTAAGATAAATATTTAAAAAGCTGCACTAACTACCGATCAACGATTAAAATAAAAAAAGATATATAGATAGATTAACACTTTATTCTTAAAAAATAAAGCATTTCATTTTAAGCTTAATAAGATATGCGTAACAAAGAAACAGACAATCACATCACAAAAGCTCGCACGTAAGCGCAATGAATGTAAGGACACATTAAATAAACACGCAAAGCTTTCGAAAGAACGAAAGCTCCCGTCCAATTGATTCGAACTTCCTCGGATATAAGCGCTTCGCCAATCACTTAGTAACGAGAAATATTTTTAAAATAACATTTTCGCAATTTCGTTTCAACGTTCATTTTCATTGAAGAACTTTCCTGAATTGTTGCTGGTCAAAATGAAATGTTCTTAAAAAAATATTTTAAGTTTGCTTACATCACGATTTAATTATATTTTACCCATATATAAACTTATTTTTTTACATTTATTAATTGTCAAAGGTTTGCTCACGATGTTTATATTAATAAAATGATACTTACTAGTACCTAGCTTTTATTATTATCAGAACTTCACTACATATTATAAAGCAAAATCGCTTTCCACGTTTGTGCCTATGTACGTATGTATAACTTTAAAACCACTCAATGGATTTTGATGCAGTTTTTTCAGTAGATAGAGCGATTTAAGAGGAAGGTTTTTGTGTATAATAGCAGCGGGCTGGAACAACGTCTGCCGGGTTTGCTAGTGTACCTTAAAGATAGAACTGGTTTATTCTCCGGTGCGTCGCCGGCGGTTAAAAGTTGTTAATTTTTTGTTCGTTATTATTAATCTTAATAAATCATTAATTTAAACTGATGTAATGAATGAATTGAAAATGGATTACAATTATTTAATCGTATAAGATTAAAATGTTCATTATAATCTGTAATATGTAACTTTTTACACTTTATTTCCACTTCGTTTACTTTGGCGAGGATTAGAATTTGCCGCCTTTGTGCCCTGGCTCTATATGAGCGAAACTCCCTTTTTATTGAAACCAGTTAAATGTTTTGATAGCACAGTGGTATATAATTAATCATAAAAAAACTAATGAGTCGAAAAAAGCTGGTGAACTTTAACACTCAGACAGATTTTGACTAGCCATAGCTAGGAACTACCGAGATTCTATATAGATAGATATCTTTCGAATGAATAAAAACCGCTTTAAAATCATCCGTACGGGTATAGTTGATGGAATCAGGCGTTACTTTGCGGAAATCCATGACTAAAGCTGAAAAAGATGATTATGATGAAGATGCGACTCGCTCGTAGTCGAAGTCGCTCGTAGTCTGTCGAACCGAAAACATCTCCTGAGGATGCCACGGGTAGTGGCGAAACGCGTCGAGTGTTTGTTGGTGTCAGTGTTGTGATTCCAGTGCATCTTCAGTGTCACGTTGTGAGTTGTAGATATTGTGGGTCCTGCGACTTCCAGTTCTAGCTTTTTCAGTTGATTACAGTTGGATGTATTTTGGTTTCTGCGCTGGCGTCGTTTAGTGGAAATTTAAAGCAAACTAATCATATTTTTCAGCTTTCATCCGTTCGAGAGCTACGAGGCCACAGACAGACACATACAAACAGACATATATAACCTCTTTTTCGTCAGGGATTAAAAAGAAGATGGTTAATTACAGAATTCGTTACTTTATCACTAACTAAATATGTTATATCGTCATGTCCCGAAAACCCAATGTGCAAATAATAAAACTTGGAAAAGAATAACAAGTTATTTAAAATCTGCATCGATATAACGAACGCATTATTCGATGCGATGCGCCGTCCGCAACACGCCCTTTCGATGCATCCACCCACGGTACCGTCGAGTACAGAAGTCTTGTGTTTATTTTTATTATAATTTATATGTAGTAGTCGCACGTATAGGTACATTGCATAAGTCCTTTATCAGATAAATGTTTACTACCCCTTAGTAAGTTGTTTTCGCTGTAAACTTCTTACCTAACGTTAAGTTTTTAAAAGATCTGACCGCCTAGTCTAGACAATATAGTCGAGGTGATGCCTGTGCCCAGCAGTGGTATGTTTATTGTTTATATATTAGTCCGATGAGAATCTGATCTGAAAAGTCTGTCACTTTCTACAAATAATAAGAAAAATTAATAGGTTATTTTTAACCTCATTGACAACGGAGCTGTCACATTAATGAGTAAAAGCTTACTTAACACTTTGCCCCAAGAGGCATTAAACAGTTTTTTAAACCAACCTTTTCTACAATCTACCCTAAGTTTTTTGTAAAAAAAAAGCACATTTCATAAGCGAAGATGAACCCACCGAGCCGCATTTCATCTGATAACATCTTAACCCCCAAACCGGTTACATACGGAACCCTAATTACGCGGTCGTTAACCCACAATACGTGTCGTCGGCGAGTTCGCGTAGTTGAGCGTGCAGTTTGCATTTCACTCAGAAGTTTGAGACAAACTTGCCGTGTTAATTGTTGGTGTTTAACTCGGTTTTACAAATCTATGATGTTGTAAATTAAATTTGAGTTTCAACTTAGGAGTTTTGTAGGTACATCGAGATTTGTATTCATTTGCTGTTATTCGTAAATCTTACTTGGAGCTTTTTCACCAATCAGTTTCATTGGCTGATTTAAGCCAATGAATACGATTGGTGGGAATCAAAGGTATCTATCCGAAGCAACGTAGCATATTATGCCTTGCATAAATCTATTAAGAAACTAAATAAAACATTTCATAAAATTACAATTTTATTCTGTGCTAATACTAAAACACGTACCTACTTGTTTTTAAATAAAAAAATTAGAATAATAGTAAACATAAAAAGGAAATATTTAAATTTGAATACAAAACATTTCGCCATCCGAAACTTTGTTCTATGAGAGCGGCTCTTCAGTTCAAACTTTTATTTTTTCCACCCAACTCACACGTAGCACTTGTGTCGTCGATTGTACTAAACCTGTCGCGGCTGCATACTAATACGCCGCAAAGGGCAAGGTCGCGCGACTTGTTGCGATCTCGCGCGACCAGACGTCGCATAGTTTTTAATTCCTTTTTTTAACATATTGAACTATCCATAACATTGGACTACAATCTCAACTTTTTCAATATTTAGGGAAATCCCAACATATCATATGATTTTAAAGACACTTGAAGAAAAAATCGATTAGAGCAATCGCCCGGCTTGCAAAAGGTGTGGGTTCGAGTCCCACCTGTGGCATTCCGCGTGTTTTAAAATCGCATTGTATTTGTGTTACAAATACATCATCAATCATCATCAGCCTCTATACGTCCCACTGCTGAGCACAGGCCTCAGTTACAGGCAGGTTAAAAATACAGTAATTAATATTGCATAATTAAAAAAAATGAGTTGAAAACAATCAAAATAACATTCGCTAATCTCTATCTGGATGCGTGATAATTATGCAATATCAGGGGAATTCTTTTCCATTTTTGTTTAATTTTTGCAGCAGGTACTTATTTGTCAAAAAAACGCTGTCTCTTGACGGGTTAAATCCAAAATAAAATCATAATAGACTTATTAAACAAAAAGTGCGCAAAACATGCGTCTTAAAGTGACCATCCTGCCAATAGATGCTTACTTGATTAATCGGTGCTTTATAAAGTTAGCTTGACCGAAACCATCATTGTATTATTGTATAAGAGAACTTTTTGGTTGTCATGTTACGTTACTGCCTTACGGCGTAAAGTCCAGCTTTTGTACAAACTATTAAGTTTTGTTGTAAATTAAAGCTGTATGTAAATAAATAAATAAAACTTTTCGTATGGCAACAATGGGTAATACTTTTGTTAATTAAGTTTTCGCTACGATCTATATTTAGTTTTACCTAACATCATATTTTATTGTTATTAACATTGTAACAGCTACTATCTATTTTGCTCATCTAGAGCCGCACGCGCAACCAAAATGTGCGCCGTCATGAAATGCTCTGAATCACGGCTCTTAGTACCGACGGGATTAAAGAGCTATTGATATTATATGATGACTAGCGGCTAGTCTAGTCCGCGTGGATTTTAGTTTTTTGCCACCGGGTTTCATACAAACTTGCAATCCCTATTTTATGCTCTTGGGGGTAGAATTTATCGAAATCCTTTCTAAGCGGATGCCTACGTCATAGTAACATTTACCTGCATGCCGAATTTCAGGCCGATCTGTCCAGTGGTTTGGGCTGTGCGTTGATAGATCACTATGCACTCAGTTAGTCACCTTTAAGTGAATATTTCGATAGACAGTGTTGATAATAGTAATAAGGACTGACTCTTTGGCGTAGACTTAGGTGGAATTGATCTGGCGGAATAAATGAAAAGCCTTAAAATTATAATTTTTGCTTGTGGTCAAGCAATTTGCTGACCTGAACCGAGAAATTCCGGGTTTGAATGAAAGAAAACACTCTTAAAAGCCTGAAGTTATACTTGAGCTAAGAAATATTGGCCGTTCATTAGTCCTAAGCGTGTACGTTTTCGCCTTCGGACGCATTACATTGCTTGCCTATCGTCACTTTCATAGTGACAATAGCTTAATTCGTCACTCGACGAACCGCGTAATAGATAAATAAAATAAATATACAACAACATCACATACATTGATCTGACTCAGTGGTAAGTAGCTTAAGCATTTGTGTTACAGATATCAAAATCAACAGTGGTATTACAAATAAACTTAAATAAATATATATAACACCGAAACCAGTACAAACAGACATGTTCATACACACAAATGTTTGTCAGTGCGGGGATCGAACCTGCGATACAATTTAGCAATCTGTTAATATTTGAAAAGAACAAAGATTGTATTGGAAGGTAACATTATTTGAGATTAATATCTTTCTGACAAAATTCATCGGACTCCGTGCAAACCACACCTATTGTCAAATCTTGTACTACTCAGTCATCTTGCATTACTCTAAAATAATTTATATACATATCTTTATAATATATTATATACATTATATGTATATCTAGCAAAAAACTTCAAAATTAATATCCTTAAAGAGAGGACAAATTCATGTCCTTTCAATGTGAATTAAAACCAGTTTGGTCAACCAACCTGAGATGAATATCTAAAACTATACATAGAGGGTGTAAGCGTAGGTTTTGGACTTATAAATTGAGCAAATCTTCTACTATTATGTTATATGGGCAAATCATTATACTAATATGTTATATCTCATAAATCCCGAGGACCTACTCTGCCACTAATGGTCTAAAGAACAAGACAGACCCCTAGACTAAGTAACATTTTATAGTAGTCTGACAAAAGTAAGAAATTGGTCTCTATGTCTGTATGTATGTATGCTTAGATCGGACTCGTGACTCTAAAGTGCTCGTGTCACAATGTTCGTTCCCGTACTCCTCCGAAACGGTTTGACCGATTCTCATGAAATTTTGAGAGCATATTGAGTAGGTCTGAGAATCGGTCAAAATCTATTTTTCATACCCCTTAGTGATAAGGGTAGTTCACACTTTACATTTATATGGCAAAACAACGTTTGCCGGATCAGCTAGTTATTGATAGAATTTCAAGAGGAAGGGATATATGTATGATATCATGCTTAACCTATTAAATAACAGTGTCATAATTTCAATATTTCTAATCCACGCGGGCGAAACCGCTAGCGGAAATTTAGTAAACCATAAAAAAGTTCACGTGAGATTTTTGTAGGTATAGCGCAAACATTGGACTCATAAAGTACCCAAAAGATTTCGCATCCGACCATGCAATATGTCTTTTTATAGGTTCCAGGCTAGACTAGTTTACCGAACTTAATTTAAGCTGCAACAGAGCGGAGCGCAAGGTGGAGTGCTAATCTCCGATCGCAAAACTCAAACGCAGCCTCGGAAAATTTTCTAAAACGTTACAACGCCAAATTGCCTCGAAATTGGTGCAAAAAAGCCAATTAGATGATCGCCGGAGACCGGTGGCTTCACGCCCCGCTGCTGTTGCGGACAATGTTCGAGTCTTAAAATTGGACTGCAGTTAAAGTGTCAATATGAAATTCCGAAAATTGTTACGGCTAAGAATTATGTAAGAAGACATTAATATCTCGCAGTAACAACAAAAATAAATTTATTAGCCTAAAAGATCGACTGATTATTTATAGTAAGAAAAGTAACAGAATAAAGTTATAATCCGATTTCCCTGGGAAAGGGGGATATAAGTTATAACCGCAGGATCCGAATATAGTTTTCCAGGCTTCCCTATTTGTGTTCCTACCTAGATAGTGCGAATATATTATTTTTCAAAAGTTATACCGAATGTGGTGTTGCCGGAGAATATGTATATTTAAAAAATCTACAATATTTCCTGTCACTCAAAGCCCAAACTGCGCGCGGGCATAGTACATAGTACAGGGCCCATGACAAAGTTAAAATTGTATACGTCGACGACGAAGCGATCGAACGCTTCGTTTCGGTACGCTGATCGCGTGTCAACTTATCATTTATACATATTTTGCAAACGAAGCGATCGGTCGCATCGTCATCGTCGTATGCAATTGGCATAATGACACCTATCTTAAATATTTTCAATACCATGGCGTCCAAAACACATAGCCCCTATGAAGTTAATACCACCGATATATTTACAAAAAGCTGTAGAAACCAATTTTCAAACACACAAAACTCAATAAATATTCGGTCAATTGACTCAGATTTCTGATACATGACCGTGACGTCACGTTCATGTATTCCCATACAAAATCTACGGAGGCAGACCGTTTTGACAGATAATAAAAAGTATGTCAATGATTGGTGGTGTCATCTAGGCTATTGTGACTATGACTACGGGCCCAGGTTCGACAGGAACAGCGGTCGGATGCGCGGACTGATGACTGCCAATTTGATACTAAAACGCCTTGTTTGCGAATGGTTTTATTTGACTAATTGACACTGGGTTTTGCAATCTTTTAATGGCAAATCAAATAAACACTAGCGCGCCCCGGCTGTTGTTGTCCTTCCCGATCGTAGTGAGGAAATATTTAAAGTCATAGTTTTCGCGGGTGATGGGCGGTGAGTTCGTTAAGACGGTATCTGAACCATTTTTTCTACTTTAAATACTCGGGAACATGTGGTCGCGACCCGTGAGATGTATATTGACGACCTTACAACGGTCGCAGGATCTAACTGAATGCAGGCTGCCTAACCTTTTTTTTACGTCAGGGAAATGCGTTTACGCATACCTACCATAAATGTATTACTGAAACTTCATTCGTTTAATATTTGTCTGTAGTAACTGTTAGTGATTTTCTACTACCTATTAAGTATTAAGTTTGTATTACCGCTCTGTGTGCAAACCTTAACTGCAGTGGTAATAACTTAATATTGTCCTTGTGTGTGTAAAATGATAATAAATGAAAAAAAATACAGAAATAGAATTTAATAAATCAAATTGCGACAGTAATCAACTGATTTCATTGTAGTTGGCTTTTCTACTCGTAGTTGTACCATTATTTTATGTTTCTACAAAGAACATCGTTCGGTTTCATTTTTTGACATTAGGTGAGACAAAACACATTCTCAGTCTTTTATACTAGACCAAAATCAATGAATTTTTGTATTTTTAAAATTGTACAGACAAAAAATACAGGTGCACAATAAATACTTTTAGTTGTCTACTCTAAGCTTATGCAGTTTTTCAACCACCTTACTTTGCCTTATCCTACCTTCGAGTACCTATATCTTCACGTGTTGTACCATGCACCACGCCATTAAAAAGCAAGAGGTAATTTACAAACAAACGCACACGATTTCCGGCCACGAGATTAACTCGTTTTCCTCCACTACTCCACTATCGACTAATTGCCAAAACATAGATAACAGTTACTGCTAGTGTTGGTTAGCCAATTAAAGGTTATTGTACTTACCTAGTAACTTAGTGACTGCCTAGTTTGAGTTAGAAATCACTTACCTATATTATCTTCTATAATAAAAAGTCACAAAACCGCTAGATGCCTAATCCTGAAATTCACCGGATATATATTCCCGTTCGTTCCTCTTTACTAATCTTTTGAGCTATTATCATTAATATTCCAATTCAAATTCTTTATCAAGCATTAATTAGGTAGAATAGGCATGATGACACCTATCTTAAATATTTTCAAGACCATGGCGTTAATACAAGCAGTATATTTTCAAATAGCTGTAGAAACCAATTTTTAAACACACAAAATTCAATAAATATTCAGTCAATTGACTCCGATTTCTGATACACAACCGCGACGTCACGTTTTTGTATTCCCATACAAAATCTACAGAGACAGACCGTTTTGACAGAAAATAAAGAATATGTCAACGATTGGTGGTGTCATCTAGCGTATTGGGTACTTTCTATCATGGTATTCGCAAGTTTAACTAATCCCGTATGACGCGTAAACTTCGGTTACCTCTAAAACTTAACTGTTCAATTATCTACTTCATTCTTAAATTACATTTTCGTAAATTATATTTCTCAGACGATTATTTTTATTCAATAACCCAAACGTGTTACATTTCGCAAGTGGTTGCGCAACTTTCATTTTCCACCAAAACAGGATCGCCGAGGATGGAATAACAGAACAGATATATCAGCGGAGCCGCATCATCTCAAATGGTGAATAACTGGAAAACTGACATTGAAACTATGTCAAGGACCTTTGCTGGAAATCTCTAAGTAAAGTAGACATTAAATATATATATGTGTAAATATTAGATAGACTATATTTTGATTATGATAAAATGGAATAATTCACATTTTATTCAAGTTTTATTTGAATCCTGAAAGGGGAAAATTTGTACCAGAGTGTTTATTGTACCTATTTAATTAATAATAATAATAAATATTTCACAACAATCACACCAATTCTCTAGTCCCAAACTAAGCTACGAGGCTTGTGTTATGGGTACTAGACAACGGATAAACATACTTAAATACTTTTTTTGTAAATAAATACATATTATACATAGAAAACACCCAGACCAGTACAAACACACATGTTCATGCACACTTATGCTTGCACTGTGCGGGGATCGAACCCGCGACCCTTGGTTTAGAAGTCCGACCTGTGGACCACTGCACCAAACGGTCGTCTGGTCTATTCAATATTTAATCGTGTGTTAACGTATTTATACCAGTATTGTGATATGGTGACTTAAAAAAAATTAAATAAATCCTCGATTGGTTTTAATGTTTGTGTACATAACATTGCCCCAATCTTAGGCAAGATTGGGGCAATGATAATATGTTGTTTTTATTTTTGAATGCACTTTAAGACAGCTGTTTATAAAACCTGCTTAAACATATTCGCGGATGCTAGACTGCAGCAGTGCTATAGCAGTTGTAATACTAAAACGTCTATCGTGTCAGGTATAGTGTCCGCTAAAGAATAAGTTTTACTATTAACTGATCGACAGGCAGGTTTTTATTTGGCTTGTAACTTGTTAGCACGCACAGCGGGGTAGAATTGGTCCTGAAACTTTCCTGGCAATGTAACCAGCGCATACTGCCCAACCGTAAATATTGGCCTTACAACTTAAACATAAAGCTACGAGCACACTTGTAGTTATCACACAGTAGTTCACGCCGCTGTATTTACAAACAACTCACTAACGGTGCTCGCTAGCCTCTTATCAGAGCCGTGATAAGGCACGTGACAAGACATAAGGGCCGTTTTACTGAAGAGAGATAATATGAAATAAGTTAATTTTTTTGAAAGTATGCTAACATTAAAAGAAACAAAAAGCTTTGAGCAGGAATAATCTTTAGTAGGCTTGTAAAATGAATTATTCCTACATAATAATAATTATTAAAATTAGCTTTATGATTTTTATAAATTATTGCCAGGCTTGTACCTATAACCCAGACATAATTATGTAACTAACAAACGCTAGACATTAACCAATTCACCGACTTATAATACACATTACTCTCCTTAAGCTTTTTAATTAAAAAAGACAACTAGTTTAAAAAGTGAAATTAAAACACACTTAAAGAAGAATGAACTGCCACAGACGGGACTCTAACCCGCAACAGTGATGATGAATCATAGCTGGCTGCAGTCTATGGAGCACTCCAATGAGTATGTGTCACAGTAGCTCAATCGCCCGGCTTGAGAGAGGTGCGGGTCCAACTCCTGCCTGTAGCAGTCCATTTTTCGTTAAGTGTGTTTTAATTCGACATTGTAAATAAATTTGCATTGTTTATGCTAAAAAATAAAGTAAATTAACTATTTTAAACTTCAAGTGCAAGTTTTACATGCCTTCTCTTTTCTAAGTTACAGCATAAAAGGAAAACTTGATTTACCCGTAAATATAGCAAACTTATCAGAATCCACCTGTAAGAATGCGAAAGTTGCGTGAGCTTCAGCCTTGACCTTAACCTTGGGGCAACAATCTATACTCTCACCCTTGGCGGGGTCAATACCCACTTCGAGAGTGTGCACCCCTCCTTACGCATGTCATGAAGGTAAATTGAGACTTTTTTTTTCTTTTTCGTAACACTGCTTTACGAGGATCAACTTGCGGAGTGCTATTGGATTTTGTTCTTACTTACTTACATAAATTGTATATTAGATATTTTCATTATTATGTATAATATGTATTTATTTACAAAAAAAAGTATTTAAGTATGTTTATCCGTTGTCTAGCACCAATAACACAAGCCTCGTAGACTAGAGAACTGGTTTGATTGTTGTGAAATATTTATTATTATTTATTATCGATAACAAAATTTTCCAATCAAGAAAATATCAAAGTAGTATATTTTTGGCGGCATTTTTTTTAGATAAAAGTTTTATTTATTTAAGGTTTATTGCAACAGGTATATGTTGCAGGTGGACCTAACACTATGAGGAGTTATCTACCAATCACAACTTGGGCCAAGCAGAAATGAAATGTAGCCTTTTCAGTTTTTTTTGATATTTAAAATCTAATGAGTAGGTACCGTATTTTTTTTATTAGGGCGAAAGTGTAGAATCTATTCATATTAAAGTTAATTTACATTCATTGCATAGGTTTTTCAGGCTAATAACATAAAAATAGAGTTTCTTACTCCACTTTATCTTCTCATAGCTAGGATACGATGCACCGGCAATGTTATAGCTGTGTTCCTGCAGATTTAAGGGTTGACCCCGCAAGGGTTGTGTGACCTTGACTCTAATCGCTGACCTTGGCTGCGGGGTCAATACGCACGCGTGTGCGTGGTGCACACGCGTGCGTATATTGCCCTAACATTATTGTTTGCGCTCTGTTATTGTTATGGCGAAAATTATAAGAGCACGTTTTATTATTATAATACTGTATTTTTATTACCATGAGCTTAAAATATTTTTTCTTAAAAAGTGAAGGTTGAATTGTATGTAGCCTTGAATGATTTTACTAAGATAAAGGCTTCTTGTCCGATTTGGACCTAGGTATCACCAATCGACGTGTTAACTCAGACTTATTTTATCGTTGAAAATACGGATGAAGATTCATACCTGCCTAACAAAACGATATTAATCGCTTAACTATTTAAAACTTCACTTAACTAACCTATCCAGCAGGCTTCATAACAGGTCTTGCATTAAAAATACAATCATCCCTAAAATACTTATACTAAACCAAGGGTATAGTTAGATACTAGTTTTCTTTTCTTTTTATACAACGAACATACCAATTACCTAGCCCTTCCGTGACTAGGATAACGGAAAGAATTACTTAAATATATTTTTAAGCACCCATAACTCAGGTACCAATGCTTGTACACTCAAACACTTAACCGTAGCAGGATTCGAACCCGCGACAGCCGGTTTTGTAGTCTGTAATTCCGTAACTCAAACTCTAGACCAAAGCTGTATGTTCCTCCTCATTCATTGTGTGAACTATCCTCACAATGAAGCCATCACTCCTTTTTTCTTCATAATTGGACATTACATAATTCGCTATGGTGTCCCATCAAAATGCCATGCCCCCGTAACTAGATCAGCTTAACAAACCATAAGCAATCCTACGCCCTCCCGGCATATGCATCGTGTTTGGCACAGACAAATAGATCACCCTCATAGATCCGGCATAGACAATGAAGAGCCATAGACGGCGCATAGTTCGTTATCTATGACCCTTAAATAAATAAATTGGAAAAAACTAACACACCAATAACCTAGCCCCAAACTACGCGTGAGCTTGTGCTATGGTGGCTAGAATAGCATGATGATGAGTTTGGGGGTGGATCAACTCTATGATTCTGTTTAGGCAGGCATACCTATTGGTACTTTTCAGAATCCTAATTTCTGCTCAAACGAGCACTTCTATTTAAACAAAAAAAAAAAGAAATACAGACTAAAAGCGCTGCTATTGAGCGGAATGAATTTTCGCATTGCATTACAACGCTAGGAGCAGAAGCGATATTGAACTAACAAAAGTTAGCTTACCCTGAACCTGATCTGTGTATTCGCAACTGAAAGTTTTCGACTGTCCCATAGTTATAACTGAAAAAATGAACCCGTAAGTTGTCTATCAGCATCGTTTGTCTATGCCCCAGACCCTTTATTTGGCCGTCAAAATTAACGTAGCAATGCGGCCGGCACGCATTAGGCTTTGAATTCGTCTATTATTTGTTCAACAATGTGATGGGGCGAACATCTCGTTTTGATAAGATCAAGCCCGGCTGAGCCTTTGTTGTGATTTAGTCTGGATCATAATTATCTCTTGACATAACAGACGAATATTTTTTCCTTCGTCGAGCCAAAAACTGTTTCTGAGATTTTCTGTCACGAATTTCTCAAAAATAGCTCGGAGTCGGGAAGTTGGCGGTGTTACACCCCCGTGCCTCGGAAAGCACGTTAAGCCGTTGGTCCTGCGCCTGATCTCTCTGCGGTCATGTCGAATTGCCGTCTCACCGAACTTTGAGAGTGATGGAACAGTGAGTGCAGCATGGGCGTACCCAGGGGGGGGGGCAGGGGAGGGCAGCTGCCGCCTAGAAATCGTATACCTCTCTACTCTCTATTGTTATTGATTAAAATTTTTATTTTGCAATACAATATATTTACAAAAAACCAGTACTTTCGTCAATTCCCTTAGGTTAAATAGCCGACCCCGACTGAGAAACGGGAAAAGGCTAGGAGAGAGAAGTACAATATATTTATATGCATTAACTTTTGAAAACCTGCGTATCTCCTGCGTAGTTGGCTGATCTCTGTTGAGATTGACCGCCGTGGTCGAAATCGGCTTGGAGGACTATTATTACTATTATTTTAACTAATATTACAAACTCAAAATGTATATACCCAATAAAGTTTGTTACCTCTTTCACCATAAAACTTACTTCATGGATTTTAATGAAATTTTATATTTCAGAATAGCACATAGACTTCAATTCATAAGAGTTGTAAAGTTAAATAATTTCCAGACGGACGAAGTAGCAGGCGGCTACTAGTGAAATAATATTTTACTCTTTGTGGTTTCTTAAAATAACAGCTCAAACCTTCACATTGCATACCTTCATTCTTTCAAGCCTCAACTTTAATCATGTTCAAATAAAGCCATATACTGTTGTAATGAACTAGCTAGACGGTCGGCTTCGGCTGTAACCGTGAGCACGTGACATCGCGTGAACGGGCCGGGCTTGGGCGCACGCTTGTCTGAAAGAGTTGGGGCTTCAGTAACAGCGGGAAAGGTTTGAGCTTTAACTCTCTTGGTTTTGACTGGCTGTGAAGAAAAAAATATTTACCTTAAAATCCTTCACCGATGTTAATTGCCGCAAAACTTTTATGTTTGTGCTCTTAGTCGGTTGTATTTTCAGTAAAAATCCCTAACGTTTCATTCGTGTCTAGCCAGTGCTTGCTCTCGCACCGTGAAGCTTATAAGAGTGACAGGGATAGCTGCATCCGAAACTACGGACAAAGGCTTAGAGAGTATGGTGGCTGATCCGGATAGATACAAAATCCTCTTGTTTCGTTCAATTTCGGTCAGTGGTAATTTTTACAATATGGATCGCTAAAAAGGTTTTGAATTTTTTTATATTGCATTAACGAAATACGAAAACGGTGCGAATGTTCTTGTATGTAAATAGAAAACTGGTATCTTGTTAGAACGCATTTTCATAAAGATTTTTTAACAAAGCCCGACGCTTTTACACTCCCGCCACCGATCATGTGATCATGATCACCGCTTGCACTGCGCCTCGAACCTTCTGATGTAGTATTCGTTAAGTCCTCGCAAGTTTCGCTATTCGACATCGGTTGCTTCTAGCCGGTCTAGCTAGACCTAGACTAGTTGTTTATTGCCTGTCTGGCGCGGGTAGTAAAATTAGTGTTTTTTTAACAATCTGAAGGGTTAACCCAATCGTGTAAAGTTGAGGCGTGATTGAACCTCGCTTTCATTTTTTGTTGGCGATTTGGCCAAGACGGAACCCACAAAACTGCAATTATTAGATAAGAATTTTGTAAAGTTACTAAAATGTCCTTCCAGCCATTCATAAGGTGCTAATAAGCTCTGCAAGACGGTTTAATTCAAATGTTCAGTCAACACAACACTTTAAAAGAAAGCAATATTTTTTAAACTCTCTTTAAAAACGATTCTTTTCGTAAATACTAACAGACACGATTTATTCCGAATCAATACAAATGAACACTTGAAATAACTAAGAAATTAACTACTAACGACTAAGGGCTAATTTTTAAATAGTCATATAAATACTATCCTTCTGTTAAATGTAAGCTGACCGAATTGAAGATGACATCCGGTATGACCTTCTGCATACTCAAGATTGACATTTCAAATCTGCTATCTTGGAATTTTATCGGACCGTTAGCGTTATCTGTCTATTAAAAATCGGCAATAAGCGTGATATATGATTACTATACGTCCTGAAACCATTTCCCTCAGTTCGAACATCCAAAATCTTACATCTCATTCACAATAAACCTTGGTGACCTACAAATAAAAGCTATAATCCTGCGCGTCTCGAGCTCAGCGCAGTTGAGTCGTCTGCGGCGTGTCTGGATTGGAGTCAAGTACCAATTGCGTAAGCGGTCAATGCCGATGCACTTGTGCACTGTGCAATGTCGGCTTAGTATACCTACTTACATGTTCGCACACTGTGCGATACGTTAGTTAAGCAATAGGTACCTAACATTAACCTATACTTGACTGCCTCGTTGGTGTAATGGAAAAATTTCTGCCTTACATTCGAGAGGTCCCGGGTTCGAATCCCAGGTCGAGCCAAAATTGCTATGAGATTTTATGTTATGAATATCTCAAAAACAGCTCGGAGTCGGGAAGTTGGTGGTGTTACACCCATGTGCCTCGTAAAGCACGTTAAGCCGTTGGTCCTACGCCTGATCTCTCTGCGGTCATGTCGGATTGCCGTCTCACCGAACTTTGACAGTGATGGAACACAGGTGCACCTGTGTACATAGATACTGATACTGATCACCTCAAGATACTGTTAGCTCATTTTGTGTGGATAGGAACGTAACTCAATATTTTTTAGTGATGGTAGTTTACAATTTTTTCAAACTATGTAATGACAACTAACACCTTAGTCTACCTGTGACCATGGACGCTGAAAAGGGTCCGAAACGTCAGGTTAAGACAAAATTTAAATAAATCGCGAAATAATCCGTAAAAAGTGTCTCAGATTAACATAAACAATTGATGCAACCTCAAAAAGCTTTCACAATTCGTTGCATCGACCCATTTAGCCCAGACAGACCCAGCCAGACAGCCCAGACCCTGACCCGCGCGCAAGTGGCGGACGTGACGTCACGCTTCCGGCGATAATTGCGCTGCGCCCGCGCATAAAGAGGATGCTGGGATTAATTGACTTTAGAGGACCAACTTTGAAGCAGCTTGATCCTACGAGTTCGATTTAATAGCTTACTAAGTAAAATGAAATCCATCTAAACGATAATTAGTTATTTTGTTGTACACATGACAGCAAATCAAGGTTCATCTTATATTCACAGTATAGGGGCGGTTTTGCTATAAAATAAATTACAAAAAAATGTGCTGTCGTCTGTACAACGAAAAAACGATTTCGGTTTTCGTAGCAGGTCTTCAGATGTGAGACGACCACTTTGGAGTAATGGTCAAGAAGTTGACTTATTGACCAAGATGTCGCGGGTTCGATCTCCGAATGACAGTGGGCAATAGGCAGGTCGGCAAGTGCGAAGAACTGATTGGCCGTTGGGGCTAAAAAGTTCTAGACCATTCGATCAACACTACTGCGTAGGGCATCCACCGGCAAGATGTTACGACCACGGTGATGGTACGAAGGCACGACCTTAAAAATCCCAGGAATTAGACCTGGGAATTTTTGGGGTAGGGCTAAGGTCAGCAGTGGATGACCCCGGCTTATTATGATGATTGAATATGGGGTCTGAAGTTTTATCTCTAATCGTCTCGGAGAAAGTCTTTAAGGCTGTAAACTAAAGTCAGCCATTATCACATATAGTCTGAAGCTAAAAAGTAATAAAGTAATTGTAGTGACTCCCATTAAAATGCACAATACTTACTTAACTTTTAATCAGACCTCTCTTGAGTTATACAATCTTGGCTTTTGAAATATGTTATTGTTTTTCGAGATGTGAGGATTCTTACTGAAAAGTTTTGCAGAATCCTACCTACTACTACTACCCTTGTTTAATCTAAACTATACTTAACTACTAAGTCCTTGTGGCGCAGTGGTAGCAACGCTTTGGTGTGTTAAAGTGATACCAAAAGTAAAGCAACCTATGGCGCGGTCATGTTCGGGATGGGTGACCATTCTGACCGTATAGGTGACATCTTTTTATGAATCTCCGTGCGTACGTTAAGCTGTTGGCCCCAGTTATAATATGATCTCTGACAACAAGCCCGCACTGAGCTCGCGTGGTGGAGTATGGCTTGTACCACCTCGTAGTTGAGGTGTGGCCTGAGCCCAGCAGTGGGACTTATAACTTATACAAATCTATTCTATTCGTATCGTAATAATCTCTATCATTTGAAAAAATATACAAACTGAATCATTATGGTTCCTATTAGCAGATTCATGAGCTCTTGCGGCGTCTTAACAGTCCTATTTCACACAAAATAAAGATTACATTCAAACAACTACGGTTAACTTAACTTAATAAACAGATATCCCGCAATGTGTAAGTGCATATGCAAGAGCAAATATTCAGCCGCCCTAGTTCCGAACTTCGGTCAGCCAACTAGTTTGCATGCCCGAGACGTGGGATTGTACGTTTGGACTCCTTTGCACGTGCTGGCCGAAAAAAAAAGAAAACCATGCCTTTCAACACACGCTTGGCAACACTGAAAAATGCATTCGCGAGACAAAAGCAGGCTATTACCGCGCCAGGATTAGCCCTATTGACACTACGTTACCAATTAAAATGGGAGGGGTGCCTTTTCGTCTCGGTTTTTTCAACAGACGGTTTTTCAGGCCGCGGGCGAACACCCTCCCCCACCCTGGCTGTACAGAAAAATCAATAACGCAGTACTTTTTTCCTCGCGTAAACCATGCACCGACGTGCAGCTGTGTGCAACACGCACACATCGCCCGCTGCACCGGGCTGCCTCCGTTTTTATTCCGACGGAATTAAAATCCGTGGGCGTCCTTACGTGCCTTTGATTAGTGCACCTGAAGGCTTACGTTACGCAATCCCAATAAAATCCCCCTAAAACACGAGTGGAACAACAGACAGAATTTCAGGGATTGTACCGAAAACAATTCGAAACATTCTATCATCAGGCTTTGTACGAATTCCCGCTGAGAAATCGCCATAACTCGTGCTCTTAAAAGGATTGCGGTGGAATAAGGTACAGACTGTTCAAGGAAGCTCGGTGCAGACATCTCTATGTATACCTAAGTAGAGTTATTGTTAGCGTCTAAAGGAACTGTGGTAGTGACCTTGTGAATAGCCAGAATGGCGCACTTCCGTGATCTCTGAGACCCTGCCTCATTCATACTACATAAAGCCTCTAACGGCCAGGACGTAATCCCATACAATTTGCATACTCCTAATGCCCAATACGCGCGACAACCGCACATCACTAATTGCAAACGCAGACTAACGTAAAAAAGCATCACATTTAAAAAAGGAACGCTTTGCACATTTTTATTTCGCAATCGCAATGACAGAAGTGGCTCCATCCCGCTTGCACGGCATTGTTCCGGGCGGATCTCGTCATCAGTCCATCTTTGTCTGCCGCGTTCTTTTTTTAAATGTGCAAAAATATAAAAACGCCGAATGTTGGGGTGGGGCGGCTACAGTGGTGTGCGGCGATAATGCTGGTTTTAGGGCTTTGCCCGATCATAAGTCAATACCGTGTTTAAGTTTGAAGCGGACTCGAGTCCTCGAAACAGGGAAAATAAAGCAAACAATAATCCAGACGTGCCTTTCGAAACAAACTTGAACTTCAAAAGCGCAAAAATGCATCGACAAAATATTTTAGCTGCCTAACTTGAAAGGAAACATGCTCCGAAATGAACATTCTTAATGTGTCCATAAAAATAATTTGCGCATTAAAACAAGTTTAAAATTGCTTTTCGATCATTTACTTGCTTCCTTATTGCTTTATTATTTACTTCGTTCATTATAAGAAAATTAACAACATTCGCATGTCTTTATAGAACATAAGCAGTAACGAATTGCTCTCACCAATATAAAAACAAATGAAAAGACCACTTAGACCTCCCCTCTCTATCTTGGTGATGTAGGCTTTGTATAGCTTTAAAGATCTTTGCTCATCTTATTATTTCATCCTGGAAGTCTTTTCAACAATAGTAATATACCTATGAATGAATAATTACCAATCAATCAGTGTTAAGTGTTCGAAATTAAAATCTAAAAGAATCATCACAGTCGGCACTACGGAGTATTTTAGAAAGACATAATCAGCCCACGACCCGTTCAAAAACAGTTGCAATTGCGGTCAGGTGTCTATTTAAGAAAAAGTCTAACTACTGAACTAGACTTAAGTGATAGTGTTGTCACCACACCCCACGACAAGTGACCAGACTACCTATAAATAGCTATTTCAGCAAAAAAAATTACGAACACCTTTCTCCTTTCACTCGAATTAGCGCTCTGTTAATTTTGACATAACATCTCGAGCAGGCTGCAGATCAGAGAGATCGATTTAAGTATCCGAATAACTCTTATGAGCGACAAGGAAAGTGGACAAAGATACCAGCATTATATGTCTATTTTATTTTGAGTGAAATTCCAAATTTAAAAAAAAACTGTTACAAAAATGCATTAACTGCAATGTAATCTAAATCAAGTACCTATTTGTAAGTGACGTTAAGTTAATCGAACTTGTTTTCCTTTCTGTGCGGACCACCATCCTTGGTCGTAGTGCTAACATGATTATGGAAAAAAATTATAAATTTCGTTACAAATAAATAGTGGAGCTTTACCCCAAGCCATTGCTGAACTCTACTAAGTATTCGTATAGTACTTAGTGTATAGTAATAGAGTTCTTACAAACCAATCTGATGTTAGATGTAAGGTAACAGCGCACTTACATGATAAACCACGAATACTTATGTAACAAGATGAATAATAATAATAATTATTTATTTATTTATTCAGTGCGACTAGGGAGTGGAATTCGCTGCCGCCTAAAATATTTCCGGAACATTATACTTTGGATGCTTTCAAGAAAAGAGTGGATAGGCTGTTAATAGCCGGACATGATCCATCTTCGGTCGCATCGTCGCTTACCATCAGGTGACTTCGCGCCCATATGTCTGGTTATTCAAATTAAAAAAAAAGACTTCTAAGGACCACATACAATTAATCAAAATAAAATTAGATAAAAATTACCAAAATAATGGTGTAGCGAGCTAGTTGAGACTGGTACAGTAGTAGTTGTAAGAAAGTAATACCAAGGGCACACCTGCGAGCTTGCGCCATACTGTCGCCCCGACTCGTGTCTGACAGCGATTAGGCCGCGGTGATTATTTGACAAACTGTCACTGGTGGTAAATTAGCCCTTAATTACTGTAACTGTAGTCGTGAATGTAATACGACAAATAAACATTAAGCACACATTTACTCTAAACTGCGGATTAGTTGATGTTTGAGGTGCGGTGGAAGCGTTTTGTTCTATTAATGTCATTGCGGTTTGAGAACCAGTTCACCATTCACTAGTACATACAATTCGAATGGAGAAAGAATATAAGCACACTTTTAAAGAGACGAGTGTTACAATTGGTTGGTAGGTAGTGACGAAAGCTGGAATCACACACATACCTAAGATAATTGGCAATACATTGTTATTAAGGCAATCAAATCATACAAGCTTACTAAAAATTGACTTAATGAAAGAAAGTTAATAAGTCAGGTCTTTTATAATGAGTCACCAATATGATAAGTTGCATAAAACCTAGAGTCCTGAATTTTTAATAATGAAATATTAAATGTTTAAAAATCATTGTAAATATAGATTAAAGATCTACGTTGTAAAACAGTGATTGGCATATTTTTAAGATGTTATCAGTGGAAAAGTTTTTCCGCATTACAAAAGTTACAATTTGCTGTTCAGCAAAGTTCCGTCGCTGGTCAAGAATTTATCGCTTTGGCACTATAGTTTGGAGTATAGATGGAAATCGTAAGGAAAAGAAGAATACGTCATGAGCTGAAATGAAGCCTTTTTTCAGCCCATTTAGATAAGTCAGCCATTACATTGTTACAGTGAAAGTGTATAGTCCAAAAAATGTTGTTAACTAAACAGACAGTGAAATTAACTCGGTGACATCAGGGCTCATATTTAAATTTTACAATCTCAATAATTACTCAAAGTTAAGGGTTGCTGTTAACTAGACAATGATTACTTGTTAACATAAGACATAATTATCGTCTAATGACAATCTCACTGATTAGACATGGGTAGTTCCTGAATAAATGACTCAATTGAAGTACTTCACCTATCTAGTCCACATATATCACTCACTCACTTTCGTTCAAAGCAGTTCATTTAGTTCAATGTAGTTCCTTCAGTAACTCAGGGATATGAGAGTAAAACGTACGGATTTTTTTTTTTAGTACAATAGTTTTGTTTTTAAAAACACCGACCTAGTGTAATAAATAAATGTGGCTTAATTCTAGGCTGATAGTCCCAGGCCTACCTATAAGTATGAAGGAAAATCAGTTTTCTATGTAAATTTCACGTTTTTTTTTTAAATAAATCGTTTTTTAATTTTAATTCTTTACTGACAGATTCTAATATAAAATTAATAAAGTCATTAGAATAGTTAACAATGGTTCATAATACATAATTATGCAACGCAATTTTAACACTACTTCATTATTTAGTTCAATAGAACGTTATAAAAGCCTCTATAGATTTACTGAACTAAATGAACTAATTGAACTAGATGAGTGATACATATCTTCAACTCCCACTGAACTATATCACTCCTTTCAGTTCAGTGAACGATTTTGCGCATGTCTATCACTGATCATATAGAGCCATCGACAAACCAAATAAGAAATGTGAAGAAGTAAAAAACACATTTGCATAGTAGTCACAAAAACCAGTCTATGGAAAAAAGACGTAACTTTTTTATTTGCGCGGAACTTTTAACATTGAGGTAGGTCAACCATCTGTTATAGCCTCGCCTAGTTTAAGATATTAAAACTGTTTGCGTTACCTTTAATTCGTTTTGTAATAACAACACATAAAGATTATAAAGATAAAGTTACCACAGTAAAAATTTGTGATTATAAAAATAGACTACAAAATTCCCACTTAAAAGATAACTCGATTAGAAAATTATATGTGGTGTTTGACAGACCATAGCATATTACTCCAATGGTACATGTTTATTCTGCTATGTCCCTACATAGAATGGTAAATGGATAAAATAAAACATTCTTTCCTTACATATGCATCAGAAACCTGATGTTTTCTTTATTTTAAAGTTATAACGTGCAAGCAAAGATCACAAGCCGTACAGCCAATTTTCAGACAAAAGATCGCGCGCCAAAACGTACCACAGAGAAAAAAGCATCTTCTTTTTTCTTCAGAGTTCACGGCTCGGACGGCGCATGGTTGAGCCAGTGTCCGAGGAAATTTCCTTCCCCTCACCCCAGGATATGGAATAAAAAAAAAACAATTTGAGCAAAAAGTTCCCGACCTTACGCAAGTATCGTTTTATTGCGATGCCCGTGGCCTCTTACCTCATAACACAGTTTCTCTGCACCTTTTTTCTTTTTCCTTTCTTCCGCGGCGTGTGTAGAAAAAACTTTGCCCCGCTTAACTTTTCAGTGCGCGACTTTGAGTGCTGGTTCCTATTTAGAATTTCCTTACATGCTGTACCTCTTTTACCTGTTTATAATTATGTTTTAGGACTCAGTATTATTAAAGAAAATGTATGCAAAGATTAACTTTGTTTATTTTAGAAAACTTGCAATAAGTAAGCATTTCTTGCGTTCTTGAAAGTACAATCTCTTATTTTAAGAATATGTACTTTTAAAAAAGTAGGTACTTGTGTTCTAAAACAATAGTACATTTTTTTTATTCACTTATTAATTTAGTTACTTTACGTTACTTTAGAAAGTGCCTTTAGGCGTTAAGCTTGTATTCATTAATTGGAGTTAGTTATTAAAGGAGGGGTATGGATCTCTTAAAATTGCGTCTAAAACCTACGAAAAATACTATTTTTATTTTTCCTAAAGGTAAGCTTTAGTTTAGGTCTAACGCTCGTTATTTACAAAACTATTCAGCGATTTAATTAATACGTTCAAATGTACGAGCTTATACGAGTACGTTTCTATTCAGACCTAACGAACGGTATTTCATTAAATTCCTAAGGAAAAAAATAATCTTTTGAGAATTAAATATAATTACAGCTTCGTTAAACCCCGCTGAATATCTCAAGGAAAAAGCGCTTTCAAAGAACGGTATTAAAAACTGAAAACCGTGCGCCGTCGCCATTTTGGTTCGACTTGAAGAATAAGAAATTTTAAGGCTTTAGAAATGATTTATGTCGTATTTTATTGAAGTTATTAGAAGGTCTGCATTCTTAAAATAACTCATAGTCTGACAAAAAAACAGACACCAGGCTATTCAGCCCTGTTTATTACTTTATATTCATGATCTTAGTGTTACGACTAATAAATAATTTCTTTTTCGTTACAGGTAATGCACCACCAACAATTTCCTGAGAAAGTCATCATTCCAAAGTAGGTGCAAGCAGAACAGTTTTCACGCCTGTTTCAGTTAATTTTCACATTTGAATCGCTTTTTAGACACAAAGTCAAACCATCTTCCATTAAATTAGGTAAAGTTAACTTCTACATAGAACAGACGATTACGAATCAATTCGAAATACTTGTAAGCCATCAAAATTGTTTAATTGACAACCTTCATTTGTCGCTGATGAATATTACTGGCTGGTAAAAATAATTTAAAAAGTTTGTTCCACTCATAACAATCAGACGTTCGAATTTAAAACTAGATACATGATACATGACAGCGTAGGGGGGCTCGCATGTCGATCTACCCCTGCGGTGGGGCCAGTATAAAAAGAGCTCCGGAAAAAAACCGACATGGCTCTTAGTAGTCTTTTTGAGGGAGTGTTGCGGGGGCGGTGGGAGGTCAGAATTCGTTGGTGTTTGTGTGTAAATGCACATTTTTGCATGGGGCTTTGCGCGCGATCGAGCTCGGCTCAAGCTCAGCTCTGCAGGCACGCACACACACGTACGTACGATATGCAGTGTGCACGCACACATTTAACTGAATAGGTTGGGCGTTTTTTTTTTTTTAATCGACTGTCAGTTTGGACAATCGCCTGTTTTTACAACATTAAAATTGCATGCGATATTGCGCTGTTCGATAGGCTACCTAACGAAGCGATATATTTTGCATTCAAAATCGAAAAGGTTGCTCGTTAAAGGTAAACGACCTAAAACATCCTTGTCTTGATAAATCGATGCCTTTCAAAAAGCGTGCAGATTCGTTTCTTGCAATACTTACTAATATTCAAAAATTTAAGTTCATCATATCATACCAAAGTACATACTATATCTGCAGCAACTGATATCAAGTTTCCCTCTGATTGGTATGTAGTGCAGGTTGTTAATCGGACTGTTCAGGAGATTTCCATCCATATCCATAGGATAAGTAGGTACACAACATAACGCACCTAGATACAAAATCCAACATCAATAAACTACACGATTCTCCCAAACATCAGCCGAACGAACCAAAAGCGCGCACATTTTAATCTGCCTCATTCGCATGCAAATTGAACGCATTAATCAATACATTACATATGTACAAAGATCGCATAAAGTCATGTATAATTCCGGAATGACGAAAAAATCACATCTCTCCCAGACTGGGGGGTGGAGGGCGGTGGGGGCACCTCTGTTTTTATTTTTCACGATTGGCGGATTGCAGCCGAGTAATGATCGATGGAATTAACGTGAGCACTGGCCACCTCGCCCGGCGGATTCGTATTTCGAACGCGGTTTTAAAAACTCAACTATTTTTCGATGGCACACAGCACAGTATAAAATCGTTATTGAAATTATTGGATAACGGTACACATGCGTTTCGTTATCGCTATTTATTTACAATCCTTCTCTAATCGTGACAGTACGTATCTTAAAAAATTACTTAGAAAAATAAATATTAATATCTTTCCCTTAGAAAATATACCTCAATATAGCTATGATTGTAGCTACCGCACAGAATATAATTGGTTCCCAATAGTTAGATAACGGTATGCGTTCGTTATTGTTACATATTTATTTACAATACTACTCTAAGTGAGAAAATACGCTACTTGAAATAGGCTTATTAACGAGATATGTTACTATAGTAATGGTGATTCTAGCTAACATCTCTTTAAAGCCGTATGCTGATAGATAACTGACAAACAAAAAAATACCAAATTGGTATTGCAACAATGAATACTAATTTTCTTCTTATATTCACTTGGTAGGTACTTGTGGCGCAGTGGTTTCAGCGCTTTGGTAGCGATACTAAAAGTTAAGCAACCTATGGCGCGGTCAGGTTTGGGATGGGTGACCATTCTGAAACTTTATGTTACGTCTATTCGTAGGCAGGCATCTCCGAGCTTCGAAAGGTACGTTAAACTGTTGGTCCCGGTAAATATCGATAGGTATTAGTCGTTAAGCCTAGTCAGAGGCCCTCAGGCGGCTTAATAACATCTGACAGTAAGGTTGGTCACTTACTTTACAAACACACCTCCACCAATCGGCACTGAGCCCGCATGGTGGTGTACGTATGGCTCTGACCTCATAGTTGAGGCGAGGCCTGTGCCTCACACAGATAATTCACTTGGTAAGATAACTAGCATAAAGGTAGCTAAGCTTCGAGTTGATAATAAAAGTACAATCCAGGTATGTATAATAATAACTGAGCAAGTTTTACAGACTGTTTTATGTTTAACGGGCAACATGACGACACCACAAAGTTTGGGCCATAAACTCCGAGACCGCCCGACATCACGCAACCTGACTTTGTATACCTATTACACTAGTATTAAGAAAGCAAAATTGGCTTTTAGGGTCTTCTGGTTACTGACTCTTGTTTATTAATATTACCCTTACTAAAAAGTTGGGTGTTTGTGTGTGAAATAAAGTAGAGAAGAAACAAATACGGTTAAGCGGAACCAAACATATAACTTATCTTCCCGCGGAACTTAATTTGCCGTAAAAAAAATGTTGCTTTATTATGTTTTATGATGGTAGTTAGGCAGTCACAGGCTTTGTCATCGTCCAAAAAACTCATATTTTATCTACAGTGGCCAATTAAAAAGTAAGGATTCAGGATTTTAATTTGTATCATTAACGTAGATTATAACGTAGACCAATAGTATGCCTTTGTGCTTGACAGAGAGTTGGCTTGGTAGTAATCACTTTATGAATGCAGAGGTAAACTGCTAAATCTATTCTCAGACATTAAAATATAAATCCATACACAGCTGGCTCCTGCAAAAATTTGCAGCGAAGACAGAATCTGCACAGGCCCGTAAAAAACCCATAAAAATATTCCGGGACATAAAATTCTCGCGACGTGCCCCTTTTGCCTGAAGTGCTGATAAGTCAGGATTTTTGGGCATACCTCAAAGTTTTATTAGCTTAATAAATGCACACTGTTTTTCCTTCGACGATTTTACCTGACAACCTAAGTGGCAGTTTTGCCAATCTAAATAATAGTAAACTTACGCACATTTCCGCCTACATATATACTTATAATAAATCTGTAGAGAGATTAATTGTGTTCATGAAACTTATTTCCAAGAAAAGGGTTCGATACCGATGCCAAAAATGCAAACAGTAAATTTTTTGTCTGTCTGTCTGTCCGTCAGTATTATATATAATATTATATATTGCAAAAAAAATACTAATTTTTAAAATATTCTCCTCATCTTTCATCTGTATTGGTATCTGTACAAAGCAAAGTAAAATGATTGTATTTGCATGTTGTTCTTACTAATTTGTTTAATTACATGGTTTTTAATATGACTTCATCCTTCATGAGTGGAGTACACACATAGATCATGGACCATGCAAAATAAAACAATACCAACGTGGATAAAAAAGTGACAGATTATCAAAAAATTGCAAATTTACAAAACCCTATAACATTAATTTACCTATCAAAAACATTTATATGTAAAAAAGAGACAGCTCATCAAAAGGTTGCATACTTACAAAACCCTATAACATTAATTTACCTATACAAATGCACACCCCTCCCACCTGTTCTCTTTTTATGTCCGTCTGATACCGCGTATATATTCGATCCGTACAAATTAAACACCCCACACACACCCCTATGTTATGTGATTTATAAGCGATGCATACATTTGGTATAATTGAAAAATGGCCTCTGTAATGGTCAGTGCGAAAATATGTACACTTTTGACAGACGTGCACTCGTAATTCAACGGAATAAGGATGCTGATGCTGAAATCATGTAGGTTTTGTCGTTATTGTGTATTATCGTACATCTGGACAGAAATACTGTTATGAAATGGGTAAAATCGTTATGCTTATAAATAGGATTAAAACTGCCCCATCCGTGCACTAAAAGCATTTGACAAATTTGACAGCTGTCACTTGGCATTAGTGAATACACAAAATGTGTGACAGTTTACTTTCCAAGATGAGAAGTGCCGAACACATACATATGATTTAGGTCATCAACCTATCATAGATTGCATCATAATTTAAAAAATACTAAGTCACTCACTTCTTTTCTGAAGTTTGCTTTAGTCATCGGGTGGATCCAGATTATGTATTTAATCTGGAGGAAATAAAGGGGGGGGGGGACGATAAGTTTGATCTGCCTGTTTGTGTGTGTGTTTTTGTGTGCGTCTGTCTGTAGCTTAGTAGCTATTTAATAGTTTTTTATTTATTAGAAAGATAATTTAATCACGGTCGCTCTTAGCTATAGCCGGTCAAAGACCATCCGTTAATGCTCACAGTTTTCCTGGCTCATTCAGGGGTTTTTTTCAAACTGCAGAGTAAGTTTTTATATGAATATCTACCGATGGGTGTTTAATTCCTAAGAAAATGTTCATAATAAACTGTATATTTACAACCACTTCCTAAATATTTCGCTTCAGAGCTGTCAACCCTGAAAGACTTTCGCTTTCAGCCGACCAGCACAAACTCCTGGCTGAATGGCAACTTTGGTATTCATTTAGCAATTATGATGTCGGGACATCGATAACTTCATGAAGCTCGGAATTTTCCTGGAACTAATTGGAGTGTGCTACAAACCGGACACGGATTCTAACACTTATAAATTTTGTACAAGATATTGCTGATATTTAATCATCGATTGATATCTAAATATAGAAAACCAAAAGGTAACTGACTGACATAGTGATCTACGAGTATCAACGCACAGCCCAAACCACTGGACGGATTGGGCGGACATTTGGAATGCAGGTCGTAGGCATAGGCATAACGTAGACATCTTCTAAAAAAGGATTTAGATAAATTCCTCCCCCAATGGGATAAAATAGAGGATGACAGTTTACATAAAACTTTATCAATTCTAAAACTTGGTGTGCATAAAGCTACTATTACGTAGGCATCGCCTACGAAAGGATTTCGAAAAGTTCAGCGTACAATTTTGTATAAAACTCGGTAGCAAAAACCTGCAGTTTACGCGGACGGAGTGGCTGGAGGCCGCTAGTTTGATTATTAAACAGTCAAACCCAATAAAAACACTTTAGTTTCATTGTAGTTCACATAATTTAACCCGCTAACTGATAATTTGACCGAAGTACAGACGTTCATCAGACATATTCAGGAGTACCCGCTAGGATACTGTTTGAATTCTTACTAGATACCAAGCAAATTGATTTTTTACTTTGTTAAAAAAGTACAAACATTTCAATATTATTTATATATTATGTAGACACAAAACAGGTTACAATCAGGTCAGGTTATTAAATACAATAAGACAAGTAAATGTTAAGTTAAACACTAGCCCATACTATATGGCAGTCAAAATTTTCAACAAATTGCCATCTCATATTCAAAAAGAGCCAAATGTTAAAGTTTTTTCAAAAATCCTACGAGCTCATCTTGTATCAAAATGTTATTATTCAGTAGATGAATACTTTAACAGTAAATAAGAAGTTCTGTCTGCTCTATACGTTTAGCAAATACCTACATTACTTATATTAATTTTGAAAATAATTGGTCTTATTTTTTATTTTTAAATTCATTAATTCTCAAACTTGCCACACCTTCTTGGTAACCAGGTCAATAAGTTCGTTTTTAAGCATTATAACTACCATCCATATAATGTAACACACCTAGTATGCAAATAAATAAATGAAATGAAATGAAATGAATGTATTCGCTAGATTACAACCCTATATATACGCTTTAGAAAAAAAAACATCATCAAATCTTCTTATTTTTTTTCCTGAGAGCTTACAAACGCTAGATAACAATATGTTTATTTACCAGCCCTAAATAACTTTCATTTGCAGCACAAACTCCGCAAAGTTCGGTATTCATTTGTAGCGATTATGACGCCGGTACGACGGGTTATTATGTGTTTCATTAGTAATATTAACAAAGAATGCAGTCACGTGTGGGTATAGAGCCCAAATAGTTTATGAATTTAAAATCACATCCACGTTTGGTGTTAAAAGAAGAGTTAAAAAAGAACTAAAAGTAGGTACTCTGAAAACAAAGTAATCTAAAAGGTTTTTTTCACCATGATTCTCACGACTGCAGTCGTACCTTTGCAATTGGGCTATCCAGAAATTAAGTAAAAGTTAGGTACTAGATTATTTTAGTTACTTTTATTTTCTTCTCAAAATATTAATAATATTAACGATATTCCTCCACAGGCACCAGCCCTAAGCGAAACTTTCGCTCTCGGGATGCAAAGTTGCACTTCGTCCGTTCATTAGCCGAGTCAAGGTTGCGTTAATGCGTTGAACGTGTTAAACCTCATTCTTGCATAGCCTGTGTGTGTGGGTACTAGTGAGCGATCATGGCATCACTACATAGTATAATGCAAAGTCTCTTCCCGCGTCTGTCCCTGTATGTATGTATGCTAAGATCTTTAAAACTCTTTTTTAAAGATCTTAGCATACACTAGCACTCTTTCTTTAAAGATAGATTGATTCAAGAGGAAGGTTTATATGTATAATTAAATGGGGAATATGCAAAAACAGCGGGCCGCTCAGCGCCTGCCGTATCCGCTAGTTACTCATAATATGTGAACGGTTAAATTGTAAGGCTTTTAATGTTGTTTTTTTTAAGCACCTTTTTTAAGTTTTTTTTAACTTAAATAGTAGAAATGGTTCGACGAACACTTAGGTGTAATGGTCAAAAATTTGACTATTAATCAAGAGGTCACGGGTTCGATCCCCGCACTGTACAAACATTTGTGTACATGAACATGTCTGTTTGTACTGGTTATATGTATTTATTTAAGTTTATTTGTAATACCACTGATGATTCTGATATCTGTAACACAAGTGCTTAAGTTACTTACCACGGACTCAGATCAATGTATGTGATGTGGTTGTATATTTAAATGTGGCAATATGATATTGAATGAGGAAAACTTCTAAATTTGTATTGCCATCAAGTTCTCGGCAGCATCTTTTTGAAGCCTTAACATTCGGTAAAGGTCTATAGGTATCGGTAGTATTTTTAGGGTAGGCCATAAGGCAAAACCAGAACCCTTATAGATTCGTCTTGTTCATCTGTATGTCTATCCGTCCGTATGTCACAGCCATTTTTCTCCGAAAGTATAAGAACTATACTGTTGAGACTTTTTTTCTCGCAGGTAAAATGCTTTACGCATACCGTTCGTCCCGAGGGAGACGAAAGGTTATGTGGGACCCTCTTGTCTTGTCGGCTACTAATGCTGCTTCATGACAAGAGAATAGATAAACTCTAAAAGGGCATAAAAAACAATGATATTTAACAACTACGATTCCACCAAAATTCCATAAAGTTTTTAAAAATCTTAACCCCTCACAGCCCGCACTTGTTTTCCAGCCCGACGTCAAAGTCCAAACTCCTTCAGGAAGCGTTGGCGTGTTTCGAACTCGACTTCAGCGGGTCATTCACCCTGCTTCCATCGCCTATCCTTATTACAACCACTTAAGGTCTCATTTCGTTCCACAAGAACACTAGACATTCCCTAGCGGAAAACAAGACGCTTATTACAAGGCGTTAAGGCTAAGTTTCGCTTCGTAAGTATCAGCCCATAATGGCCGACCTTGTGCTGAAGCGAAGGTTTTATTTTAACCCTCGTTATGGTCTATTTTGACTGGGCGAAGGTGCAATACTTTTGTATACGTGTTTGTGGATTTCTTTAGGATTTCATTGCAAGTTTTTGTCGGAACAAAAGTTGTTTATTTAGAACGGGGTGTGACGTCAGCGGCAGCCATTGCGCCGTAGACGCTACGGTGGCTCGTAGACCTTCGTAGCTCGTAGCACTGATATATGTCAATTACTAGAACAACTTATTTCAATCTAATATGTTAGTCGTAGCACACAGCTTCTGCAACTCAGATCTAAATACCCTTGTTGCTAAAAAAATATAACATTTTATTCATTCGCATGCTATTAACTACTTTAAGTAAAGGATTTTTCAGTTTTCATAAACATAGTTTTGAGAATGAAATTAAAATACTCTTAAAGAAAAACGATTCGTTAATTCGCAAAGGCGACAATATCATGTCTTTTTTAAACTATGCTTAAGTAAGGTTGAAGGTATTTAACATTAAATAAGTATTACTAGGTAATATTTCTTATTATCCAAGCCTACTTTAAACTAGTTGTAATTTAAGATTGATTGAGATTCTGATGATGCGTTTATAATTCTAAATATAACTTTTCTGTTACGACTGATTAGTAACGCCTACGCATCGCCCGTCATCTCGGAGCATGGAATATGAACTAGTATGCATTTCAAAGTCAGGCACATCAGTAAACAGTTTTTGACGGGTATGGGAAAAGAAATGCACCATTTAACTGGTTTCATACAGTTTATGTTGAAGATAAAATGAGTTGCTGATTGCTGAATGCAAGGTCCTTAAAAGTTACTGGCAACTTATCTGTCAAAACGATCTGCCTGAGATTTTGTATGGAAATACTATAATTTGACGTCATAATATAGGATCTGAAATCGAAGTCTGTTGACTGAATATTTATTTAATTCGACGTAGATAAAAATTAGCTTCTGCAGCTTTTTGGCCATAAATTGATTTTACTAGATTCTTATTGAAAGTATTTACGATAGGTGTCATCATGCTTATTCTTGTAAAAATTTAAGCATCGATTTTAATGCAAATCGACACTATAGAGGTGACATTTAAGTTGGATGGTTACTGGCTGTGAGAAATAAACAATATTAGGTCCTTACATATGAAATTGGCGTTTTGTCGTACTGGCCACTTTGATCACAAATTTTTCCTATTTGGTTAGGAATTCGAAATTCAAATTTATACAGCTATTTCCACATGTAGTTGTGTTTCGTAAACCGTCATTCATTTGTTTTTTTACTTATCTTTTTTCTGTTTGCATCGCTCAATTTACAAAATGGAAAATTTGAAATATCGCGTTATTTACGAGTACGAGTTCCACCGTGGCACCAGTGCTGCGGAAACGGCTGGAAGGGTTAATGATGTGTATGGCGGTTGTGTCGCAAAAGAAAACACAGTGCGTTTTTGGTTCCAACGTTTTCGTTCTGGAAATTTCGACCTGCAAAACAAGCCCCGTGGACGGCCGGAGACCCAAGTTGATAATGAAGAATTGAAGGCTATTGTGGAAGCGGATCCATCGCAAACCACGTCCGAGTTAGCTGCAGGCTTTGGCGTTAGTGATAAAACTGTTTTAATCCACTTGAAGCAAATTGGGAAGATTAAAAAACTTGAAAGGTGGGTTCCTCACGAATTGAGTGAAGCAAACCGGCAAACGCGCGTCAACTGCTGCGTTACATTACTTGACCGGCACAATAACGAAGGGATTTTAAATCGAATCATTACCTGTGATGAAAAGTGGATTCTCTACGATAATCGGAAGCGCTCATCGCAATGGCTGGACCCTGGCAAGCCAGCCAAAGCCTGCTCCAAGCGAAAATTGACCAATAAAAAGTTACTTGTAAGCGTTTGGTGGACTAGCGCCGGTGTCGTTCATTACAGTTTTCTCAAATCTGGCCAGACGATAACGGCAGATATCTATTGTCAGCAATTGCAAACCATGATGGAAAAGCTAGTTGCTAAACAACCAAGGCTGGTCAATCGCTCTACGCCACTGCTGCTTCACGACAACGCTAGACCACACACTGCACAACAGACGGCTAGCAAATTAGAAGAACTTCAATTGGAATCTCTAAGGCATCCACCGTACTCCCCGGACCTTGCTCCAACAGATTACCATTTTTTTCGAAATTTGGATAACTTCTTGCAAGGGAAAAAGTTCAACTCAGATGGGGCAGTCCAAGTCGCCTTCAAAGATTTTGGGTAGTCCAAGTCGCCTTCAATGGTTTTTTTAGTAAAGGGATCAATGAACTACCTATGAGATGGCAAAAGTGCATAGATTACAATGGCTCATACTTTGATTAAATAAATATGCTATATAAAAAAATTTCGACTTTTTGTTCCTCCCATACAAAACGCCAATTTCATAGGTAAGGACCTTATATTTAAACCTAACTTAATAAAAGGTTAGAAAATAAGAATCGTCGTGTAGGTAGGTACTATTCATTCCAATTCAGTACCATTAAATCATGAGCCGTTAAGTAAAATGAAAAGTACGTATTAGGTCACTTATTAAAACAACGTCAGACATTTTCCTTTTATCCACGATAACGTTTTTCTTGAACTTTACAAATTATTACTTCCTAGAAAATAACTCTTATTTTTCGATTCATCTAATGTTCACTGTTGTTCAGCTAACAGTGCTGTTCTTCAACACACCGGCCCGAATGAAACAGACAGCTCAACCAGACTAACATTAATTCGTTTTTAACTGCTTACAACATTTATTTCAATAGGCACAAAAAAATATGTCGCACACAGGTGCTCACTCAAGTGGCATCTAGTAACACAAATTCGGTATTTAATCTCTTCGCCCGATCCTCGGAAGCTGACTCGCGTGCCGCAGGCACTTGTTAAATAAGTAAAAGTCGTAAATAAAACGTGCGAGATCAATGACCTTAGTTTTTTGCACGCGTGGACACGCAACCCCCGCATTAGGTGCAACTGATTTATCGATATCGGTGATTTTGAAGAAGGTTGAGATGTATCGATACAACTTATCGATTGCGCTTTTTATAGCAAATAGGTTTGCTTTAGACCCATGACTAGGTCTTACGGCGACAAGGCATAACTGTATTTGGTATATTCTTATTATTTTATTTGCCAACTAAGTGTTGCATACATACATTTAGCAGGTCTTATGCTAGACAATTGCACTTATAACTTAGTAACCCTCTCAGTTTGGGTATTGCAAAAAATATTAAAAATGGTTATAATTAGCAGATTCACTGATGTGTTTTCACGCCTTATCCTCTATAAATGGAAATGTTGGGCTTAGATAAACACGTCGATGCATTTGCAATGACAATACACTTTCAAAGAATTTAAATAGTACTTTGTTCTGAATACATAATCTAAAAGTTAATAGGGGAAGTTTAGAAAACAACGATTTTAAAGTGTTTTTAGCTCATCAGAAACTTGTAGCGTTTTATCTCCGTCCTTCATTTGAAATTTTGGCGTTTCAATCACTCTTTACGATGCAGCTGCTCTACTGCAATTTTTCGGCTGAAACTCAATATTCGTCGATATCGATAATCGCGTTCATTGTCACATCACTGCTTCCAGTCGAAGAATCGGGACCGGTTCACGGGTGGGCTAATCTCATTACCATTGGCCCGTTAACGTTCGCCTTTTGCCGAACTGCGACACGAACGCAAATTAATTATGTCCCTATACTGCGTTCAAACTGGATGAAGAATGTTTACTAACAAACCACTTACTGTTGCCTAGCAACCAAAGAGAATCAGGTGCAGGTAACCGTTTTACCTTAAAAAGTTTATGAAATTGTATAGTTATAATCTGCGACACTTGTTACAATACCTACTTACTCTGTACTTAATTTGACATGTCATAGTACAAAGAAGCTTTGCCATGATGGCTGACATTCGTATCTTGCGTGTCTTGTTTATGTAAGTTTCCAGAGTTGTCTTTGAAATTTATAGGTTTCACATTATAAGAAGAACAGTTAGAAGGTATTGTAATATTTTTTGTCTGATAAACATTCTTCATCCAATTTGAACCGAGTATAAATGTATTCTCCGCTATAAAACCTATCAGAAGAGATAGATAGGGCGTTGTTATGTTAAATAAATCTTAGCCCTCATAAATTTTCAGTTCGTGTACCTATAGTTAAGTGAATAACAGATTGACATATTTCATTAGAAATAATACTTAATCCGTTTTAGACACTGACGCCCAGTTTTTGTTTCATCATTAGTACTTAGTTAGTTATTGTTTTTGAACCACACATAAAAAGCTACTTAGATACTTTTATATGCTGTTTAAGCCCGTCATATCTAATTAATGCCATAATTGAAAATTATGCTAATTTTATTTTATTTTCATTTTTCCGCTTATTAATTAAAGCGATGTCACGTTCTTATGGCGTCATGAAAAGTGTTACGTCTACAAAATTCGCTGCCACATAAAAATAAAAAATACAGGCATAGACAAGTGCAGAGCGCGGCAGAGTGGCCGGTGCATAATCTTTTAAAAATAGACTCCTTGTCTCTTCTCGAGGGCTGTTCTACGTCTCGACGACGGTACGCCCTATATTGTCTCAGGTGCCTTTATATAGATAATTAATTTATGCTGAACCTGGTTTTTGTATGTAATGTGTTAAGTACATAGTGGCTAATAAGAAGAGGCTGACACACTAGGAAAAGTAGTTTTTTTTATAAATTATTGCGTTAGTTCCCAAAAGAGTTTTAGGTGTCAAACTGTTTCTTGGGTGCATTTCCTAGCTTCTTAAAAGATAAATAGCGCACTAGTACTGTTTCTGTCTGAAAAAAAGATATTATGAATACTCGTAACGAATAGCTGTTCTTAGAGTACTGAGACACTTCAGTTTTCGTCTAGGTCTTGTATGTTTATGTTAATAGGCGCTCTTAAATATCCCTTAAATATGTTAATTACAATAAAAAGTAACAAAATTACAAGTACTCATTCCCCAAACTCTTTCCAACTTAGAATTGGCAGCGTCTTCCCAAACTCTACAGCCGAAAAGCAGGCGCCACCACGACTGTTGCGCCAAGTCAACGACCACAGCTCACTATATAAAACCCTCCTTAATTAGGATCTAGCCGATAAATTCCTATACATATCCCAACATCCTGAGTGATATATCAGTCGGATGTCGCGTAGCAGGGATCAGAAAATAGACACATCTCTCCGCACTTGCGCACGAGTCCATTTTGACACCTCGTAGCTTTAAACGATCGTAAAAATAATCGTTCGAGCTATTAGGATTTCGAGTGTGATCCTTAAAAAGTACATTTTAATAGACCACACACAAAGATACACACATTCGATGTACTCGTAAGTACCTATATACAGAGTTCTTAATAGTGTTGATATGATTGATTCATAATTAGATTAAATGGCACAAAAACTATTTTGGATAGACTCGAGTTAGTAACAGACAAAGTATGCTTAGCAAAAACTGTTAACTGTATTAATGTTTTTTTTAAACTTCCCATATAAAATTTTGAGTAGATCGCTTGCAAATATTCCACGTTATAAAGAATACATGATGAAGTACTTATCCATATTCATAATTAAGTAATAAAAACACGTAAATCAATGTTAATTATGTATATTTATTTCATCTGATTTACAATACCTACGGATTGAGTAGACGTAGTTATGTTCGAAAGTATAACGCCGAATAGCTCATCTTGATACTTTTTTCAGAAGTCAAAGAATTCGCCAACAAAAAATTTAATGGTACAAAATTATACAGAAACTAATGACATGATATTAAGCTAAAGCTCACTTTGCAAAAAATAGCTTTACTTAACTATGCAAGCGCTATACACACATGTATTGACTATATGACTTCCTACTCATATTTGTGATTCGTTTTGTAACCGAAGCGTCCTTCTTAGAATTGGTCGTTGAATTTGGGCGGTGACCCTGAATAGGATGACTCAGGACTAGTCTGACTTAACCTAGTCCTAGATGACATTCAACATGTTGGTTACTATGGCAATTCGATCAATATGATCAGAACCGGGTTTAGCTTTGGTGGTTTAAGTCGAGATTTCAAAGTTTTGTTCATACAAATGATATTTGACAATACAGAAAGTAACCGTTATCGTCATCGTAACGAGGTTGAAGAATGTATGGGGTACGACTTATAAAAAATAATATCTAAAATAATCGAAAGTGTTTTAGTTAAACGTCCGTCATCTAATCTTGTCAACAAATATAGTTATCTAAAATGAACTTCCTTTGTAATACCGGTCATTTTTATAAGATTGAAGAGCGTGCTCTTGAAATCTGGGCTACTTTTTCAAGACTTCATAACATGAATTAAAACACTTGTCAAAGTCTTATGCATTGATCATCATTAAAATACTGAACAGGTGTTAAAAAAAGAAAACTCGTGCTACACATAATGGCCATAAATTAATTCGACGAGACAACTTTTTGGCGCGTAAACATTATTTTAATCAAGCGGTAAAAACAGCGCGGTTTTAAATACAAAGACTTCCAAAGCAAATTGAAATGGAACCAACAGTAACGGGAGTCCCACTGGAGTGTCCTAGAGGACATTAGCATTTGTCGAGGGGCGTCGTGGACCGAAATAGCCGGCCGGCGCGTCACCAATGCGCTCCGTTTGCTTTATGGCCAGTTATTGCACGCCTTTAATTACTGCACAACGCCATTTTGAAGATTTGTGAAATGTCACTTTTGGCGCGCATCATGCACTTGACAGATGACCAGGCGAAGGCATGCCTGCGTACAGCCAGCGACGGTTTTAGGGGGAGTCTACACCGGCCAGTATTTGTTGGTGTTTCAAATTCCAATGTCTTTTATTGTTACCCAGATCGATGGGACTTATGGATACAAGTTTTGGATCAAATATCCGAATAATATTATTCAGTTCAGGACAAAATGATAACACATTGAACTTTTATCGCTGTAAACAGCAGTAAAACATGACGGTAGAGCCGTCTTGGTATATTTCGTCGACACTAACAAGCAAATGCATAAAATTGTGAGTCATTATTAAGCGTGCTCAAATTTATTGCACGTGAGTGTGTGAATTGTCATCTAGCATGATATCAATTGTTTTAATGAGGCTTGTTGTGACTTGTGATGCGATTCAAACAGAGTGCACTTCATTTGCGTCGGGATAACAAAGTGGCGTGTTACATCGCCTGTATTAAACTTTTATTGCGCTTCCATTCTTCAGGCGGCAAGTGTGCGAACATACCATTAATTACACCCGAAACCATTTAAAAGATTTATTATATTTATTCCGAAAATTTAAAAGAGCATGAAAATTCTGCGTTTGTTTTGTGACATGCGCACGTCCGAACTAAATTTATGGAGCCTGGTGGGAATAAATAAGGTTTTTTCTTTAAAATGCAGTGAATGAGATTATTGGTCGACAAAATATAGGATTTCCGGCTATTCATGGTAATACATCAATGTCCAATTTACAACGGAAAATGGTAATAAAGCCTTATATTATATGGAGAGAATTCATCTTCTTCCCGGTAGTGCAGTGCACCAAAACTTGATAATTTTACGAATATTAAAACCAATTGTAACAATAAACTCTTTAAAAAAACATTATTTAATACGCTTGCTTTCTGCTAAAAAAAAAGTTTAAGAAAAAAATAAACAACTTAAAATAGTATCTTAGGAAATTAGAAAACATAATCCTAAACCAGGGTATTGTATCTATGTTTCAACAGAGTTATTATGTAAAGAAATGTCCGTATGAACCTCTGATTGGTAAAAACAATATTGTATTTTTTGTCACACAGCTTGTAGATGTAACTTTTGACGTGACAACGTCTTATAAATTGGTTTGCCGGGTGACACTTCAAGAAACTGCGTTACGCTCCGCTCACGTTCCGCGCTCACAATGAGAGCGAGTGAGAGGCACGCGTCCCTTCGACTCGGGCATGGTTAGCCCGCCTAAGAGCGAGTGAGACAGACATAAAAAGTGAAAGGCACGCGTCCCTTCCACTCGAGCACAGTTAACCCGCCTAAGAGCGAGAGAGACAGAGCGAGAGAGAGAGAGTGAGAGAGATAGGCATAACACCGGTTCATGTTATACGAATGAATATTCACATTAAAATTATTTTACCACTCAAAGTCGCTGTCACGTAAAACTTTCGCCCGTATACCGACTTTACAGGCAACCAATTTTTTAAGGACAGAGTAAATTGAAAGCTCACATGTGGCTGAAACAAGTTTGGTCATTCAACACAATAAACAGTGAAAGGATCTTGTTGGTCGGCTCACGGCTTTACAGCGCTTCCCGTCTTTAGAATTAATGATTCGGAAAATTCGGTTTTGCATATCAGTTATTATTTTAATTATGTCAGATAGGCTTCTAGATTATTGGATTTATTTTCTGATTTTAAAATTAATTAGGGTGGGTCGGCGTTACCAAGAAAAGTGGCCCCTAATAATTATTTAATAATTCTTTAAGCATTTAGGCTAGTTTGAGGCCTATGCCTAGCTGTGGGAAGCAGAAAGACTGATAAGATGAGATGCGAAAGCCTTTAAAAATCTCAAATGATTTATTACGAAGCGTTAAAATTACCCGAGAATCTGACTTCCGTTTCATATAAATCCGTTGAATGAAGAAACCAATTTCAGATTTAAGCCATAAGTTATGCTTTCGCAATAGACGAAATTATATTTTAAATTAGTAATTTACATGTATTTAGACATGGCGAAAAACTTCGTCGTGTTAAAAATACGCCAATTGATTGTCTGCAATAGAACCGCGCTAAAAGTAACCTCTAAAACTAACAAATTATAGCGGGTCAACGACCCGTACAATGTTTCACTACCTACTTTAAACTTTGCTTTGCAAAGTAATGTTGTTTTGAGTGGATTAATTTTACGACTTGAGCCGTGATTCTTTACTTTGTAGTAATTTTAATGATTTGTCGAAGATTAGGGGTAGAAATATTAGTTTACCATGCAAAATGCACAAATTTCAAGAAGTGCCTCTAATCGTTATCTTACTTATATTATAAATAAAAAAAACTTTGATCTAATAAAGTTTTGAATGCTAATTGATTTGGTCGTCGATAGAACATGTTTTATTTTCCTTTTAGATATAGAATACCTACTAAGCGAGTGCTTATACCTACTATGCTAAATGTTGCGTAACATCAGGATTGGGCCCAGGTTATTTTAATGAAAGTTTACTTTCAAGCTTCAGATTTCCAAACCATCAAAAACTTAAAAAAAAAGAAACTAGTAAAAATAAATAACATTTTCTTTTCTTTCGGACAAAATTTATCCATATGAATTTTAGTAGTGTATGACTTACATACTATGTTAGTATTATATTTAAAATAAGAAATATGACCTGGCAAAAACTTTTAATTCATTGACATTGAGTTAGCTATTAAAAGCTAGTGCCCAATTAAGTAATCTACTCCCAAGTAAGTAAAAATAGTAAAAGTGGTAATCAATTTGCGTACGTGAGCATCTGCCTTACTGACAGTAGAATCGAGTGTGTACAAGCCCTTAACCGCGTCGGCTTATTTTAACAGCCTTGATTTGTCGTTGTGTGCACTTGATTTATTTTTCACCATGTTTACTCTCATTTATTCGTATATCTTGCCTAGGGTTGTCCATGTAACAGAACATCCAAGTTACACAATACAATAGGCAGACGATAACCTTAAGGATTTTACGCCCTTATCAAAATATCATGCAAGATTTGTCTTTACAAGAAGATATTGTAACTTTTTTTCTTTTGCCACTTAAAAAAAATGGTGAAAATATTAGTACTTGAAACGTTCTTAGTTATTCTATGTCTGATAACGACAGATTTAAGTAAGTGTTTTAAGTAAAGTATGAGACATGAACGTGTGCAAAAATTACCCCGTTATAGGGTTGGCAAAGTTGATATAGATGTTTTTGTTTTTAAATAATTATCGATACTTTTTGCGATAAACAGCAGTTGCAGGTGCAGCAACCCTACCCAGGGCTGCGTGCAGTGCATTGCCCTTACCGAAATAAATTGTCGCGACGAGTGTCATGCGTGGTGCGTACAACCGGTACCGATGTAGAGATAGGCGAATGGCGTCTGCCTTTCCCGCCAAAAGAGCTGTCACTTTCCCCGCGCAGACTACACATCGCCGCCTCCCGCCCGAAGATATCTTACCGTTCATTTACACGCGTCGATGAGCACAATTTTTCGGCATACGAACTTTTACGCATTAACTTTTTTTCGTAAACGTCTTCATTCACATGTCTCTTCCGCGTTCACTCAAAAGTGAGTCATGCGTTTTTGCGACAAAGCGATTGACTGGTCCAAGGACCTGCCTGTTTGTTGTGCAAAGTTTTTTGAACCTTTTTGTCAAGTACGGTTGGTGGTTTAATCAGATAATTTGATGTGTTGTCCCGAAATCGGGGCTACAAACTTGAGTGACCCAATTGAGAATTTATGACAACTGAACCCTGTCATGTGAACAACTCAAACAATAACATTTTAGCACTTAAATACTCAATCCTAAACTAATGTGTGACTAAGCCATTTTACATCTCAGGATTTCCTTTGATGATGAGTGAGACGAAAACAAAATAAACAATGTAGGTACATTGACAGGCAATGTTTAGTGATTCACTCAATAAATTTAAACATGGGGGCTCTTTCTGTGAATTTTCTAATTTGCCATCTCTGAAAATGGTCAACATTTCAAGTCAGAGACATACAATACTTATTGATACTTCATACATTGTAACATTTATACATTGTTAATGCTTTCAGTAGCATTGCAGTTCGATTTCGTTACATTTTATAGTGATGGACTTGTCGTTTATATTGTTCTATGAATGACCTTAATAGCAACTAGCTTGATCACAAAACGCTGCAATTAAGCCTGCTACTAGTAGAACTTTAGTAATTCATTCTTCTCCTTTGAGGGCGAATTAAGCGATTTCACCGCGATGGTGACATTTTAACATCGATATTTTCTGCATCTATCGATACTTTTACTAACAACAAAACGATTCTACACACTAGTACCGATCATTACTCATGAGTAGACTGCACCGTGCATTCTTTGCGGAGCGGGCGAAGGATTGATGGCGCTGCCGAGAGCTTTGTGCTCTGAAATACATTGCTGTCCATCATAAGGGCAAAGGATTGTTAGAGGATATCCTTTGTGGAGTCGTGTTCATTCTTGATAGAATGAAGTGAATGTCTAAATTTTTATTAAACTAAAATTATAATTACCACATAGGTACACTGAACTAATGAATTTACTTGTTAACTTTACCCTAATGCGAAATGCATTGTGCGTCACGCATTGCATGTAACCTAGATTATAAAGAAACACTTTAAATATATACGTTCATCCAGACTCCCAAGTTCTGTCCTTGAATGATAGTTTCATTGACATTAAATTGGTCTCTCTGATTCTATTCGCTTGATTACGACTAAGACCAAGAGACAACGACAAAGATTAGAAAATCTTACAATGAATTTATAAGATAACACTGTATCCCCAATGCTATATTCTCTACTCATTATTACACGATTTCTTATATCTAAAGGCCGCAAGCCAATTGAAAAATGTAATAACACCTCAACCTGCTATTACTCAGCCCAGCGGGTTTAAAAAGGCCGCTTCATGCAACATTGCTAAAATGAATTCATTTCCTGAATTCCTTGCAGATCCTAAGCAATTCCTCTAAAATTTGTAAAATGGTTGCAGATTTTAGCAGAATTGCGGCAATTCAATTCATCTGCTGATTCATATTTGATATCTTGGTTACCATATGTAAATAATGAGAACCGGTTTTTATACCGGTCATCATTTCTATGTAAAAATAATAGTTAAAGAAGGAAATATGAAATAAAATACATTGTTTTTTATCTCAAATTTATGTAAGTAACTCAAAATCAATTAAATTTCAACATTAATAGGTGAAATGTGTAAGTTGAAAATATAACCACAAATAGTTTTCACGAATGGCAACAAGTTCAGTGTCGTGTCAATTAGTAAACATCTACGCTATAAAACCAGACTTTATACGCGATTGAATAAATAAATCGTCATGTTGAGTGCTTAGCTGCATTCCAAGTGGTTTTGACATAAAATTGGAAGAACAAATATCGACGGCGCCATACAAAATTGCGTCTACGCATCATCTTAAGTCTCTCGATACATTGAGATCACAACAAGGCGGATTTGTAATTGACTAAGATTTAGATCGAAGATTTGTTTGAAACCCTTGATAAGTCGTTGGAGCTTTTTGGCAGTGAACCTAATAAGTGAACAACAAAACTAAGATGATGGCGCGGAATACAAGGAACTACAACAACAAGCCGCGCTGAGAACAAATAAACCATTGTTGCTTCGGTGATGCAAGCATAGAAATACTACTACACAACGAGTACTTCTTTATATGTGATAACTTGTTAATTTGTTTAATAATAAAATTGTTATGTGGTATTAACGAGTCTTTATTCCCATTCCTACAAGTTTTGATGAAGTCCAGTGTAATTAAATTAAATGTGTATATATCTTGCATACTTTGCTTTGAATAAGGCACCTAGTTCCACTTTTGGTAAAGATATTGATGTGTAGGTTACTACCCTATTTTGCCCCGTTCGGCAGAATCCCGCTGGCGCGGGCGTATCAATGAATAATTGACTTTGTCTGGGATCTTCAAATTTGACCGGTTAAAATACTTCATACTGTACCGACGCGGTATTAAAAAATGTTTTTAAACAAGAGCATTGAGAAGAAATAAATTATTTAGGCCTAAATGTGCATTGAAAACGTATTTTATTCCGAAATATAAGAAAGCAGAATTGTGAAATGTTGCTCTTGAGTAACTTCTTATGAATCTGCTATTTGACACATTTCTTGTCCCAAGCAATTCCTATTTTGCGGCCTATTTTACGGTTTCCCATACAAAACTGTCAAATGAATTAATTGCTGAATATGAATCATATCTGAATCATATTGTGAATTGCCGAAAAGTGACCATTTTATGATTTGAAATCTGAATCATAATATGAATCCAAGGAGAATTGCACGAAGCGGCCATTTTAGGTCCCCAGGACTCGAACCCCAAGCTCAACAAAACCGGTATAGCCACAAAGCGCGCAGTCCGTGAGTCACCGAGCTAAATTATCCTGGCGGCTACTTCGGGCTGTCACTCCGTCATTGGAAATGACTCTCGTTCCCTGAGAATGCGAGGGAGATTTATAATCTTGAAGTAATGGGATGAAGATAGTTGAATGCGTGAGTAAAGTAACTCAAAAGGATATGATGATTTTTTTTACATAATTAGAAGTTTCAGCCTATATACCTCCCTCTGCCTAGGAGAGGCCTCACCTTAATAGAGAAGGTACGAGCCATACCTACTTTACTACTTTATAAACAAAGTTATTCCCAATTTATTCTGTTGATGATATTTTTTAAGGCAGTCGTTGATTAAGAAATAATTTAACGTTCGTGTACCTACCTCAATAGTTTGGAAAAACACAAACAATCTTTGTTTAATATCCAAAATAGCTGATATTATTATGTCCGTAAAACAAAGTGTTGTAGCCTACTGTGCGCAAGCGCTCGTCTGGCTGCGGTTTGCCTCATATTATTGGTTTAGGGTTCCTTGTTCAGGAAACCTTTTGGGCTTTCAGGGTTCCTTGTTCAGGAAACCTTTTGGGCTTTCATTATTTACTACCTACCTTCCAACTATTTAGGTGTGAATGAATGGCTGATTTGAATTGATAATGTTTCGTTATGTGCAATTATAGCGACATTTCGATACCAACATACTTTTCGTCGCGATAAAAAATGTGAGGTTTAAAGTGGTCTAGAAGTATTGGCTGTCAAAGTCACAATTACCGCTAGTATTGCGACGAAGAAGTAAATGAAAAAGCAGATTCTCGTTCGCTTATTTATTACTTATTACAGTGGATCTAGTTTACAATGAAGATAATCTTTTTTTTTTTGAGTTATCAATAAATGTCCAATAAAACTTTTCTAATTTTTGTTTTTCTGCGATACTGGTTCTAAGTGTTTTTTTAACACTTTCTAGTAACACCCTAAGACTGTGAAATTGATGACCTTGTCATAACAACTATTGGACCAATACCGTTATGGTAAAAAATGACACATTCAACGCAGAACTCACGCTTGACCGATTTTTTACCTTCGACGAGACGACGCCAGCTGTTGATGGCCGAATTTACATAATAAGCGTGATATGCGTTTTGGTAAAAAATAATGGCGTTCGATGATTGATTCTGTTCAAGATTGATGTTGGATTGAAATTTGAATGCTTTTAGAATACTAATGGGTTTCTTGTATTAGTGTGAATTGGGACTGCAGGTCAACTGTATGAAATTCTTAAGCTAAACTCTTTATAAAGAAATAAATATAGCTTTGATAAAAACAGAAAACGACTCTAGGGTGAAATTTGGCCATGTTCTTCTACCTCTCAATCTTAAGCACACATTACCTTTTGGCACATTACAATGAAAGAGCAATTTTTTAACGTCTTAATCAGAATTGGTAAAGGTTTTACATACGAGAATCGTCATGTCTGACCATACATTCAATTACAAACTGATCAAAAACATTTTCTTAGCCCTGATTTGATTAAGGTAGGTAATTTCACCGGCGGTTAACTAAATGGCGTTTATGTCCATTTTTAGTAGGTATAGAAATTGAAATTCAAAATGTCAAAATACGTCTTAGCCAGCCATTTTAAGTTACGTGATCTTGGACCTGAGTAGATAATGTAAAAAAGTAGAGCTTGTACTGGCTCTACTTCACTGCAAAGACATAGCAACATACGAAATGCACTCAGAAAAATTCTTCATACTCTACCTAAAGCCCTCCACAGGTCACAGGCAATACTTAGACCGGCGTATAAGTATAAACACAGCGGTATAAGTATATGTGCGCATGCGCAGGCGCAGGCTCCGCAGGAAGGGGCGGGCCGGCCGAACCAGTTCGCGGCGCCTGCAGGATGCGTGCTAGGGCTGCCACCGAGGCGTATTAATATATATTTTTTAAATCTATACCTATATATAAAAATAAAACCTGTTTTCCTTGGTCACGGCATCGCGCGTGAATGGCTGGACCGATTTCACTAATTCTTTTTTTGTTGTATTTTTTATTATTAGGAGAAGGTTCTTACGGAAAAAAATATTAAGAAAATCTCTCAGAAATATTGAAAACTATACATTTAATTTTGCATATTTTAAAAAACGCGCGTAACTAATGTCAATGTCATTCGATGACATTGTTCAATCATTGAAACGCTAAGGCGGTACGAAGTTCGCCGGGTCAGCTAGTACCTAAATAATATAAATAAATATACAACAACATCACATACATTGATCTGACTCCGTGGTAAGTAGCTTAAGCACTTGTGTTACAGATATCAGAATCAACAGTGATATTACAAATAAACCTTCATAAATACATATAACACCCAGACTAGTACAAACAGATATGTTCATGCACACAAATGTTTGTTCAGTGCGGGGATCGAACCCGCGACCTTTTTGGTTAGTAGTCAACTTCTTGACCATTACACCAAAGTGGTCGTCTAATTGTTTTTGCACCAAATTATTTTAGTACTAGAGCCTAAAGTCCAAAAAAGTAACTAGCAAATTTTACAATGATTTAGCCTTTGGCATACCAAATTTACTGACTTCTTAATACAAACCCATTAAGTAGATAAGTACGTTTTGCTGTGTAACCTGATAACCGAATTTAGCTATCTTTGTCACTCGTACAAGCTTGATAGTTCAAGCAAACGGGATTTACGAATAAAAAAGTTAGAGCCTCAGTTTTCAGCTAAGACCTTTTTCGTTGTCAATAGTTTCCATTTCATATTTGAGCATATCTACACCAACAGCATTTCAAATCCTGAGGAGAGATTTGTAAGGATGAAATGCAAACAAAGTATGTTAAGCATAGGCTGTATCCTGTGTGTGTACCATAAATAAATAAAGATCACTACGTCCAATAAAGCAAAGTCTATCCCTAAGTATGTGTGCTATTAAACAGATTTTGATGCGGTTTTTTAAATGGATATATTACAATGGCAGGACAACGCAGGAATATTTTCAAGAAAAAAAATAGGCTTACTAAACAGACAACATCTTCACCTACCATCAGATGAGATTGCGGCAAAATACCCTTTCTTAATACATCTTTTCTCAATACATTTTTATAACACAAACCTTTTATTATATACTTTGTACAACCCTGCGCTTGCCGGCGGCACCCTACTGCCTCACATCGTCCAGATTTCAGCCGCAGCTGGCTCGACTGACCGCCTTAAAGATGTACCCCGGAGTATGCTAATCTATGGGATCAGATATAGAGTTCAATAAATTATCGTCATACAGCGGATATGGCACGCTTTAAATTATTGATTAGGCCTTAAAAAACTTCATTTTCGCTTTTTAAACTAAATTCATGTATTGGAGATCATTATTTAAAATCTATTTGAGTCTTATTTTAACAAGTATAGCAGTGATGGTCTGGTGATGGATGTTTACGAACGACCGTCAACCATTAGGTATATAAGAAAGTATATATAGAAAAACAATGATTGATTACACCAAAATTCAATTTACATACAAGGTAAACAACTTACATTCAATGTTGGGAAATATTTGGTAGGTAATTTTGTATTTTTTTATTTAGCCTATATCTTCACACTGCTGGGCAAAGGCCTCCCCCAAATCTCTCCACCTGTCCCTGTCCATTGCCAACGTTTCCCAGTCCCTTGTTGTATTGACCAAGTCGTCACACCATCGTTTCTTGGGTCGTTTAATTATTGGTAGGTAATATTACCTATTATTCAATTAATATTATTTGATGACATTTCCCTAAAATGTAAAGCCAAGTTCCTTTACTCTTACCCAAAGACGAACGTGTCCCCAAACCAATCCTATAATGAATCTCTTTTATAGCAGGATATCATCTTATTTATCTTCCCATCATGGCGCCCTGTATAAACTGAAAATCCCACGTCACCCACTACGCGATCATTTTTCCTGCACGTGCATGTCAAATAAATCTGTTTGTCTGTACTGTCTGTAGCCACATGTGTCGCAGACATAATCCTTGCATCATTACTGGGAATACAAAAAGAAAACTCCCGTTATAAATATTTGAAGCAATAGCCGAAGATTAAAAAGGAAATTGGCGTCAGAAGATGACGTCATAACATTTGTAACAGCTCTCATCAGAATGTAAGGCCCTTATTCAGCGACTTAATGGTCAGTTTAGACTTAATAAGTAAATTAATAGCTGGGTACATACATAACATACATTTGGTGTGCCCTTTTGTTGTGGGAATCAGAAACAACGAAGGTACCACAAAAACCCATGACAACATTAAAATTTGGTTCTCAACATTGTCTCCGTCCGCGGATCGAACCCGGGACCTTATTGATGGCGGCATCGGGAAACCGCTACTCAAGCCACTACAACACGGACGTAGTCTACACTTATAAATCAGGCGTTATCTGAGTTTCAATGTGATGGTACATCATACTAAAAAAAACATCAACCGACTGCTAACTTAACCATCAAAAATAACTTTTGCGAAATCAGGGCTTCGTTATCAAAAGTGTTGTAACCTTTATTGTTTTAAAAAAAAAACAGATTTAAAATGAACTCACAAGTAAGTACTAACTTTTCTGTGGGTAACACATACTTTGGTACCCACAATTACCCATCAATAATACGTTTAAATCTTGAAAAGTTCGTTTATTTGTTAACTCAACCTTAGGACCTAAACGTTTGATAACGAATACGCAAGAATAATTTTCATCAACAAACAAAACAACCACAAGTCAACGCTGACCAAAAAAACGGATTTACATAAAACCATATCGAAACTGAAAGGCGAAGGGATAGACGTTAAACAGCTGACTTTCCAATTTAATAATTAACATTTCAAAGATGGAACGTAAAAAAAAGAATACCTGTTCTCTCCAGCCAGTGCAGGGGGCATCGCATTCCCATAGCGTCGTGCGTCAAACGCCATTACTCAAAAAAGGGTGAAATAAAATAAGTGTAAGCGTGAACTGGCTGAAGGCGTTGTGGGTTCCGTGTGAATTTGTACTTGATGGTAAACTTTAAATAAATATCTAATGCTGTCTATCATCAAAATGATCTTTTTAACTTGAACAAACAAGACATAATATACAGTAACTTCTTAATGTTTACATCGAGTTTATTAATAACAGGAGCAGAGATTTTTTAAAATTTACTGTTACTAATTAAAGTAATATAGTAAGATTTTATAACGATATTTAATCGTAAAAATAATGATTTTGCAATTAAATATCTTAATTAAATTGCTTAGCTTGCTTCGTTATTTCAAAACGATAGAAACTGTGATTTCTCTAAACAACAACTATTTACCTTGTAATCATTGTAATTTGTGTGTGTGTGTGTGTGTTTGTGTTTCTGTGTGTGTCTTTTTTGTGATGTCCATTGTATAATAAACTTTTTTATTTTCTTACTTTTACTGTACGTGAGACTGCTTCGATTATCACCTATTCAACTCTTACAGTGGGGAACCCTAAAAAGGGTTAAAGAAAAAAGTTTTAATTCGGAATGACACCGCACATGTGGACGCATTCGTTCGAAATAAGATTCAACTCTTGCACCCGTCATTAACTAACCCGGGACGGGATCGCTTCCTCTCGTATTATTTTATCTGTGGATTATCACAGATGTCATTCCTTTATAAATCTTCGGCGGGAAGTTGACGCTTTTGATCTGAGGCTGAGTTAGTTGCCTCCGTTGTCATTTTATAAGCGAATCTCGGATGTCATAGACAAAAATATCTGATTTCAGCTGCTCTATATTAGAGCTATTGTTTTTTCAATAATTCTGTTACGATTTTAGCATAAAAATAGCTTTCTATACAATCAGGTAATTACTTATGTATTAAGCAGGTAATACTGATAAGAACTCGCTTTTGTTGGGTAACTAAAGTGTAGTACCAGTAATTTCAAGTTTCTAAAAAATCTACGAATCGATTATTAAAACATCAATATAATAATAGAGAAAGTGTCTACCAATGAAGTTATAACTGTTAAGTAAGGCATAGGCAATTTAGTGTAACTTTTACATTGTTCATTCGATTCTTAACAATTCCGCACCAAAAAGTTTGTAATGCTTTTTAGTGTCTCGTTTAGCGGTGTCACGATTCGGCCGATGTAGATAAGTGGCGATCGTGCTCGATATAGTATCGATGCAGCCCATCGGTAAAGTTATCGATAGGCTTGTTGCCTCGCTGCGATCGGGCTATGATAAATCGAGCACTGTTTTTGGGTTCCGCTGGAAGGCAAATTTTATTTGAAAAAAAATACAAGTAATATTTTTTTAAATTATGATTTATTTTATGTAGCTTACAAATAGTTAATTGTATAGTTAATGCCTAGAGACTTTGTTTGCTTTAGTATCGGATATCAACAAAGTTTTATTGCATCTTCTAGAACTTTTTTTTTACCTTACGAGAATGTGCTCTTCACACTGATTAACTAAGAGATTAAGATATACTTAAGAGATTATTATAAGAAGGTGTATTAGAGCATAATCATTACTTAATGGACTTTGAAAAGGAATGTCTTCATATATTTATATTTGTTTCTGTTCACGGCCAATAGGTACAGGTAGGTAGCTACGGAATCCTTCATTTAAACATAATTCTTCCGTTGATGATTAAGTCCCACACGTTAACAATCGGAATTGACAAATGACGACACTAAATTTTCCCATGAAACATTTTCCTGTTAACTTCTTAACATTAAATTACTCTTGTGATTGATTTGGGAATAACTTACGCAGGCAGGTAGGTACTTAAAATGACCATCAGTCACATGCACATCACGTCTATTAATAAGTCGTGTCGTCTTGAACTGGTTAAATGAACTTTTTTGATCGTATTTTTCATGGGTATGGGTTATTATTACGTTCGAAAATCGTTGGTGCGAGGGACGCTGGTTTGAATTATTTTTCGAATTCTCAATAGGTGGGATTCGAACCTAGGTAGCTATGAATGGTGCGTAAGTAACCCATTTTTCATAAAGGTATATGTAAAATAAAATAAAACTTCCGATAAGACAATGTTGCGACTCAGAAATAAAAAAGCACATGGTAGTAATCTCGCTAAAAACTTCTACAGATGTCAATATTTGTAGTTTACTAAACGAACCTTGTTCGACACACGGCTACCTAAAAGCTTCAAGCTTTACGCTGTTAACTGTACAAGCAGTTAAATACATTAATGGATAAAACGCTAAGTTTCAATTAAGAAAACGTAATTGTTCGTGATTAACAGGTTGGACTATGGAGGTACCTAAGTACTTAGTAAAACGTTGAGTAGCCTAAAAGAAAGGAGATCGTTTACTCCATTTGGCTGCAGGCGATGGATGTGAGTGTGGCGACTGTCGATAAAATAATCCAATTCAATTCATTTCATTCAAATAATGACAATTATTCAGCTAAGTATGTATGTATTTGTAGATAGATTTTCGGTGATTTATGTAAATTACCTTATATAGGTACTTAAGTATAAGAGATGCCTGTAAGTAAAATGTTTTATGATCCTTGTATGAACTTTGATAAATTTTACATATTTTTAGTATAAATAATGCAAACTTTACGATGAACTTAAAGAAAAAAAATGGGACTGTCACAGGTGGGACATAACTTAACTTTAAAATGTAAGAGTAAATGATAAATCCTGATTATAGAACAGATATAAGTAAATTAGTGGCTAAAAGTACTCTAAATATTTTTCACAATGCCCATTCACGAACCACGCCAATACAATCGATGAAACTCATTACCGCACTTTGCTGATACGTTCCCAATGACGCGGCAACTTTGGTCCATTACAAAAATAGTTCCGTTGACCCCAAAATATCGAGTTACTCAATTTCAAAATACATGTCTAGTTGAAATACCAGGTAGCTAATGCGTATCGATAATCGTGGTACGTAATTTGACAAGTAACAGAACGTTTCAAGACCACTGTGGAAGCCCTTCGGTGCAACCTGATATTCGGCTGTCAAAATGCCGACCGACCGCAGGCTCCCATCACTGTCAGATAGGGATGTGCTTTGTTATGTAACTGAACATGTTTGTCGATATGAACAGTTTTAAATGACAGATTTAATTTATCTCACCTCAGGGTGATCGCTTACCAAAACAAGGTTTTTTCTTTATAGGTAGATAAAAGGAGAATACATAATTACATATTTTGATCAAAAGTTTCTTCTAAATTAAACTTGGTATTAAAATTTTAGATGAATTGTGTCTTAAACAAAAATTAGTAGTAATTAAGTTCTAAAAGCAATGAACATATTTTTTGTTGTTTTGTTAGTATAATAACAATAATAAAATAAAAATCAGAACAATCGCACCAATTCTCTAGTCCCAAATTAAGCTACGAGGCTTGTGTTATGGTACTAGACAACGGATAAACATAATTAAATACTTTTTTTTTGTAAATAAATACATATTATACATAGAAAACACCCAGACCAGTACAAACACACATTTTCATGCACACTTATGCTTGTACTGTGCGAGGATCGAACCCGCGACCCTTGGTTTTAGAAGTCCGACATGTGGACCACTGCACCATACGGTCGTCATAACATTTTAAATTATCGATACATCGCGGCACGTCGTTGTCTTATCTCACACCTCATCCCTAAGACAAAGATGGCCCTTCACTGCTTCACTTAAGTATACACACGTATAAGTATACATTCATTGCGTAATGACCGGCCAATTCGCGCGAACATGGTTCCTTCCAAAATTGTAATAATCACTTAAGAAAATCACACTGACATGACGTAGTTTGTGACGTAGGAATTCTGTATATCCCACAGGAAAAGAGATTTTATTCTTTGAATCTACAGGTTTTGACTGAAGTTCGTATCTTGACTTAACTTTGACGTGTTTTATCGATTTCATGAAAAGCCGAGTAAGTAGGTACCTACTACCTTTTAAGTTTTAAAAAGCAAACCAAAGAAAGAGCTTAAGAAACTGGATATCTTTCCGTGGCATTATACTTGAATTGTTTTAAAAGTGTCTTCCGAACATTATTTACTATAGATTTATTGGAAAACCCAACAAACGGATTTGCATTTCCCTTAAGGCGGGAAAAGAAAATGGCGCACTTTCCCGCGTTTTTGCGTTGCTCATTAGTCGAAAGTTTATCATCAGAAACTGACTCTATACTTTGAATTCAATGATCTAACACTTAATATTTGTGCATTTATTTATTACAGTGAGAACAACATAATTCAGATAGACATATATCGAACAACTACACACATAATGAGAATTCTACGACCAACACGTTTACTTTCAATTTCATTGAAATGTAACAAGGAATAGTCATTTCAGTGCATTGAATGTCTTATTGTTGTAACGAAAAATGCAAAAAATTCTCGGGATTGAAGTATAGCATGTTTCGGAATGTCTCGTGATGAAATGTGCGATCGCGATGGCATTATCAAAAATGTCCCCCGGTACCACGGCGCGACGGTTCATTAAATTATTCTTCAGTTAGTGCCGAATTGCGCGCCGCACGCTAGCGAAGTGACTATCACGCCGCTACCTAGATTTACTCGCGACAGTTCAAGATTTACTAGTCCGTACCCTAACTAAAGCGAGATCCTTTTTATTTAAAGTCTCAAATATTAACGACCCCTTGTCTCGTGCTCTGTCTCTTAAAGATACTAACACATTTTTTTTATCTATTTCAGATACGACAGCCCCCTACGTGCTGTACAAAGATGGCGTCGAACGCGCGCCTCCCGGCACACAGTGGGGCGGTGGAGTGCTCGACGGGGGCTACCAACCCATGCAGCACCAGAGCCCTGGGGGGCCCTCGCCACAGCCCGAGCCGCAGCTCGCTTCACCAGCCCCCTCGCCGTACCCACCCGCGCCACCGCCTCCCGACCCCAACGGTACCGCAGAGGACGCCGCACAGCATCTCGCCCAGCAACAGGCACAACAACAAGCCCAGCAACAGCAGCAGCAGCAACAGACATCACCAGAGCACATGCAAGTCGAGCAGCAACTGCAGAGCCAACCGCAACAAACCCAAGACCACCTCGACAGGACGCCATGCTTCATCCCCCAACCGGAGCTTCAGCAGCAATACGCGACGCCGTACTTCAAAGAGACGAGACCGACCAGCCACATACTCGGGACCGGGGGCTTCCCATTACACTACTTGAAACAGAACGGTGGAGTTCTCTCGCTGGAGGGACCGCTCGAGCAATACGCGACGCCAGAGCTGCGCCACCTGCCAGACATAGTCCAACCCGAACCGCCGAAGCCGCGGAAGCACAACCCAAATTCCGAGCTACGGCTGTTTAAATGCCTGACTTGCGGGAAGGACTTCAAGCAGAAGTCGACCCTGCTGCAGCACGAGCGCATCCACACCGACTCCAGACCGTACGGGTGCCCCGAGTGCGGCAAGCGGTTCCGGCAGCAGTCGCACCTGACGCAGCACCTCCGCATCCACGCGAACGAGAAGCCTTACGCGTGCGTGTACTGCCCGCGCTCGTTCCGGCAGCGCGCCATCCTCAACCAGCACCTGCGCATCCATTCCGGTGAGAAGCCATATACGTGCGGCGAGTGCGGCAAACATTTCCGCCAGAAGGCCATCCTGAACCAGCACGTCCGCACACACCAAGGCGAGCGCAATTCACACATATATGCCCCTCCCCGCTCCCCGCGCGCGCCGCCCGCACTGACCTGCGTCACTGCCGGCGCCGCCTGCGATCCCCGCCGCTCCCTGCACGTTCGATTCGGTCTCGCATCCATTGGCCTTCCTAGCAAACAAATTCTCGGTCCCATCATCGCCCGCGCGAGGGCGCTCGCGAGACGCGGAACCGATCGCCGGACGATCCCGTAACCGTCCTCAGTTCGATTAACCCACTCGTCGGTTATCCCGCCTCTATCGGTACCGCATATCACTCACCTACGTCTTTCAATTTTGCAGATGTGTCGCCGCATCTCATATTCAAGAACGGGACGACGCCCACGCTGTGGCCCCAGGACGTGCCCTTCCCCGCCGACGAGAACAAGGAGGAGATCCAGTCCACCTTCGGCGACACCGACCAGAACGGGGAGCAGCGCGGCTCCTGCTTCTCGCCGGGCGACACCGCCCAGTACCCCGCCTACTTTAAAGACACCAAAGGCTTAAATCACACGGTTTTCGGCTCGAGTCTCTCGCTGCAATACTTGAAGGGTGGCAAACTGCCCGACGTTCTCGGCGGTCGCGCCATGCCCCTGTACGTTCGCTGTCCGATTTGCCAAAAAGAGTTCAAACAGAAATCTACGCTCCTGCAGCACGGCTGCATCCACATAGAGTCGCGGCCGTACCCGTGCCCCGAGTGCGGCAAGCGGTTCCGGCAGCAGTCGCATCTGACGCAGCACCTGCGCATTCACACGAACGAGAAGCCCTACGGGTGCGTGTACTGCCCCCGCTTCTTCCGCCAGCGGACGATCCTGAACCAGCATCTCCGCATCCACACCGGGGAGAAGCCATACAAGTGTACGCAGTGCGGCAAAGACTTCAGGCAGAAGGCGATCTTAGATCAGCACACGCGGACGCACCAGGGCGACCGGCCGTTCTGCTGCCCGATGCCGAACTGCCGGCGGCGGTTCGCGACCGAGCCGGAGGTGAAGAAGCACATCGACAACCACATGAACCCGCACGCGGCCAAGGCGCGCCGCGCGGACGCCGCCAAGACGCCGCGCCCGCTGCCGCCCGCGTCGGCCGTGGTGAAGCCGGAGCTGTACTTCCCGCAGTGCTACGCGCCGCCGTTCCAGCAGTTCCCGGCGACGGGCGCGACGGAGTTCAAGCCGGCCGTGGGCCCGGGCGCGCCCGTGGCCTGCCTGCCGGCGCAGTGACCCGCGCCGCCACCGCGGTGGCACCCAGCTCACGCGCCCCACGCGCCCGCGCACCACGACCTCTACGCCGCCGACCGCCTCTACAACTAGACGCGGCGGCCGGCGCTGCGGCGCGCCCGGCCGCGCCCTTACCCAAGTATACGACTCGCTTGCGAGCTTTTATAATCGACTCACCAATCGGATCGCTGTAAAACAAGCTTCGATCTGTAAATAACGATGTTGTTCATACTCTACGAAAGTCTGTCGCGTGTACAGTTCGAGTTCAAAAGTTCTTCACGAATAGTGTTACCGTTTAAAAAACGAGTAAATAGCGTTTTTTGCCCCGTAATATTAAGTTACCAAGTAAGAATTAGGTTTCTCGATTCTTCTCGTATGGTCGAAATTTTTCATTAAATTCTAAGCAGATTGAACCAGAGATTAGAATTTAAAAACTCTACGTTGAAATCTAAAATTAAAAAATAAGATTTACCACATAACAATATTTCGCGATGAATGTCTGGCGCTGTTGCGCTGTTTGTAATAAATATACATATTTTGTAGATAAATTAAGTTAATTTTATTTACGAGTATTAAGGGATATAATCTGGAAAATACGGGGAGAGGTAGACGAATTTCAAGATGCTCAAAAATTTAATATCTTTAAAAGTATTGGTAAAAGAATTTACACGGTAACTTTAGGTCCAAAATTAGTAAATTTTCGGCGGAGCGTCTCTGAACATCGATGAAAAATTAATGAAGAATGTAAACCAAAAACGTAGGTTACCTTTCGCCATCGAATACATATTTTGTTTGTTAGTATTACTTTCAGAGGTTCCGTTACGTTACGAGAGCGAGACTCTAGCAGAGTAACACAGTAGGTGCCAAATAGTGTAGTTTTTGAATGTTTTCTACCAGTTTCTATTATAGTTGGCCTAGTTTAGGTCGTTACCAGTTTTTCAACGATGTGAAAATTGAGATGCATTTATGAGGAAGGGTCAGACTGAGAAAGGACTGTGATAGTTAGGTAGGTTAGGTATTCGCTCACTTAGCGTTAAAACTTCGTGTACGAATGAAACGTGATTGGAAATCCATTTTGGAGCCGAGTGAATGTTTTGGAATAGTTTTGTTCATTATTTGTGTATTCGCTTCATTTGTAAGTCAACTCAAAATTGCCAAACACCTGAAATTAACGTTTTATGTTCCTAAATTATTAAAATTTCGCATTTATTTTTAAGGTGGCTCGACGCCGGCCCATTGCCTTTTTCCTTGACTGATTTGATAACGTAATTTTGAGAGTGAGATTAGTGAAATTTACCAATTAGGTAACGTGTGTGATGTCGCTAAGTGCTTTGTCGTAGTTTGATCCAGGGACGAGGATATGCCAGAGTAATATTATTTCTAATTTAGCTTAGAATATCGACTTCGAATTACCAAGCAATTCGACCATTCATCGCGAAATAGCTTAGGAATTAGGGAAATAAATATATATATGAATTTTTTCGGTGCGTTGGGGTGCCCTTGGCGCTGATACGTCCTTAGTTATTTCTCGTCCAAGATATACGATTAGAATAAGAAAAAACATAGGATGGGAATGTGTATGAGGTTGTATGTAATACGTGGCCTCTCTCTAAAGCCGTGCTGATCACACGAGCAGTCTGGTAGACTATAAACTTGCCAAGCGGCCCAAGCACACCCCAGCGCGCTTTTTAACGTTTTTATCATCTCTGTTTGTATGTATAGACAACATATATAGCTTATTTTACGATATTATTGTGATGGTTTCGTTTTCCTACCGCATAATAAGGACTGTTACTATGTATTAACAAATAGATGTAATAGTATTTGAATTTGTGGGAGTCACATTACACTTCGATACGATTTATTTATCACTTCTCAAAGTGAATGCAATTTGTTTTAGCGGTTTACGTGCGTCAAATAAATTATCTCATTGGACAATTATGAAAATTGTTAACGGGTCAAGGTTGTTGCGTCTGAGTGGAAAAATAACGCGAAAGCTAAAAAATCAAACCTCTCACCGTTCCACCATACCGAGTAAGAGAAAAGTTTATTGAAATTTTCTTCTCACTCGTTAACAGAACTTGGAGCAAGCTTGACCCGCCTTCCGAGTCGCGTCAGCGAGTTCAGTTTACTGTTTTAGTTTCCTATCAAACTTTTGGAGGTTTGCAAACGAAAAACACCATTCGGAGAAATTCTAAAGTTGTCTTCCGTGACTAATGTGTCCACACTTTCAGTGTGACCCTCCCGGCGCGCGCGCCGCCTGCGTCGGCCAATATACAAGTTTCAGTTTCCGTTACATATTTTATACAACTGCCCTACAATAAACAGCCTTATACAATAATAGTTGATAAGTATTTTTATACAGACACAGTACAAGAGGGCGCAGGCGGCGCCGCGCTATAGCATAAAGTTTGAATACAAACACAACATAGTGCCATTGCCGTGAAATAACCTCAGATTTATACTTATTAGATTTTTATACCGATACAAATGGATTTAATTTTTAAATATAAACAAAGGTGATTAAGTATACAGAGATTACAGATGATATTTTATACATTTATTACAAACAATATTATTAAAACGTATGTGAAATAGTCTTAAAGTTAGTCGTACCTTGCAACGTGCTAAGTACCTAAGTATCTTGGAAACAGGTTTTATAAGTTACTGAGTCGTAGAAAATTGAATCGTATTGATTTTCTACAACTTACTACACATTTCAAATAGTTATAGTATGATTTGACCGGAATACTTTAAGGTATGTGCACATTAAGATGGAACTATACACAATTTTCGGACCCCAGATGGCGCCACTTGCAAAATTATTCATACATTATTTACAGACTGTCAAATTATGTCAATTTTACACAGCGCGTGGTGCCACGTTTTATTATCTGATCGAATCATATTTTTTTGCATTGTATTAGTTAAAAGTTGAGTTTCAGCGTGGTTATTGTAAATACATATCATCAGTAAATACTGGGCAGTGTTGCAGCGTTAAATTAAGCATCCGTTACTCCGGTTTTATGCCAATAAGACATGTATTGTGGGAGCTACATTGGGCATTTAACACACTTTATGTCGTGGTAACGCTTTGCATCGTATTGCAATTAGTAACTTACCGAACTTTAAACGCTATTATGCAAAACAATGTTTCGAGTTACCACGTTATGAGGTCTTAAGCGAACCTTTAGGGGCGGTTTCATTCAGCACTGGTATTTTTCTTGGAAACGTCAAAATTCAAATTACCATTCACGCATCAGCAAACGGTGAAACGACCCCTAATTTATGTGTCAAATTATTCAAATTAATGTCTCGTCTTTCTATCTTGCCAATCTATTGATTACGTAGTATTTTAAATGTGCAATCAATGGCTACCCCAGCTTATAGTATTTCGGAATAGATTAAGTCAAAATCAAGTAAACGTTAGGAATGTTCAGTTTAAATTGCTCACTTTTTTGTTAAGTTTTGCTCAAATTACCCATGTATGTGTATTATTACATTTAACGTTACTCTATTAGTTAAACTGACGTGAGTTTCTGTAATAATAGGTTTTTATAGAGCACGGTTTTGCTTTTCTTATGAGAGTATGTTACTTAATTAATGAAGTCTTCTGTGCCAATACTGGTAACATTGCTGCTTGTGTTGCAGTCCCTGTACTATAACGATTTCGCACTTATGAAAAATGTAACTTCACTATCCAATACGACTTTGTTGCACTAGTACATTTTGATGTCAGTAACCGTTACAATTGGGTCATTAGAATATTTAATATTTAACAGACAAAAAGAAAAATTAAAGGCATGTGAGAAGTATCATGTAGGTACTTTCCTGGTTCATCGACATTATATATGCAAGAAGCAAATCACTTTCGAAATCTTTTGAAACAACTTTACGGCCTTTTTCGCTTACATCTTTTCAACTTACATAGATACAAAACTTGGTAGGTTGAACTATCCAACAATCTGACACTCTGTCATCAATGCATGTGCAAGAAACTGCTTCATAACCAAGTCCTTTTACACACCTTGGATAGTGTCGTTATAGTTTTCACACAGCTGTACAATTGCCATATAAAGAGCTTGCCGTCCAACTTCGATTAAATCATGATTCTCCACGCCAAGTAATAAATACTACCGGATTATGTTTCACAGAGAATATGCATAGGTTTTAATCATGTTCCTAGCTTTTACTATTATTGTATTTTATTTGTACTTTTGCTGATATTTAGATTAACTTTCTGCGATATAGCTCCATTGAGTCTTCGTTACCGAAAGATTTTTTGTGGACACGGTTTACGTTTTTTTTTAATTCAATAATACAACACTCTAATTTAAATGTTGTTGGTTTGAAAAAAAATAAAATACGTCTCCCATTTTCATGTGATTTCTGTTACCATTCAAGATTACCAACCGTGAACCGTAAATAAAATGATTTAGTGATAGAGTGACATTAATCGAATCCGATCATGGCTATATTGCAGAAAGTCGTAGTTCGTAAAAATGTAAACCAGCTAAATTACTCTATTATCGAACTATATACTTGTTATTTTGTTTAATGCATTTAACACCGATGGAATCCAATTCCAAGCGACAAACTCCACACAAAAAATAATATGTACGATTGTACGTAGGCACTTGGTTTGTGCGTCTGTTAAACAAGATTGCTGCTAATCACACGAGTCAGTAACATAAAAGCAAATGTTTTTGGTGACCGATACCACACAGCTATTGACGTTCCAGATTACAGCAGCTTTAAAAAAACATATGACGTACGAAATCGAAACATAAAGCTTGCAATAAAACTGTCATATCCCAGAACATATAGACTTCTTGTATTGTAACTGAGTGCTATCCTTTATCACTTGATATACTTAATTTTATACATTTAAGTTGTTAAAGATAAAAAGGAGAGAATAAGATTGCATTGTAAAATTATACTTTGCATAATATAAACATAATAATAATTACCATGACGTCAATTGTATCAAATACAATTATTATGAGCGATGAAAGTTTAACACAATCATTGCTTCGCTTATAATAAAATTTCTAACATAAGAATAAGTTTATTTGAAAATAGCAGCATTTCATATTCCACTTTTAATGCATTTATTGTATGATCTCAAACAATCGAACTTTTGGTTAGTGTAAAATTGGTCTAACATATAAAATTAAGACAAGCCTGCATACAGTCAGCAGACTGTTTAACTAACTTTATGTATTAATGCCACAAATATTCGATTCATGACAGAAGAATATGTAACCTTGGTCAAAAGACATTCTTATTAATACCCTTCTTGATATTTCTACGCTGAATAAGATTTCGGCACACAAATCTTTGTGGTATCCCAATTATAAAATATGTATCTTCATGTTGAGTTTTAGAAGTCATGCATTTTTAAAGTTTGTGAAGTGCTTTTTTATCGTTTTTAAGACATAGCGACGTAGATCGTCCATCAAGATTTGTATGAGATTGAGGTCTTCTTTACTAAGTTTTTGAATGTATAACCAGGTCGCACTTTGAAATAATTACAATCCAAATATCATAAGTAGTTACATAATGGAAGTGGATTATCAATGCATTATTATGAGCTTAGAGTAGCAATTTAATTTGGTTGGCTACGAATTATTTAGCGTCTTCCAATGCAGTAGTTTAGTATTACGTTTTTGGTTTGTGACTCTTTTCTACTTAACATATTAGTTAATGCGTTTCGTTTACCAATTTAGAATTATTTGTACAGTTTACCGAATTTTATGTAAAAAAGTGTCTGCAGATAGTGCAGTACCAGTGCAATACACTTGAAATTTGGCAAAAATACATATAATTTAATTTATGTAACATAAATAATTTCATAGATATTAATAACATAGTTGTCAAGAAATAATTGGTAGCCAACGTAAAATGGCCTATTTTATTTTATTTTTAAATCTAGGTATACCCGAACATTGTGTACACTGCCACTCTGCGATCGCCGACCGCTGTCACAAGTTTTAAAAAAAATAATTGATTTTTTATCGCAATAGAGACTTGTTGAATACAGTTCCACAATAAAATAAGTGTTGTTGAATTTTTTATAAAAGATGGACATATTAGATTAATGATCTTGTAGTCTGGATTGAGCTTTTTACAGATTTTATTGGACGCAACGTTTTATGTCAGATTGGGTTTGTCCACACGGGTGAGGACTGTGCTCCGACTCGCGAGATCAGTTATTATAAATACGCCACGCGTAACCGTAGGCAGCGACTTCGCCTTGTGTGGACGAGCCCTAAGATCCGTCGCCTATCAAGCTTATTTTGCTACAATACTTGAGTCAATACAATATACTGTTTTCGTATACAGATGGATTACAATAGATTATACAGATTATACAATTTATACAATAGTACAATAGATTATACAATAAAGCCGTGATATTTATACACATTTTTTTATGATCAAGCGCGATGGGCGACTGGTCTCGGCGTAATTGGTTTCATTGATGGGAAGGGTGCTGTTATAACATTAATTGTACATATTTATTGTAATATACAACAATAGACTGGTATTTTACACTGTTGTTAGGTTTCTACAGAGTTATCTTCTGGTGCTCCTGAGGCTATGAAGTGCGAAACATATTTATTTCATTTACTTACATTTCAGAATTTTATTTGTGATAAATTTTGTCTTCCATTACTTTATGATTTATCACAAACACTAAGATCATAAAATACCTTGCGCTAATAGTTATTTTCTTGCGAGAAAAATTGAGATAGTATGTTTTAGTTTTTTTTTTTTAAATTCGTCTCTTGATAATTTGTACGTCTTCCAGGGGTTGCCCTTACGCAACTTAGTTGCCATATTAAACTAATTTAATCCAAAGAAGCGCAGATCGTATCCTCAGGGTTGCCAGCCCACATGTTACAATAGAGTATATTTTCTTACAGACACAGAGACACCGAAATAGACTATATAAAATTGATTTTAGACAATCCCAGAATACAAGATCGAACTTTTTACACACAACAGCTAACAGATTTATTTTTAATTTTCCATAGAATTTCTTTATTGTTTTTACTAAAAAGCAGTTGGTTGCGATATGGTCACAAAGATCCAGGCGTAAAATTTGAAGGTTGGCATTTAAAAAATGAATTGTAAATAATATTTTCTAGTTCTTCCAAAATGAATAATATCAGTATTACAAAATTCAACTTTGGTTAGGTCAAAAGTGTATGTGTGATCTATAGAGAATTTTTGCATTAGACTTTCTCGGTGTAATTAAAATATTTTTACGATTATACTTTTAGTTATTATTATATTATTTGTCTTAGATTATATTTTACTCGAGTTGTAATGATCTTGCCTAGACTTTGCATTTATGTTAGTTACGTAATATACGTTTGAAGTTGATACCGTCGTATTTATGTATATTATTATTGTATTAAGGGTTTTGTTTGTTTTTTTTGTCATTTAATAGAAGTAAAATGTTGTAAAAAGTAAGCTCGTTGTATTTTATCAAATAAACACTTTTTAGTCCAACTGAAGCAATATAGGGAAGTTTTCTTTAAATCCTTTTAAAAATAAGTTTGTCTGAGTGACAAAACCAAGCAATGTCACCCACTTTAAGTAGGTACCCAGCAGTTTAAGGGAAAAAAACTAAACAGAAAAAGGCATTTTTTTTAAATCATTTATTTATTTAACAGAACAAAACCTACATGTAAACAGATTGTCTTAAATTTAACATTAACAGCTATTCTCCGCGCTTAATTAACTTTTGTATACTATCCTGGTTTTTATACATACATAAATCCATAAAAGTAAGAGCGAGTAACAGACAATGACCTAACATATCTCTTTCTAGTTCATTCCTAGAACGAAAATCCGCTTTCAATTCGTCCGCCATGAAAGCTTTTGGTAGAAAACCTTCGGAAGAATTATTGCTCATATTTTGGAGTAAAATCTCTACGGTTTGGTCGGTAGACACTCGTTCGTTTCCAACAAGGGTTCCATACAACCTGGAAACATCATCAAATGAATTGGTGTCTGACGATTCTTTCAAATAGGCTAGATGACACCACCAATCGTCGACATACTTTTTATCATCTGTCAAAACGATCTGCCTCCATAGCTTTTGTATGGGAATGCTATAATTTGACGTCATAATATAGTATCAGAAATCAATTGACTAAATATTTATTTAATTCTATGCAAATAAAAATTGGTTTCTACAGTGTTTTGACGTGACAACGTCTTTTAATTGGTTTGCCGGGTGACACTTCAAGAAACTGCGTTACGCTGCTCCGCTCACGTTCCGCGCTCACAATGAGAGCGAGTGAGAGGCACGCGTCCCTTCGACTCGGGCATGGTTAGCCCGCCTAAGAGCGAGTGAGACAGACATAAAAAGTGAAAGGCACGCGTCCCTTCCACTCGAGCACAGTTAACCCGCCTAAGAGCGAGAGAGACAGAGCGAGAGAGAGAGAGAGTGAGAGAGATAGGCATACACACCGGTTCATGTTATACGAATGAATATTCACATTAAAATTATTTTACCACTCAAAGTCGTTGTCACGTAAAACTTTCGCCCGTATACCGACTTTACAGGCAACCACTGTTTTTTTTGGAATTAAATTGGATTTACTAGCTTTAAAGAGGTTATGTTCTTAAAACACCAGGGTTTTGAAAATATTTACGATGGGTGTCATCATGCCTATTATAGAGCTACAACGTCATAACTAATCTGTTTTGGTGTAGTACCTAGTTCGCGCACCGGATTAGTGCTTCAAGGGTTGCGAGTTCGAATCCCGCAAAGCGAATGATGGATGTTTATTAGTTTTTGTTTATTTTTTTTGTAAAAGACAAGCTTTTTTTTGCATAAAATGAAATTATGTTACCTGGATGAATTGATACGAATAGACATTATTTATAGCCAGTGCAAAATTTAAGAAAAAATGGTTGCCTGTAAAGTCGGTTTTACGGGCGAAGATTTTACGTGACACCGATCATGTTTGAGTGGGAGAGAGACGCAAGGCATTCGCCGGTCCGACGGGCCTCTCTCTCGTTCGGTGACTCATCGTAACAGACGTGAGCGGGCGTTACACTTTTTCATGAGTGACTCCGAGCCTCAACCTAATTTAAGACGTTGTCACGTCAAAAAGCCTACTACAAACTAGCATAAACTTAGGATATAATAGTCCTCCTGGCCGATTTTGACCATGGCGGCCAATTTCAACAGAGAACAGCCAACTACGCAGGAGATATTATAGTGCACAAGTGTGAGCGCAATACACAGGTGCACTCACTGTTCCATAACTCTCAAAGTTCGGTGAGACGGCAATCCGACATGACATGACATGCCTCGTTGGTGTATTGGCAAAGTTTCTGCCTTACATCCGAGAGGTCCTGGGTTCAAATCCCAGGTCGAGCCAAAATTGTTTCTGAGATTTTCTGTCATGAAAGGATATATATTTCAACTCTACGAAAACTAGTAAACAATGACCATTGTTTTATGGTACTTACCTGTATGGAAGCGAAGGCCGCAAGAAATACACTTTCTGCTTAAATGTCTTTATAGCATTCGTTTCTCCGTCCTCATCCGAAATCCTGGAAAAAGAAACATTTTTAAGTATTTTTTCATCAATACACTAGTTAAAGTAGCTTATCGAGACGAATCGCAGTGCAGCGCCGCAAAGCAGTGTCCCCTGCTATTGCGGCACACATTACCATAGTGAATACAGTGCAGCTGCGCTCGTAATCAATTTCATACAGATTCATAGAAAAAAGTCCTGCAGCTACTGTAGCGTCGGTGCGGTACGTCTCGGAATCACGCCTTATTTTGCAAAACGCGAAAACCAAAACCCTTTTATAGATAACCACTTTTCCACTAAACGCCATCTATTGACGAAATCTTTCTGTGCTAAAAGGTTTCGTTGGCTTCTTAATTGAGTAACCAGAATTTCGCTAGACGGCGTACTAAATCAGTAAGTTTCATTGCTATTCGCGGGTAGTTCTATAAAACTTTCATGAGCTAAAATGTATTCATTGAACATTGGATACCTCGGTAAAGTCTTTAATTTTATGGTCTGTGAACAAAATATCTATAGATCGTACGAGATTGATTCATCAAAAATAACGAACGAAAATTCATTTGAAGAAGATCTGCTTCAGAAGGTATTAGGTTTGTTCATTTAACTTTATACGTTATGTAGGTAAACATTCTTATTTATCCTGATAACATTTCGTCCGTGCTTGAACTGACAAAAACAGGCGATTAAATTACAATTTTGTTACGATTGATTAGCGGAATTTGTTCTCTTGTAACTCTTGTTGAGCCGGATTCGGCTGGACGGGGCTCAGTGAGTTAATGGTCCCTCTTAAGTCTAGAAGTATAATACAGCCTGCGCATTGATTAAGAAATATGAAACTTTAAGAATAGATGAATAACAATAGTCCTCCTGACCGATTTCGACCATGGCGGCCAATCTCAACAGAGATCCACTACGCAGGGGATATTATAGTGCGCAAGTATGAGCGCAATACACAGGTGCACTCACTGTTCCATCACTCACAAAGTTCGGTCAGGCGGCAATCCGACATAACCGGAGAGAGATCAGGCATAGGACCAACGGCTTAACGTGCTTTCCGAGGCACGGGGATGTAACACCGTCAAATTCCCGACTCCGAGCTGTTTTAGAGAAATTCATGACAGAAATTCTCAGAAACAATTTTGGCTTGGCCTGGGATTCGAATCCAGGATCTCTCGGTTGTAAGGCAGAAACCACTGCACCAACGAGGCAGTCAGATGAATATATTAATATTATCATACTCACATTTGCTGGTTGCTTCTAGCATTGATCAGGGCCACGATCATTGAGATCATCTGTGATTTCTGCAGGTTCACAGCAAGCACCTTAGGATTGTTGGGGTCGCTGCCCCCCGCGCGTAAAGTCGTGGCTTCAGCCTTCATAACGTAAATATCTGCTACGGGCAGAGTATGAGTCACGTTCCATGCCTTGTGAAAAAAAAAACTCCATATTCATACTTCCATTACTCTGTCAAGAATCGGTCTGTCTTTCACGCCTATAAAATTAGGTACACACACAAACCTAACGGTACCCCACAAATCTAATCTAATATGTTTATTTATTTATTTATTTGCATCAGGCAACAGATTTACAATTAAATACAGGCCCATAGAATATATACCTTATAAACTAACATATATAAAAATATAATAAAACTTATTTAAAAATGTTTATGTTACACGCAAGGTCGTTGACGTGTTGTTCGGTGTGTCACGTAGCCTTCCGCGGAAACGCCGAAAGACGACACCCTTCGGCCAAAAATCTGCATTCATGAAAGTCGCCATTTTTTCGTTTGGAACTCTAATCACAAATGAATTAAAATTCACGTTGCGACTAGGCTCCAACTGAACGACTCGCAGGGTCATGTTGGTCTTCTTCTGCACATACTCCGTCACGTGCTCAGCCTTCGTAGTGTAGTGTAGGCGAGATACATAGAGCTGCGTCGTCGGGATTGCAGCACGCAGTAGCATTTCGGTCCGGAGAGTGCAGTTCCGCATAGGTTGCGGCTCGTAGGCTTCTTTTTCTTGCGTTCCACCGTTGTGAAGCCCTCTGTGTCTGGCTCCCCTTTCCGAGGAGCTTTCGGCGCAGTGATGCGCTCCCCCGTCTTTGGTTTAACCAAAGTAGTCTTGATTTGCCGCTTGTTTTTTATGGGAGGTCGGCTAGCGGCGACAGATGCATACGCACGAGATGGTGACGTTGGTTCTGTAGGTGACGTCATTCCAATATTGCGGGAATGAGAAACAGGCGACGCGTCACTTGTAGTGCCGTAAATGACCGGTGTCGTATTCAGTTTTGCTGAATCGGCTCTGGCGCTCGACGTGTTTTCGCCGCGACTCGAGTTTACACTAGGCGCCTCATGTGACCTAGATACTGATTTAGTTTTGCGTAATTCAAATATCTCGGTACGCATTTCACTGATGATATTTTCTGAGGCTTCCAACTTAAACTTTACTTCTGCCAAGCTCGCTTTCAGAGTTGTGATGTCTTTAAGCAATCTGGTGACGACGCAGCTCCTTTGCCACGAATGTCGGCACATCGTCGGGGTCAGTAACCTTCAGCAAGTTGATGATGTCCTGAAGGCTCCTCTCTCCCTTTTCATCCCTCCTGCGGGACGGCATTCGGTCGGCCATGCCGATGGATTCGTACAGCAGCGCCTTGCCTCTGCGTATCTCATCTTCTGAGAAGCTCGACGTGCAGATTTGCATGACGCTGATCTCATCCATGACGTCCAGTTGATATTGCAGGAACGCCAGGAGTTCGTTGGCAATGAGTTTTTCGGAACCCATGGCTTAAATCGATGACGGTGGCGCGTAGCCGCCGTATTTTCGCGAATTACGTAAAATAATTCTTGCTTACAGTAGCGCACGTCCTAAGTCGATCGTGCATCGCACTGCACTGTTTAAACGAGCAATACTTGTCTACATATATATTAATATAAATATAAATAAATATTAATCAGGATCTCGGAAACGGCTCCAATGATTTTCATGAAAGTTACAGATTAAGGGTTTTTCGGCTTAAGGAATCGATTTATCAAGGTCCCAGGTTCGAGAAGCAAAGTAAAGCTCGGTTCCCAAGATATAGACATTTTAAGAACCACATTTTAATAAATTAATAAATAATATCAGCGCCATGTATAACGCCATGACCGTTGAGGGCCTCACTGGGTAAAAAAGTAAAAAACTATTTCTACTCGATACTAGATGGAGCTTTCTGATGCTAGAAATAAATCCGTTCATAAATACTGCTATTTTGTCTTTCAGCGATGCTATTATTCCTTTGGGATTTTTCTAGGTATTTTCTGAATCTTTTGAACTAAATATCATTATCATCATCATCAGCATAGGCTGATAGATACGTCCCACTGCTGGGCACAGGCCTCACCTCAACTATGAGGTGGTGCGAGCCATACTCCACCACGCGGGCTCAGTGCGGATTGGTGGAGGGGTGTGCGTAAGGTAAGTGACCAACCTTACTGTCAGTTGTTATTAAGCCGCCCGAGGGCCTCCGACCAGGCTTAACGACTAATATATATTGATATTCACCGGGACCAACAGCTTAACGTGCCTTCCGAAGCACGGAGATGCTTGTAAATAGACGTCACTTTTATGGTCAGAATGGTCACCCATCCCAAACATGACCGCGCCGTACGTTGCTTAACTTTTGGTATCATTGCCAAAGCGCTGCAACCACTGCGCCACAATCACCTCTAAAGTAAATATATAAATAACTAATTTAAAGAACTTTCTACCAAAAACAAAAAACCGAGCGAATCTCGGTCAACCGGGCACTGATTCTCATCCCGGAATTTTACTATTCTACCAATTTCCACGCAAGCGAAACCGCTGGCGGGAAGTAGTTTACGGATATGTCAGATTTCCTATGTTCACTCATATCAACCCCACGATAACTCCTTTTTAAAGATATAACACTTAAAACACGCTCCGGATTTCTCCAGATACGAAATGCATTGGAACAGACTCTCAAAGGTCGGGGGTTCGAATCCTCCCTGATGACCGGAGCCGAAATGATTTTTTTAAGTGTTATATCGTTTCGAATTTAAAATAGCGTTGTGAACGCAAAAAATACTTAATAAATATAACTCCTTTCTAGTTTTATTTTCGCAACAAAAAGTGCACGACTTTTCTAGTGTCTCAAGTCATCTCTGCAATGCAACAATTGGTTCACAGTAATATTATTTATACAGTATTCCAACTTCATATAAACGGAATACGCGCGAGCTATACCTACGCGCCCGGATCTTGGCATGCGCTTGGCATGCTACAGTCACAGATTACTAAATAGTCTACAGTCGCGAGTGCGCGCACGCGCTGTGACGAACGGACGGTGTGCTGGTTTTTAATCAGTTACCGCCCGAATTTTTACTCGAAATAAGTGCAAGTAACTATTTAACATGACAAGTAGAATATATTGTGCTGTTTTTGGATTGCGGATTTTTTTTACACTTAAATATAATAATAAAGCATTTCGTTCATACGAGTATAATATTAGTTAATACAGTTAATGCGCAAATATTTTTCTGTCGCAAATTTATTTGACCGATTTGTTTTAAAGTCACATACATAATCATGGATTTTAATTAAAACTATCAATCAATAAAATACTTGCATTTTAATTGAACACTTTCTATTCAATTCACAAAGTATTTTATGTAATCATATAAATATTTTATATTGTTACAAAGTATGTTGCTTATAAATAAAAAGTAACAAATTTACAATCTCAAAACTAGATAGAATCTCAAAGGCAGATGATGCAAATAAAACGCTGTAGGTAGGCGACAGCGACAGCCCTATCTCATGCTTACGTACCGCGCAGCGGTAGGTACTTATTTTAAGGACACGGCCGAGTTGGAATACTGTATGGATAATATTACCGTGGTTGGTTGGTGGTATAAAGCTTGCAAATTGTAAAAATCCGATACTCCTCTTTATAATTTTAATAAGACACTAAAATAAGCTAATTTCCTCAAACTAGCTTATTCCTGAACTATCTAACATAACCAGAAAATCTGACAGCGCCATCTAACGGAAAATTTAAAGGTTAGCGTTTTCAATTGAATACTAATTGTGCAATGTAGTAGGTACAACAACGCCATCTACTTGTCTTGACTGAAAGTGGTACTGCACATCCAAAGATAACCTGTGTGGCTTAGTAGTAATGGAATAATAGCATTAGCATCATTAATTAGCATGTTATTTCATCGTTAGCAATAATTAAATTATTTAACATTGCGAAATTGTGTGAATGCTAAAATTCACGGACAGCGACGAGTCGTAGCTTTCATAGATTCGCACGCACTGCTTTAGCAGGCTGCTACTGCTTATAGCAGCCGCTGTTAGCAATAGCAGCCAATTGAAACTCGCGTTCGCGTGCTGTCGGGCGACGATCGGCTTTCGAGCGTTACCCGAGTAAAAGGCGAACAAAGAAATAGAATCCTTGCATTTAGAGTCGTATTTTGCGTGCGGTTTATTGAACTGTTTATTTGAATGAAATTGTTTCTCTTTTTCGTGACTTGATTGAATTATCTAACCGGTGCAGTTTTCATTTTAATGAAGTCAAATTTAATTCTAATCTTAGTCACAACACTAAAATGTACGTTTCATACAATTTTTTTTAACATTTCGCAAAACATTCGCAATTTCGCAATTTAATATTATATGCTAACGCTATTTCTCACTTTCTATAAAATTTCATATTAGCAATAGCGCGTAGCATGCTATGCTATGAAATTTAGCATGCTAATCAAATTAACAAAAAATAGCAATAATTGCCATTACTATGGCTTAGTGTAAATATAGTGGTACATATAGTGATTTTATATTATAAAATACTTTGAAATGATACACTTTTTACGGATTATTTCGCGATTTATTTACATTTTGTTTTAACCTGACGTTTCGGACCCTTTTCAGCGTCCGTGGTCACAGGTAGACTAAGGTGTTAGTTGTCATAACATAGTTTGAAAAAAATTTTAACTACCATCACTCAAAAATATTAAGTTACGTTCCTATCCACACAAAATGAGCTAACAGTATCTTGAGGTCTTGCAGTGTGGGGTCGAGCTTGAGTCTTGGCTATAACAGGTTCCCAAGCTGGTGGAATTTTCCAACCATCTTCTCTATTAAAATTAGGGTGTCTTTTAATTTCAATAGCCTCACGGAGCATACGAGGAAGAAAACGACGTTCTCTTGCGAGGACTTTTGGTTGGTCAAAGCGTATGAAGAGAACGTCGTTTTCTTCCTCGTATGCTCCGTGAGGCTATTGAAATTAAAAGACACCCTAATTTTAATAGAGAAGATGGTTGGAAAATTCCACCAGCTTGGGAACCTGTTATAGCCAAGACTCAAGCTCGACCCCACACTGCAAGACCTCAAGATACTGTTAGCTCATTTTGTGTGGATAGGAACGTAACTTAATATTTTTGAGTGATGGTAGTTAAAAATTTTTTCAAACTATGTTATGACAACTAACACCTTAGTCTACCTGTGACCACGGACGCTGAAAAGGGTCCGAAACGTCAGGTTAAAACAAAATGTAAATAAATCGCGAAATAATCCCTAAAAAGTGTATCATTTCAATGTCTACTGTTCGCGTAAACCGAAGAAACAAATATTATAAAATACTTACAATCTGCATGATATCTGTGATCTGCAATCTTTTCCCATCTGGATAATCAATGGAGTGGTAGTTCCATTCAACAATCTCATAGTTCTCTTTGTCTATGAGTGTCCAACAGACTGAGTTCACGGAGACATACACGGTCAAGACTGTTCTGCTTTTCTGGAACAGGAATAAATAGAAATGAGAAGCATTTTTCTATTTCGATAAATTTTAACTGCATTTCACACTTTAACACTAACATTACAAACTACTTCTACATTCTGCTTCGACAAATATCAAATTTTTTATACACAAAAACAAATATTTTATTTTTGGTAAATTTATCTCAATACTAGCCATTTCAAAGCAAAGTCGTTATTATCTTGCTATCATTTATATGATGGCCTAAATATTCAGGATTTATGTATTAGTGTTATTCGAAAAGACATTACACCTAAAAAAATCTTTTCGTGTCTGGTCATCAGGGAGGATTCGAACCCCTGACCTTTGGAAGACCAAGCCAATTCTCTAACCAACTGAGCTAGCAAGAACCTTAATAGAGTCATTGATTTCTGTAAGTGCTTTCTAATGCTTGGAGGCAGCATATTTTATATATTAGTATTATCTTAGAAAATAAGTCATTGGCTATACAGCTAACATACACATAAACATAGATTTAGCATGTAAAAATAGTATTTTAACAATGTTATAGAACTGTGGATTTTAATTAACAAATAAATAAAATCTTACCTGCCTAACAGACTCACTTAGTGATGGCTGTAAGACCTGTCCCTTCATTTTACTGCTAATTTTCACCACAGTCTGTGGTTCAAGTGGACCCGACAATATACTATCAAACAGTTTCTTTGCATTTTTGTCTGAGAACCCATCTATCAATTCTATGTCAGAGATAGTTTTCAAATTGCCATATGTATCTTTCCATTGAAAAACCTTTTTCCTTCTAGACTTTGTAATGTCATACCTACAAAATTAAGAAACAGTAGCTTTTTAAAAGTTTTATTTAGCTAAGCCCTAGTTTATTTGTTGAATTCAAATCTAGAAGTTGTTTTTAACTCGGGTATTTCGTTTTTGGAGGTGCTAGTAGCGCAGTGGTTGCAGCACTTTGGTAGTGGTACCAAAAGTTAAGCAACCAACGGCACGGTCACGTTTTGGATGGGTGACCATTCTGACCATAAAAGTGACGTCTATTTACAAGCATCTCCGTACTTCGGAAGGCATGTTTTAAGCTTTTGGTCCCGGTTAATATCCTCGGGCGGCTTAATAACATCTGACAGTAAGGTTGGTCACTTGCCTTACACACAGCCCTCCACCAATCCGCACTGAGCCCGCGTGTTGGAGTATGGCTCGCACTACCTCATTGTTGAGGTGAGGCCTGTGCCCAGCAGTGGGACGTATATAGGCTGATGATGATGATGTTTTAATTTTTGACCTGTATCATTGGCAATTTTAATTATTATGTTTTTTAATGCCAAATAATAATATCTATAGAAAATAATAAGTGAAACAACATGCACCTGGACAGTGTGCTGTCATCAGACTCATTCATAACCTGTAAAATCTTCTCTTTTTGTTCTTCTGTATAAGTTTTATCTAGTTTTTGACCAAATAACCGACCCAATGTTATGATTTGAGTGCGGTTTACTCCCTGAAACTTCAAATAATATTAAATTCAGAGCAAAAGAAACCTTTTTACGGTGCACACCAGAGTGAACTTTCACACCTTACTAGGATTTATCACGCTCCGAAGCAGCATTTCAATGCTTCCTGTTTATTGGCCTTTTTTAAATTAAAGTTGTACCTAATAATTTAACATATTATGATTAAAAAACTTCTGTATTGATAAAAGAACTTCGTTTGTTTGTTTACATTTGAAATGACGTGATGAAACGGCGGGAGGGGAGGGAGGAGAGAGACAAGACAGATGACTGAATTGACAGCTTACTTTTTCTAACCAAAGAAACAAATTATCTTCATCTTGATTTTTAGTTTGATTCAATTCGAATCCAATCGAAATTCTATTAGCATAAAGAACTGCTATAAAATACTGATACAATCCTAGTATTACATAAGCCTTATTTGATCGTTTAATAACTAAAATCTCATTAAGAGCCATCCCACAGTTGTTACATAAACTATTTACTTCAACTAACACTGTCATTGCTTGAGCCTTGAGTGAACGTCTGAATGGAGGAACCTCGCACGGATTTGATACAAAATTAAATACTATGGCTATCACTGGCTGGTCGTCGTTGATTTTTAATAAAATAAAATAGTAATTACTCTTATAAAAAATAAAACCAAACTGTACAGGTCAGATTCCAACAACAACTATGATTGTTTTTGTACTACGTAGTTAAACATGCTACTCACAGATGGCATCGTAAATTTACTCGAACGAACGTCGTCGTGTGTCACGGTAAAAACTGCGGTATTTTATACGCTTGTGATACGGGCGATTTTGCAACAAAAACGGGTCGCCCGATGTGCTGGCCACTGTATTTTTTTGTAAAAAATACTAATATTCATTAAAGTTTAATGGAACTTTGTTTTGCAGGTTTTTTTTCTTTTCCTAAATTTTAATTCATAAGCGACCAATTTTGTTTTAAGATTTTCATCAAACTTTCTAACCACAGTTGTCCTGGCAGGAATTGTAGACCGACAAAAAAACGAAGAAACAGTTGACTACCCACAACAAAACTGTCAAAGACCAATGATTTGACTGGGTAGATACAAAAAGAAATATAACTTAAAAATGAACCACCAAAATCATTTAGACCGTTTAAAATTGTTACAAAACAACCAAAAAAATTAAAAATATTTGGTATTCAACCTATCACTTCCACACAATAATAACTAAGTAAGAGTCTTTACTAAACATTATTGACAACCAAATTTGTCCGTTGAATCTGGTTACAGGCGGTTTCTTGTACTACTACCTACACCTGTCTCGCTCTAACTCACGACTTGACATTCAACAAAATGGCCGCCGCTCCCTCTCACAGTAAAACCATTCGGGGAGCGCTATTGAGCATTTCGTTAGCTATCTTTACTGAGAGCGAGGCGAGATCGGAAGAAAAGTGCTGGGTGAGCTAAAATTGTCACAACCTATTCGAAGATCACCTGCAACTTCTGGAGGTGAGTTTTATTGCTTAGCGATCATTTTGTTTTCAGATATCTCCTTCGCGCCAGTTTTGACTTGGCAATCCTGACATCGAGCTGCGGTTATTGACTTCTCACTTCATTCAATAAAAAAAAACGGGTCAAGAACTTTTTACTTAACTTGTATAAGTTTCTGTAGGTAGCTGTGAAAATCTGGCTGAGCTGCGAATCCGACCGAGTTATTTATTTTTGTTTATCCCGGTTTATTTCAATATTACTGCATAGATTTCCCTCGCGAAGTCCTACTCTTTTCAATATGACCATCTTAATCAAATACTAACTAAAAAAGACCTATCAACTGATGTCTATAGTTGACCAGATTATTATCAGAGATGTTTAGAACATGTCATTTCTGTGAGCAGATTTTTATGGTTTCTTCTTACTTTTAAGTCTAATTTTAACATTATTTTATTTTAATATGGAAATCATTATTAATAATAATAACTAGACGGTGAACTAACCCAGAACGGCAACGTCGACGAATAATTACTTTGTTTGGCATCGGTCGAAGCGAGTCACCTGCAACGTTGCCGCTCTTACCAGTTTGAGTTTAGTCCTACGTATATCCATCTCTAGATAACGTTCTTTGCTGCTCGTGATTGTAACATATTGCAGTCGTTTGCTGGTTTCTTTTGATTGATAATGATTCTGTTATGCTATCATCAACGTTATATTTGACTTCTGTAAGATCTATGGCCCATAAAATTTTCAGCAAATTTGAAAGGCCGTTTTAAACATTATTTGCCACAGTGTGTGGAGGTATTTCGCATTGTTGTTTGCAGCTCTCTGCTCTACTTCACTCGCCACGTTTTGTGTAGCAGCCATTCTGGTTTAGTCCGATTGGTTTTAATGTAGGCTATCTCCATTGACTTTAGAGATCTTCTTTTTCTTGCTTAAGTGTTTTTTTAATGATTTGCATATTATTTTATTTTCCTACCTATCTTCTTCATTTATAGGTTAGTCAAAAACCGTAATAAGCAAGGTGAACCATGGCATAGTGTGGTGTGCTAATGCATTCTACAGATTTTTGATTTGTATATTCTAAACTATGGAAAAGCGGAATCATAAAAAACCTTCTAAGTTTAACGCTCTTCACAAAAAAGAACCTTTTGAATTCATAATTTTTTGTTGACGCTATTACTGCCATTTAAGTAACTAACCTCCACAATACGGCAAGCTATTCATGCCAGGTCTTACTTTTCATTTCATAATTACTGCTTTTGTAATCTCTAAAAATTGATTATTTATCCTCTAGTTAGGTAGGCCAGAAATCCCTAAAATTCGTACTATTCTTTGCCATAGTGGAACATCTTGTATCACATCTGTGCGCAGCGTTCAGCTTAATTTCGAATCCATTGAATGTTCGTTATGAACACCTCGCTTGAAGCCCCGTCTCACATAGTACCTGCTCAGCAATGTGTAGCGAGTAAATTCATAAGTTCACATTTCAAGAAGTCTCTGGCCAAGTGGATAGTGAATTAGTGACACGCCTGGTTCTGTAGATGTTCGTCATTTCATCAAAATATTAATATATTCGATGATTTTATTTTTGTTTAAGATCGAAGTTTCAGCGATCTATTGTCTTGGTTATCTTTAGTCAGTAGTAGTGTTATCTATATCGACTTAGCAGATGGTAGTCTTCAAACTACTATGATATTGTATTTACGAACTGCTCTTGGACTTTTTTTTGTTGTTGCCCTTAGTTGTCGACTCTATCATCCGGGTGTAGGCTATAGGTATTTTTTAATTCACCTGCAAATACACAAACCTTTATTATTTCGTACCGTTCTCTAATGCTGACGAATTCAAGCAAAATAGACGTTATAATTTACCGGGTAGACTGATAGCAGTAATGATGTGAAATTAATCAGATCAACCTTGTTCTTTGCATAGACACATTTAAGCTTTTGGAAGACATAAATGTTATGCAATAATTTTAGAACTAAAAGGTCATTGCAATAAATTGGTGCCCCTTTAGTTTGAAGTAAACGCTATACTTTCGGGACATAGCGCAACCAAAATATGTTAGTTCAGAACCATTTATTTATCTTTAATCAAATATATTTTCGTCACGACTGAGTTTTATAGATATCATTCCATTATTTAAATTGTTTGTTATAGTCTTTTCAACAAACTGAGAAAGGTTTGGTCGTCGACTGCCTCTAAAAAAATCAGTCATTGTCATTTGGAATGCAGTATTTTTTTTCTACTGTTGATCCGTTTAGAAAAATCTCTTCTCAAGAGGAAAAAGACTTTCCAACGCGGTAGCTATCTATTTTTGCGATGACGTACACAAGTTCGGGTTCACTCGGAGCTGATCGGTCACCCTCGGCAACGAGTCAAACGACCCACTCACTCTACATGGACGCGTTGCCGCTGTTGGCACGAAGAACGGCAACGTCGCGAATTTCGACGACTCGATTCTCCCCGTTGCCGCGTTGTTGAGTCGCTCCGTCCGCCATTTTAGTTAAGCTAAACTAAAACATTATTTTACTCTTTCCTCACCTGTTATTTTACCTTACTCATTGCGACAATTTACAAAAAAAGTATGTGATTGTCACAATGTAAATCTCCTCCTTACACACAGCAAATAATGAGTTAATATAATAAATAATGTACCCACGTCATATGAAAAATGACGACTTTACCGAAAACGATGGATGATTGTTTCGCCAATTCGTCACATTTTCGTTTTATTTGTAATTAAGTACAATTATCTTTTATCTCCCTCATAAAAGATACCTAACCTCCAAAAGTTTATTTCTTAATATAGTAAATTACTAATTTATCAAACTTTTTGAAAGAAACTATCGAACAAAGAAGGAAAGTAAAACTGGTTTAAAAAATAATAATAAGACTGATGTTAATTACCCTTTTAATTATGAGCAGAAGTAGAACGCAAGAGAATGACACTGGAAATATGACCCCGGATCGTACTCGTCATAAGTACGTACAAAATCAACAGAGCACCTCACAATTCAGAGACGGCGTCGATACATTCAACGTCTTGCGTATGCTTACTCCGTCCCTCACAATGTAACGCTACTATCGCGGCCCCGCTCACACGTGCTCTTGCATCCACCACGGCAATCTCTGTGCGTGACTTGCTCTGTCATTTTAGTTCATATTCCCGCCACAACAATGATGTCGCGACGGGCGGCCGCCATTTTCTTCTCTCTCTTCTGCAAATCGCCAGTATTCGCCAGTGCCGTTGATACCGCGTCGATGAACGCTCGTACCGTGAATTTTGTTTACTTCTTGATCACTCTTCTTCTTCTGGACTCTGCTTAAAGTTTAGGTATGTACTTGTACAATCGATAACAACGGCGTTTTATCGCGATATTTCGTTATTGCAATGATTTTGCAAACGTTTGCTCGGGTCTTGCATGTTTATTATTGTTTTATGTTGATAAAAATGAGAACGAGAAAATATAGTAAAATGTTCACAAACAAATATATTTATGTTTGTGAACACTTGATTGGCCACATTTTGCATTTATACCTCTGTGATTTATACGTATTTCTATTAGCAAAAGTTTGAATATTTTTAGTAGTTTAGTAGCAATTTTAATCATTATTGTTATTTTTTTCTGATCCTACTACTGCTCTATTTTTGACAGTAAATGTCAGAAATTGAGTGACACGTTTATATTTGTTTTTTATTTGACAACTAATGTTTTTTTTGTGTGATATAAGTTCCTTCCTATCTTGTAATTCCACTTAGATTATTTTGTTTGATTGCGATCCATTTAAGCCCGGTTTTAGTCAATACATATAGATGATGGTCTGAAATTTTAAAATAACCATTGTTGTTACTGACTATACCACGGTATACACTTTTCCATCGATGTCGAATATAATAGTCCTTACCGACCTGCTAATAAGGTTCTCGGTTCAACCGAAAAGGGAATGAAGACGAAAATGGAATTAAAAAAATTATGATTTTTTTAAATATTGGCATTTGAAAAAAGTTAAAAAAAAATATCTTATCATCTGCATGATAAACAACAATATTTGTTTAAAAATAAATATATATTTGAACATGGTAATGTCATTAGCGACATCATTACATTTGTATGGTAGGAAATAAGGGCAGAAGAACCGAAAATAAAGATTATCAACCAGTTGCCGCACGGGCGGTTTTCTGGTTCCGTTCAATAGCCCTAAGTTCTAAGTTCCACCTTCACCTCATTTCATTTTATGGTCCAGAGTCCGGTACCGCTATCCGTCCCTTTCGCACTTACGCTAGCAGCGCACAACGGCAGCGCGATGGACAGAGTTCTCCGTTCCGTCTTTTTATGACTTGGCGTTCAGCTGTACAGTATACCGAGTGGGGAATTTATTCCGGTATTATCAGACCGTCCGTCCGCCATCTTGTGTTGTTTAGTGAAATACGGAATTTCTTTAGCTTCTATCGCCAGTTCATAATTTATGAATTAACTGATTTGTCCATATTTTTAGTAGTCTTGTCTAATTTTGACACGTGAAATCTGGACTGTTTCTCTTCCAAATATGAACATGTTTTTTTATTTGGTGGGATTGATTAGCAGGTCATTGACTTGAATAGCATTTGAAGGTGTACCTGCTCCTAGTCCATAGCACATAAACAGACGGACGGACCGTAGTTATGGGCTTATTATAAAACATCTAAAGTGTTGTGGGATAAGACCCGGGGCGAAATGGTTACCTATTTCTTATTGACTTACGTCAGAGAAGGAGAGTGCGATCCATTTGAGTGACGTTAGATAAATTACTATAACAATCTTCCATGTCATTCTGCAACGTTAAGCTACAGAGATGACTTTTTATCGGTCTTTTAAGTTAAATTAGTTTACGTATTCAGTAGACGCAAAAAAATACACATGGCGACTAAAGAAGGAAATAAAAATTTGATCACTTTTTGTTTTTTTTTGTTAATAGGCATTTAATTCGATATCGGTATCATTAAAACACCAGAAAGACCCTTTTATTCGACTGAATGTATCATTTGTATCGCGATTCACCAAGACGTCCATAGAAAAATAATACTATAGTTAAACAACCACTCTTTGCCATGCTTTGAGACTGACTCAAATGGTCTCCCATATCTCCTACTACGTAGTTTCGAATGCCGCTGTAGCGACACACGCTGTTGCGAAATTTTTTCCACTGCCTCATAGGTTCGAAAGCTTATGGACTCGAATGATGTAGTCGCGCGCGAAAGACGCTGATTCGAAAAACATTTTCACTGCCTTATGCGCTTGAATGCTTGTGACTTAGATTTATTACTTTATTAGTCATAATGTGTGTAAAAAAAAATAGGTATTCAACTAGTAATTAAAAAACCGGCCAAGTGCGTGTCGGACCACGCATAAAGTAGGGTTCCGTAGTCAATTTTGGCACCGCGCTGTTTTGCATTTGTTGCATCATCATCTCCCTTGCCGTCAATGTCATCAATGTAAAGTATATATTTTTATATTATTTCGAAAATATTCATCACAGGATACCCAAAACCATTTTAAATAAGAGTTTCCGTGCCTGTTTCTTTACGTGAGAGATTTAAAGTTTATAGGTCCAAGACTTTAGAAATTACAGGGGGGGGGGGAGTGTTGTATGGAAACCCTATCTTATTTTCATAGTCCTTTTCAACGACACCCCACACAAAGAAGTTCACTCAAAAAATAATTCACCCCCCCCCCCCCCTTTACATGTATAGGGAGGTACCCTTAAAAAGGGGTAATTTTTAATTTTTCGTATTTTTAAAAATGAGATCTATACGTGAAGTATCCTCGAATCAAGTTACATGCAAATCAGTCCATAAACGTAGAAGATATTCTGCTGTGACAGACTAGGACGGACTGAACGATCTTATAAGGGTTCCTTGTCGGACTACGCAACCCTAAAAAACAACATATTCGGAGTCAATCAACATTTATTATTATTATTAACAAATTCCTATAAAGTTAAAAAAGTACCTTAACTGTACTTACATATTTAATAAGCATTCAAGCGCATAAGGCAGTGACAATGTTTTTCGAATCGGCGTCTTTCGCGACTACATCATTCGAGTCCATAAGCTTTCGAACCTATGAGGCAGTGGAAAAAAAATTCGCAACAACGTGTGTCGCTACAGCGGCATTCGAAACTACGTAGGGCACCCTCAATATGAACTTGTCCACCCCGATGACCACCATTTCTTTGCGTTTTGTTCCCCTACCTTTGTACCTACGACCGCGATAACATTCCTGATTAATTCCTCAAAGAAACGCTGAGCATCAATCGTACGTAATTTAATCGCCCAGTTTTGACAATATGGACAAAATGTCATGTCAAAATCCGGCAATTCAATTACTAGGCCCCCAGTTGTGTTGTGTGACTCACTTGTATGAAATCTAAAAAGCTGTAGTGTTGATTCTAGGCTACTTTTCAATTTTAATAACTAACTAATACGTTGCAAACTAGTATTTTTAAGTAGCCTGCCAAGGTAGTTGTTGTAGTTGCTTGTGTTAATTTACTGAACCACGCTATAAAAATAAATGTTCCTCATCTACTACGTTGAAAGAGTAGTAAAATTACTACATATTTATATAATTTTGCAATTATGTAATGTCTACGTTAACTTATATATTATTAATACTTATTCACACTCAGTTATTGTACGATTTAAAGACTGTAAAACCAATGCACCGTTATCATCAAGTACCGTAACGAGTTCACAGATGGTGCTGTTTTCAGTTTCTACTTTAATGTCACTGTTTAAAATAAAGTCAGTCTCGACCAGTGTTGCCAACCCCAATAAATAGAAAAGCAGCAGATCAATCTCAAAAAAGCAGTAGAAAACAGTAAAATTACACTTTCATAACACTAAATCTACTGTCTCAAAAACTTTTCAATTGGGACATAGAATTAGTAATACATATAGACGTAGGTATAGATGATGAAACAACTGCAACACTACCAGTAGTACTTCTTTAATTATCACATTTTTTTTATAAGAATATTATTGAAAAAAAACAATTACTTATATAATTATATTAAGGGTTTATAATAACTTGTTCGCTAATCGAGAACAACTGTGAGTTACCTGTTTATGTAACTTTCCTGGAAAAGTGGAAAGAACTGGTTTAAACTTTAACCTAATCGAAAAACCGAGACGAAAAACACTCGACATTCAATAGACAACTGTAGACAACTAGCTCTTTTACACTTAAGAAAGTATATATTATGTAGCTATCCTTTCCATTGTGTGAACGTTTTAAAAGCGGCACGCGTTTGAAAATGGGAATTCCCTGCCAGAGCGCGCGTCGAATCTATAAAATTCAAAACAGTAGAAAATCGTACTAAAACAGAAAACAGTGCTGTCTTGTTAAAAACAGTAAATCTACTGTTAAAACAGTAGGGTTGGCAACACTGGTCTCGACAGTTGACTGACGGTTTTTGTTTACAAATGTCATGTCAACATTGTCAACCAGACAAATAAGACTGTTAACGGTCCAGCATTTTCTATTAATCCTTAGGTAACTTAATTGACATATTTCTATAAATGGTAAAACATTCAAAATTGAAAAATATGTTTGTCTTTACCCGACAGCTGTTATGCGAAGGGTTAAGTGTTTGTTTCCGCTTTGATTTATGTTATTTGGTTACTCATATGCTTTGTCTGTATCACAATTTTTTCTTTAAGTTGCGTCTGTCTGCTAGACATTGTTTATTAACACGCTTTTATTAGATCGGGGTGTATGTATGTATGAATGTATGTAACGGAATTTTTGAGCTCAATTTTCACCAACTTCCAGAAATCGGATTAATTTGAAATTTTGCACACGTATTAAGTACCGATGACAATGCAATAATTTGATAAGAGTTTTCCATTATCCTTATTAACTAAAAAAATAAAAATAAATAATAGTATAAAATTTAAAAAAAAACACCCTAACTAAAAAAGAGAAAATAATTTCTGAGTACACGGAATTGGCTAGACGACACCACCAATCGTTGACATACTTTTTATTATCTGTCAAAACGGTCTGCCTCCATAGATTTTGTATGGGAATAATGAGCGTGACGTCACTAGAAATCGGAGTCAATTGACCAAATATTTATTGAGTTTTGTGTGTTTAAAAATTGGTTTCGACAGCTTTTTGGAAATAAACTGGTTATAATTACTTCATAGGGGCTATGTTTTTTAAACGCCATGGTCTTGAAAATATTTAAGATAGCTGTCATCATGCCAATTTGTATTACAGTAGAGTAAAAAGCGTGGGGTGCTTGGTATAGTAGTATGTGAAAATCATCCTATTATTGGCACATATAAAAGAAAAGTATGAAAACGTCATAAAGTGCAACCCACGCTTTTTACTCTACTGTAATATAAATTCTGTGTACTCAGAAATTATTTTCTATTTTTTAGTTAGCAATGAAAGCATGCTTTTTTTAAATTTTATAATCTATTATTTTTTAAAATTATGTGTGATGTCACTTTAGACATCCATACCACATTGCAATAAGGTCTCATTAACCCGTTCATTGTTATAATTTCGACAAACTTCTGTGTCCCTGAACAAAAAATATGTGGCACACCTAGCGTGCCAAACGCCATTCGATTAGATGATGCCTCCTGTCTCTTAAGCCCTGCAGAAAAGAAATTATTTTCTTATCTTTTTTCTTAATATCATACAATATTCAGAACCGAAGACTATGAGCTTGATTTACGTGAACAATAAAGATGGTTTTGTTTTGGGTAGGTCTCTAATACCTTATTTAAAGAAGTTATCTATCATCGATTTTTAAATGACACGCCTCTTGTACCTAACACTACACACAAAAGAAAGTCGTGGCACGGCAGACGCAGGCCATTGCTACAAATCAGTTAAAGATTGTTGGTTGAGCCATTTTTGTTAGAAAATATTCTAAAAATCTAGTGCATAGTAACTTCTAACATTTAAAGTATTTATTTTTTCTTATTTCAGATTTTCCCCTGTCTCCAATGAAGAACAAGAAGATATACAATGCAACTGATATTAGATACTGAAGCCACTGCAGACATAAGTGTTAAAATGTCAACCGTTGAAGATACATTGGATATTAATTTCAAAGATTCTATTGAAAGTCTTAAAAGTGACATTTGCAACGGCAACAAAGAAAATGTAGAATGTCAAAATAATACATCAAGTAAACCAGTCAATGACACTGATGGTGACCACAAAGAAAATACAGAAAGTCATCTTGAGATACCGTCAACTATCCAAGATACAAACTCAAAGCTAGATATTGATAATGACAAAAAGCTTGAATCCACTGCCAATAGCATTAATCTACAACTAGAAATAAATAATGATAGTGCTAGACAACTTGAACCAAGTAATGGAAATTCTTATGAAAATACTAATGGTGTATCTAATACTGAAATTGTGAATGGCGATGAAAAGAAGTGTGTTGAAAATGTTGACCTTCCAGAAAGCAAAGGTGAGGATCAAACTGTCCTTGTTAATGATACAGTTAATCAAGAAACTGAAGTTGTTGTGAGTTCAAATGGAGAGACATGTGAGAATACTGAAGTACAATCAGAATCAGAAAATAGTACTAAAACAGAAGATGAAAGTATTAGTGATGAATTAGAAACAAAAGTGCTGAATATCTTAGATGCTGAAGTGAATAATGCTACAACTGATGTTGATATGACTGAAACCCTCATGGAAGCAGATGAAGTTGACGAGGACAACTCTGGAATAGCTCTTGGAGTTGATAAAGCTATTTCAGAGATGGATGTCCTTATCCACGAATATACCCTAGATGATGCAGACGATGAAGATGATTCGGTTATGACTGCGCTACAGAATGAAGTCCAAAATGATAATGATGTTTTAAATTGCGATACTCCAATAAATTGTGAAAACTCTATTGACTTGGAACTGGATAAAATAGTTGAAAGCAAAGCGGAAACTGCTCTTAATGTTGCGTCAAAAGATTTCGAATTAGAAGAAAGTGAAACTGAGTCGGCAGGGATAGACGATAAAGTTAATAACATCCAAATAAAAAACGCGCTTCCCGAAGTATTAGAATTAAATACGAACTCCGTTTGTGAAAAAACCAACACCCTTGAATCTGATACTGTGCATCTTGTTGCATTAAAAACTGAAACTGACACCAAAATGACAACGAACAACTCTGACGTAAATAAAGCAGAAACAAGTGTCTTACATTCAACACTTTCTACAGATCAAACTGATAATGACACCAAAGTGAAAGGCAAAAGTGATGTAGAAAATATTGACGATGATGTCATACAAATCGAATCAGAACAAGACAGCAAAATAATAGATGATGGTATTCAAGAAACCGACAAAAGCTGTGAAGATGATCCAAAAACAAATGTCGAAGATGAAGTACAAATAGTTGCTGATGAAAGCAAACCTACGACAGATGAAGCCTCTCCTAAAAGTGACACAAAAAGGGACTCCGGTCTGGATACTAAAAAAAATGATAAAGTTTGTAAAGAAGTACTTGATGACAAAGAGGAACTGTTGGATGATTGTGAAATGAAAGAGGTAGCCGAAGATAAAAAACAAATAGAGGGTTCAAAGGAACCAGTGAAAGTGACTGAACCGATCCCTTCAGTCCTAAAGCTATCGAATACTCTGGATATTTTATCTGACGATGAAGATGACCAACCCTCAACTGAAACACAAAAGACTGCAGCTTCGGCGCCTACTGAAAAAGATATCGTAAACGAAGAAGATGATGATGACGTTATGCTTGTTGACGAAGACTCGAATGTCAGTAAAGATAGCAAAACAACGCCAGTTGAGTCCATGGAAACAGAAGAAAAAAAAGAAGCAAGTTCGGCACCTGAATGTACTATCGATTTAGACAATGAAGAAGCCGTCGAAAATAAAAAGGCTGAAGAAGCTGTCCCAGTCCCTGAACCTGAAAAAGGTATAGCAATAACTTGAAACATTAACTTATATTTCCAAATTATCATTTTTATTTAAATATTTTGGTGTGGTAATATTATGCATTGTATTTTTATGTTTTCAGATCCTGCAGTTAATATTTCTGAAGTCAAAAGCCCAGCCAAGGATCCTGAATCTACAGAAATCAACAACGAGTTCAAAAAAGATGCAAAGGAACAACTTAAACCACTTTTGCCTGAAAATTTTCTGAAGTCCTGTAAAAAGAACCTGGCTGACATGACAAGAGAAGAATTAGAAGAGTTTTGTATCCTCAAAATTGTGGAGAGTATTGTCGACCGAAGTAGTTTGGGTGAAATAAAAAGTAAACTAAAATCATTGACCCAAAATATTGAAGAGCAGAAGAACAAAGCATTGATGCTCACAAAACAGAATAGAGATCTCCAACTAGTCTTAAAATCTGTACAAGAGGAACAGAAAAAGAAGCCTGACTCTGTCATAACCCCATTAAAAATCACTAGATCGGTTGGAATGCAAGTGTTGATGACTGAGAAAGTTGGCGCGAGGAAGAAATCCAACAATGTAGCACCACTAGCCCCTCCGAATGTCAATAGGAACGTCAGGCCTATTCAAAATCCCCGACTGCAAAAACCGGCAAGTAATCAACAAATACCGGTGCCTCGACTCGTTCCTGCCACGGCCAACCCTGTGGCCAAGAGTCCAGTGGCACAGAATACCCCAAACAATAACCAGATGAAGCCAGCAAACCACTTCAATAGTAGTCCTAGGATGTCGCCTCCAGTCCAAAAGGCTGAAAAAAGACCACACAACAGGATTCAGTCTGTCACGGTTGACTTGACGGATGACGAACCACCAGCAAAAGCACCACCAAGAAATTCACCCGCACCGCCCGTGAGACTTGTCTCCTCGCAAAACCTGTTAGCTACGCCTAGATCGCAGGCAACCTCAGTCAATAGCCCTAGAAAAGTGTACATACCTATAAGCGGACCTCAAGGAACTAACATCAGACCAGGACAAACTATCATGTTGAAATCTGTACCACAACCTGGTAAGTTATTTCCCAGTTATTTGTTTTGATTTAATTTATTTGTGATGTTATGTTTTTTATAAGCCTTTATAAACATAGTCGGTTAGCTACATTGTTCAATTTAATGTTTTAGGTCCCAGACAAAGAGCGATTGGTCCAAACACGATAAGAGGACCTGCCCCAAATAACACAGTTAAAAGGATGCCAAATAATAGACATCCTGCACCGTTACCTGACGCCACGAAGCAGTACCAACCACCTAATTGGAAAGCGCTACCACCGGCGCCTGATCTCAAACTGTCCAAAGTAGAAAATGGAATAGTAATTTCTTGGAAAATCGAGGGATATCAAGAAGATAGTTACGAAGAGATTGCCAGTTACCAGTTGTACGCTTATCAAGAGACCAGCTCGCCACCGAATACAAATTTATGGAAAAAAATTGGCGATGTTAAAGCGCTGCCGCTTCCGATGGCGTGTACTCTCACGCAGTTTATGGCCGGATACAAGTATTATTTCGCAGTACGAGCGGTCGACGTCAGGTCGCGACTAGGACCCTTCAGCCTGCCAGGAAGCATTCTACTGCTAAACAAAATGTAAGACTGATTAACACTACCGTAACGTTATTTGATGCTTGCGATGTCATACATTGTAGCCGCGAATAAAAACGAACTTAAAAGTATATAAAAGTTTCTTTACTTATTTATTGATATTATTTGTATAGAGCGGGAATTATTTAGTGTCACATTAGATAAATAAATTTGCTGTAAATCTAAACGGCACGCGTTTCTCATGTTTCATAAAATACCTACTGAGGTGAAAATCAGTGAGTGTAATGTGAAATGAGTCAAATTTTAATGACTAGGACTATTTTAGCTTGTAATTAAAATACTAAGGTACATACATACATAAATAAGTAATTTACAATACAGAATGTAAGTAATCATTCAATTTTGTACATATAGCAGTTAATTTAATTTCCTTCTCTAGGTTAATTCTAACATTTTACTAAAATAACTGGATTTTTTCTAAAATAAAAGGAAAAAAGTTTAGGTATCGAATTGATTGATTGACCGAAAACCATACCAATACCAATTTCAAATTAGTACTTGATATTAAATTTAAAAAATACCTGAAAAAATGTGTTTTCTGTATCAACTATTTATACCTACATACCCTTCGCAAGACACAATAATTGTGTGCATAAAACGACATCTGTTATTCTGTTCATGAACTTCATGATGCTTAGCAGATGCACATACTAAGAAGTAACGCTACTGGCCAATGAAAGAAAGAAAATGCACCAAGCAGGGATCAGCGCTTTATCCCAAGAAAATATAAATACTATGTATGGCTTTATCCATTATGTCGACACATTTATTGGACAATAGACCTAACTATTCGGCTAGGATGTGGATCCGGAGTTACGTTCGCCATCTTGTCATTTTAATTCAGGAGAAGAAAACTACTATAGTGGTAGAAAAAGTAGCCACTGTTGGAACTAAAGTTTTAGTATTCTGAAATTGCAGTTATTGGTTGAGCTTGACAGTTAGGATAGGGTTTGAATCAACAATATAGCATTGATTACTAAATCAATCTTGTTTCAATGTAAAAAAAAATATCTTGTTTTAATTATATGATTACCTCTCTTCAAAGTAATTTTGTGAAGAGTACTGTATACAAGATACTATGCGAAATTGATGCGAGTTGGGAAGTTGGCGGTGTTACACCTCATGCCTTGGAAAGCACGTGAAGCCGTTGGTCCCGCCTGTGCCTGATGTCTCTGTTGTAGCTCCAATAGGAAGTGTAAACGGCATGCAAATCAATTTAACAAAAAAATATAAGTTAGCAAATTATGAATCAGGAAAATAATAATGTGAATTAATAACAATACTGAGTGTGAAAGAACAGTAAGTGCACCTGCACTGTATAGTTGGCTGATATATCTTTAAATTGACCACCGTCGTCAAGATTATAGGCTAGTAGACCATCATTATCACATATTACAACTCATTTTGATAATGACTTAAAAAATATTTTTTAACAACACAATACATTTTCACAAGGAAAACAACACCAACTACATATAAACAACTACTTAACCTTAAAAAAGTATTTGCATTTAATACATAAAAGAGTAATCAAAAAATTTATCTCGCAGACGTGGGTATGGTACACTAACACTGGGGTGGCCCAGTGTCAACGGTGCCAAGAACGCTGGCAGCGTTTCCTTGCTGAATGTCCAATCTAATTATTTAGCAAATGTAGTTGCCATCTCTCGAGTTACCGGGACACTGCGGAGTCGTGAAGAGAACTCATTTCACTTATTTTGGTACTTAGCACAACTTAAAACATCGTAATCGTGAATTCACGAGACATCATTCTTACTGTTTTAGTAGGTTGTATCAAATATAGTTAGGCAACATTTTTTTACATGTAGTTTCATTTTGTTGGCAAGACCTGTTTGTTTGGTCTTACTAATCTGTGGTCAGTTCTCGGTAAATTTGTGTGCGAGGAGGTTGTGTCAAATTTCCTACGCCTGATTTTATAAAGAAATTTTCGTAAAACATGTGAAATAAACTCGCAGTGCTAAGCTTAGCAAGATTTCTTGCGTTACCTTTTGTATTTCGTGCCCCGATATGTTCAAATCTCGCGTGTCGTCGGTGTAATCGTAATAATTTGACGTCGATTGACAGATCGGTTTCGCAAGTAGCTTCTACGAAGGTGTTTTATTTGTGTACGTTGTGTGGCAAATATCTTTGAGATTTGTTGCCTGGCGATTTGCTAAGTGTTGTGTTACCCAAATGTAAGGATTCCCTGTCAGTGCGGTCGCAGGGTGTGTGCTGTGAAGTGTTAAAAGGAGTCAACATTTGCTCGGTGTGTGTTGTTAAGTGAGATCAGTTGTTTTGTTTACGGTTCCTGCTCTGTGAGCCATGCTGGCTAGTCGTGGACACAGCAGCGTCTTGCGATCGGTAAGAAACTCACTCATTAGCCTAATATGCGCATTCATTTTTAGCAGTCTTTAGCAATGAGTAGTGAGAGAACATATTTTTGAGCTTAGATATCATCATTAGATAGAATCTTAATCAAGAGATAGATAGGCTTTGAAACCCCAGGGTCAATGCATGATAAATATAGGTTGTTATTGGTGACCTATGAGACTATTATTGTTTACAAGCCTGGTAGAAACTCAATGATTACCCTAGATGTCTGGCAGCCCAACAAAAATGTCTCTAAATAATGCCTAACCTGAATAACAACTTCCCTATTTTTACTACACAGTTTTTTTATTCTTCCCTTTTTCTTGTTTAAAAAGGTTGAATCAGAAATAAGGTCAAATACAGTTTTAAATTTGATTCCTTTTCAATTTATGAAAAAAGTCATAACATAACTAATTTAAAAATGAAATTTTTTAGTAGGTATTTATTAAGCAGAAGGCAAATATTAATTGTAACATTCAACATTTATTTTTCTGTACATGTAATGTCAGTCAATGCCATGTTTAAGTTTGTCATAAGTTCCTTAGACATTAGCGAGTGTCACTTTGATCTCAACCAATTATTAATCATCACAGTTTCACTATTTTCTTATTTTGATCTTTTTAATTACACCTAAGTTACCATTACATTGTTAGAGACAAACCTAAATGTGATTGATTGATTAACTTTTTATTGTATTTTATAACACAAAACAAAATTACAGACAAGTTTAGCAAAGGAAGATACAATTCAGGCGGTTATCTCTTGGGTGATTGCTTCCAGAATCCAGACAACTTGAAGGAACTTGAACAGACTTGAAGGAACATTAAAATTAACACGAAGGGGAAATTTTAATTAAAAGGAGATTGCTAATTTTAAATCATAAAAAAAAAACAAATTATGATAAATCATCACAAGCAGATTTGATGAATGAAATGATCCAATAGGTTGTTTGTAGTCAAACAGATTTTCAGACACTGACACAGATTTACAGAGTAGCAAATGTTATTATTGTTAAATGATATTTTTATCTTTAAGGGGAAACTATTAAATTGAATAGATACCGAACACAAGCCGTTAAACCAAAGAACAACATTTTAAATGAAATTCTTATACTAGAGGGTTGGAAATTAAACATATTTAACCTTATCCTATATTTCTAGTTGCTTCCTTCAAAAATATATTGGTTAATAGAGTTCTTTCCAGAACTCAAATTTTTGATCAGTATGGTTGTCCATAATATTATTACAAAATTTTAGATAACATAGACGGGTTAAAGTTTACATACTGGACTGTTGTATAAACGGGAGGGGGATGGAAGAAACCTCTGGTGAAGGGAGAACTGTATTTCTATCCAATAGCTGTCTATCAGCAAAAGTTATTAGCGCAGGCTACACATTGTTTTTTTTTTGCATAAGGTAAGTTTTCTCAGATAGGCACTATGTACAAATTACCTTTTTCCTACATAAAAATTATGTTTTTAAAAATAGCTTATACATTGTTAAAATAGTGTAAAGTGTAACTTTGTGACCATATGGTAATCAAATCAAAGGTGGCTTTTGAGATTCCTGGTATAGTTTGATATTTTTAGCTTTACTACAAAAAACTTTGTCAATGTGCCATACTGTTTAACCACTATCCCATAAATTGTATAATTGTATGTTTAGCACAAAACATGAAAAAAAATCAGTTAAATTTCCAGACAAAGTATAAATTTGATCAAAAAATTGTCATTTGGCTCTGAATACCAACAGTGGATTGGGGTGGGTGCTATTTATTTGTTATATTTAAAATTTTATTGCACCAGAAATGAAAGGAAAAGAAGGGTAGACTTAATGCTAAAAGCATTTTCTACTAGTCAACCTCAAGGTCATGCAGAAAGAAGACAATGGTAGCAGCCTTTGAAGGTTTATCTAGCAAGGGCCTAGGGAAACTGGACGTTTGTTTGTTACGTAACCAATCAAGCAGGATATTGGCTGGCGAGCGATGTGAGGGTAGACAGAAAGTCGTCTTCCGCGGCACTTTCACCCACCGCCGACTTTCGCCGATGGTGCTACTAAGCTGAGCATAGCGTTGCGTGAACGGTGAGCACTAGAGATTCGCTAGTTTTAAATCGACTAACAATATACATACTAGCTGCCGCCCGCGACTTCGTCCGCGTTCGTTCGAACAAATGTTAGAGTTTCGGCCCAGTCTACTCGCCGAGATCTTTAAAACGGTAGCTCAATCATATTTTTAGGCCCTAGCACCGCGACACAGGCTGGTGGGAAAGGAATGCTCTTACACAAATAGGTACATTTCTGTTTTTTTGACTCGTCCATTCTAACGCGCGCTGTACTCAAGGCCACTGTCAGTGAAGCATACACTCGCTACGTGAGTGTGTTAATCTATTAGTCATTATCGCTGTTCCATACAGGCGGTAGGTATTTGTTTGAGATTGTGCTGTATCTACCTTGTTTTGTTTCATCAGTGTGGCATGAGTACCTTTTCAAGTTGTCGCCATCTATGAGGTCCTGGGATCGATCCTCGGACGGAGTCAATGTTGGAAACCAATTTTCAATGTTGTCATTGGTATGGGTGTTTATGGTCTAGTTTGTAGCTGCGTTGTTTCTGATTCTCATACTCATAACACAAGTGTCTAAGCTACTACTTTGGGGGCAATGCATGTGATGTTGTCTTCATTAACCTAATCATTAATTAATAGTGTGTCTTAATAGTAAAGTTGTGATTTTCTTCTTTGAACTATTGGTAAGCACTATAAATTTACGTAGGTACCTACCTAACCTACTGAATTATCAATTGGGGTTAATTAAATACAAATTACGTCGCAACCGGGTAAGAAAAGGTCCCGTGGCTGTACTAGATACTGTAGCGTAAATAATCAACATATGATGCAGGTCAATGAACCTACGGATGTGGGTTAAAAGTTATTTTAGACGCGATCGGTGCGTCGAAACTTTCGAGCATCTACATCTGCCTTATGATGACTTATGAATTTAATAGTAGAGTACCTACCATCGAGATAACTTCGGCTGTTTTCATATCGACCCCTATAATAAGAAATGTAGTAAAAGCCAAAATACGATTTTACAGTACGGGCAAAAAACTAATTTGATAGTATTTATTTTTAGAATATCTTTTGAAATAGTAAGCTATATTGCACCACCGAAGCTCAATATGCTTAGATTTATGAGATGCAAGATCCTAGGCAACTAATTTTACTGTAGCTATTGCAGTTTTCAAAATAGTATGGTTTTTACTACAAAAAAATATCAAGCAACTGGCTTATACAGCACTTTTTTAAAGGTATAACGCTGTTATCTGTGTCGTAAAAGGTATTTAAAACTACGTATACAAGGTAATTTTTGTATTAAAAGACAACCAAAGTTACAAAATATAATTTTAATGTTATAACTGAAGGAAGAAATTTAGAAATACATTTTTTTAATATTAAAAGAATGGTTTTTTTATCTGTGATAGACGATAGCACACTTTTTGCAACAAATACATAGTCTATTAGACCAACAGCAGAAACAGAAACTTATATTAATCATCATCATCATCTTACTCAGCTTGGAGAAAAGAATTACAAATTCAAAAAATAATAAAATTATGTTAACGAAAAAACTTCAAAACAACTACAGTAACAGATACTTAGATTAATCATCATTATCATCTTAGCTTATTTACCGACGTAAAAAATCACAAACACAAAAATAAAAATGTTAAGCTAGATAGGTAACTGTTTTTTGGAACTTTTAAGAATTTGCCACAGAAATAATCACATTTGAGCTTTGGGCTTTAGACAAACGGTCGGCATTTAAACTGCAATCTTACTTTTGCAACCGAAACTAATAGCTGACCTTGTATTCTGATTGCAGTCTTGTTGGCAGTTAGATAGAATACAGCCGAACAAACTAAGCGGAGACGAGAGGAGAGGTGATGTGTTTTCATACATTTGACGGATCAAGCGGGCACGCTTGACTCAGCTCGATCTGTCAAATGTATGAAAACGTATCTAATCTCTTCTCGTCTCCGCTTTGGTGGAGAGTGGGCCTGCTGTCATTTGGCAGTCGGGTTTCAGTCGAAATACAGAACGTCTGTATGGAGCCTTGTAAAAAACATTGATAACCAAATGGTTCTTTGATAATCAATGTTAACTAACAACATTCTAACCCAATCGTATCCTTAGCAATGTTAATCTTTATTTCAATTAACACATACATAGGAACCAAGTTGTTTGTTAAATTATGTAGTATAAGACTTGTTCAAAAGTCTTTTACGACACAAATTTTGACAAATAGCATCCTAACCTGTTAATTACGACAAATAAAAATAAAAAAACTGGATTTAGACCTCAATTTTTCCACGTCGCAAAAACCATTTTTTTGCGAATTTCTATATTAAATATACAGATCGATAGAGCGCGAAAAACTGAGTTCAGAAGTGTCAAAAACCCATTTTCGCTAAAATGGCTTTTACTACATTGCTTACTATAGGGGTCGATATGTGTGGGTTAATAAATACTTTGGGACGTTGTGGAAATGTAGACGCTTCTAATTTCGAGCTCAGTAGCAACGAAGAATCGACATTTAATGTATTATCAGTTATTCAACGAATTGTTAGCTCTGTTAACCTGTAAAAAACAGTTAATTTCATAAGTTTAATACTGCTTGAGATTGAGCCCTTTCCAAGATCCCGTGAGAACATTAAGCGGAATCTCTTCCTTATTTCGTAGTTGTATCTTGATGCTATTTTTCTTTCTTGCGGAATGTGTTTAAATTATTTTGATGTCTCAATAATTTGATGAATGTGCCTATTCCTCAACAGAAATGCCATAATTAATAAAGATGAAATTTCAAAAGTGAGAATGAAGGTTTTAAAAATAGATTCTGGACATATTAGGTATTTATGTAAATATGTAGCTACATATAAAATGGGTGGGCGAAGACCTTAGTGAGATTATGCCAATATGAAGTTGTATTTTAATCACCTTTTGATCGGATAAATTTTTTGTACGTACAGTTTTTAAATACATTCCTTTGCCTTTTTCAGGCGGAGGAACGAGGCAGTACACCAAACGACTCATCATAATGGTATGAACCTGAAATACAAATTTACTTCACCTTGTTTAAAACCTACTATCACGTCATTAAAATCAGCCGCTAAACGTCCGCTGCTTACCATAGTCTTCCCCCAATGATGGATAAATGAAATTTTTACGAACATTACGCAGACACTTCTAAATACAATAGTATCCTCAACTAACTTTCCACCTTAAAATCTCTACACTTATTTATTACCAAACTTTCAATGTTACATACATACATAGTTACATACATACATCGTCTGACTTACAAAGTTTAAACTCACGCGTTCAATCAGCGCAAAGAAACAAGCGAACCGAATGTAAATCGTCTGAATAATGTTCTAGCAGGTTCGATCTGTCTAGGAGTGCTTATCGTGTTTGCACACTTGACCGGTTTGTTAGACCACCCGCCAACGCCGGCGTTCGATCGATGTTTTACATTACCTTGGCAATAAAGACATGATTGAAACTTGCGACCTACTGTGAAGTAGAGGCTGGAAATTGTGGCCGTGTGTGTGTTAAGTTAGGTTGATTTGATAATTTGGCAGAAACTTTTTGTAGAAACGAAAACCCCTGTCGCTGAAAATCGAAAATAGTTTTGGGTTGGTGTGAGGCAAGCGTCCACAAGCCCGCACGCGGACGCATCGTACGTAACGGATTTTAGCGTCCATTGATGTGCAATTTTTATATAAGGCAAACTTAAATCCGTTAAAACTATAGGCCGCCTGCGACTGCGTTCGCATGGACATTAGTTTTTGCCATCGAGTTTCATACGAACTTGCTTCTTTTTCTGGATTTTTTACAATGTTCGGTATTTTGACAATCTCGAGTGATACTCCAGCAGTATCCGCCTTCATATGCTCATCCCAACGACCTTGATACATATCTTCCATTACTTTTAGATCCTGGTGGAAACGCTCTCCTTGTTTTTCACTACAGGAACCAAGATTTTCAGGGGATTTTTCCAAATGACTGTGTAGGTAGTGCACTTTTATGCTCATGTTGCAGCCAAGATTTTTAAAGTTGTTCAAAAGGTCTTGAACTGATTCCATGTAAATTTCTGTCTTTTCATTACCCAATTAAGTTTTAACTACTTTAACGAACGATTTCCAAGCCGCGGATTCAAAATCATTCATAGAATTTATGAAAACTGTGTCTTTGATCAAATGTCTTATTTGAGACCATCAAAAATGGCAGCTTTAAGCTTCTCTCTTTTTGTTTATGCCATGCATTTTCACTACACAAAAGGAACAGTCATCAAAGTGTTTTTTTGGTTCTGTCCAAATCATATGTACTCTGAACCTTAAATTTTTGGTATCCACGGCCGGTTCAAGTCCCTTAAATCGATCTTAAAGTAGTTAAAATACGCCTTTTTTACAAAGTCCGAAATGGGTTTTCTAAATTTTTTCACCACAAATATAACAAAATGTATTTGGATTATTTAAACAACTTCTCTTCGACGACGACATAATGGTATTTTAACATATTTACTCAAATTACCAAAATGCGTCCACAATAAACATCAGAAAATTGAAAAAAAAAATTAATGTAGGTAGTTCAAAAATTACACGTCGTTTTGCCGTTTAATATCTTTTGAACTACCTTCATGTCACAAATGACATCATATCATTGAGTTGCCAGCACCAAAATATATTTTTTATTTGTGTAATTAGACAAAATATTAAATTTTTTCGTATTTATTTTGCTATTTGATATCTCAATGGCTCCTGGTTAAAACTTATGAATCCTTGTGGACTTTCGAAAAGCATGATTCTCCGCCAGTTCTTTCCCCGTCTTACCAGACTACTCGGTACTGCTCAATGTTCTATGCAGTATACCTTGCTTTCTTAGCTGTTCACGTGCTTAACAGCCCACATATGCATATATACATGCATGCATTTTACTGCAAAATAAAATAGCCGCGTTGCTCGAGAATCGTGCGCACCAAAAAAAATGATACATCAAAACCGTATAGGAAAGGCATGGTAGGAAGCCCACGGCGCTCGCACGGTGAAAGTTATTGTTGATGTTGTCGGACTTTCAATTTTGTTATCAGATGACGTAACGCATAATAGCCGGCGCACATTATGCTCGACGTTGCGTAAACAATTATGTAGGGAAATTTCACCATGCTCGATGGATGCGCTGATGAGTTCTGTCGTTTGGTTTCGTTAAAAAAATAACGTTTTCAAGTATATTTGGGGCTCCGTACTCACTCAGTAAGCCGATGTGCGTTGACTCCAATTAAGCCTTCTTTGACATTTTAAATTCTTACTTGACTATGCGAGCTAGGGGGATCTCTAAACTTTGAATCGAGGAAGCGTTTCGGAATAGGGCCTCTGAACGAAAGGCGATCTTTTTCTTCTTCTTCAAATTGAAGAGCCTTGCTTTAGTCGGTAGCTGTTGGTAGCTTTCGCCACTGTGTTCTGTTGTGCGCCTTCTCTTTGACTTATTCGTAGGTACGACATGACTACAACTTTTTTAACATGATTGAAAGGTGGTCTACCAGGTTTCGATCTCCAGATTAAATTCCTCTCGAGAATCTAAGAATCTGTCGGAATAAATAAATTGTATATTAATAGTAATCAGTTTGAGTGCAAAAGATCAACTAAAAATAAGATACTTATCTAAAAATAAATTTAAATTTATTGATTCTTAAAACAAGTACAGATTATCTACATAAAAATATATGACTAAGCAAAAAATTCTCAGAAGAAGATAGGGATTATTGACGTCTATACTAGTTTATATATAAACTGTGTGACAGACGCCAATTCTTCCATACTGTTACATTATAAAGGTAGGTAATGGTGCCTAACATATACCATATATATACTCGTATTGATAAGTGATCCAAAAAGGAGATTTAGGTAGGTAAGTACTACACTGGTGTGTGTGTGTGTGTGTGTGTGTGTTTTATGTGTGTGGGTGTAGGTGTGTGTGTGTTTGAGTGTGAGTGTGTGCTCGTGGGGTGTGTGTGTATGTGTGTTTGCGTAAGACAGGAAGGAAGATAATTAGCACGTGCGTTGTTGGGTGGTTAGTATGTAATATGTAGTTTGAGATTAACAAAGGGCGCTTTTAAGTTTGAATTTGAATTTGGATCATTACTCACATTATGCTGTCTTCAAGATATCTATATATCTATTGAGGCCTATTTTGCATTCAGACTATTACAGACGTTTCTATAATTGCTCGTATCGCTTCATAAAAAAAATGTTTACGTACATACCACGAATCTTATTACTCGTGTAGAGGTTCAATAAACTCCCTCGCCACATCATGGTTAAATTTAACATTTGGTATTAATAGTTTATCGATGTACCTATCTAACTGCCTATAATTTTTTTAAATATTTGCTAGTTTGATATTATATTGTAATTTTTGTACCTACATGAAGATTTGGTTGTTTCTTATCCTGATTTATACAAGTATTGCTCAACATGAAAGACAATCTGAATGCACTGTCAAATTAAATTGCATAGGTATTTGATTATTTTGAATTGCACAACAAATTTTAGGCTTTGCACATTATGGTAAATATTCTGATATTAAAATGTGATATGAAAGTGACTTATCAAGATCAGAAAAAAACCAAGCGTGAATGCACTGCCAATTTAATCAACATAGGTATTTGATTATTTTAAATTGCACAAAATTAATTTTTCTTTACACATGATAATAATCAATATCCTACGTAATATTTCAATTTGATATGAAGTGACTTATCAAAATTAAAAAAAAAAACCAAACACCGGTAATTTGATTCCGAATAAACTTGTAAACAAAGTTGGAAATCAACAATACGGTCATTATTATGTAACGATCTCGTTTTTCCCGTTACATCTAAAACATAGCTATAATACAGTAGCGCTGTTTACATCACATACTTGAGGGAGCGGAACTAAGCTCATCATTATTTTGAATGACGACAGCTTTGGTCTTGTGGTTTGACGTCCAGACTACGAAACCGACTTTTGCGGGTTCGAATCCTGGTAGGAGAAAGTTTTGTGTGATGAGCTCGAGCATTTTTGGACCTTCAGTGAAAGGGATATAAGTCAAAAAACGTAATTTTACAAACTTTATATTCTGTATATATTTTTTTTTAAACCCAGTTGAATCCATGCCAAAATAATTAACAAGCCTATTCAAACGCAACAATAAAGAAGTAATTTTTTATGGTTTTCGAAACTACACATTACTTACTGTTACAAGCCGCTCGAGCAAACACCTAATGATAATATTACTGCTTTCTCTTAATCATTCAGCTTGATTTCGGGACAAATCAGATATGTCCAAGCATTAGTACAGTAAATACCAAGACCAAGACTAATAGTATGAGATCCCACTGCTCGATCCTGCAGCTATTTGTTTTTTGATCAAATTAATTTGAAATGAAAGTTAAGCAAGTATTCAATAGATTAACGATAGGTTGCCTATTAAAAATTTGTCGCAATTACCTGTAATTCATTTTCGTATAATTAATTTCGTAATAATATATTGCAGCTATATGTTTTTTAAATAAATGTTACGTCATTTCAAAGAAAATGATGTCGAGAATAGAAAAAAAATATGGTTGCCAGCTCTCAGTCAGCCGCTACGCTAGGGTTGCCAGGTGTTAACATGTATATATATTACTGTTAATTGTTTACAGTCATCTGTTTTTTTAAAAACTCTAATGCAAAATTAAAGTTAAAAATGCCCGCAAGCAGAGGTTGCCATGATTTCAATTAAAGATTCTCCCTCCAGTAATTATTCATATATTTAATTTGTTCTATGGAGCTTTAATCTGCAGTCATGCTTTCTTCTATGTCTTGTTAATTTTCATCTACAGTCAATTCTTTTGATGCCAACAAAATTTCTTCGACTGTCATTGGTGTCGAGTCGCCCATGAACCACAGTGGTTTTAAATTCCCATCAATTACCGACCAGCCATACTCCTCCAGATGAACTTCAGCCTACAAGTAGAAAGAAATGATATTTGTTTACATGATTTAGTGATGTACTTGACTTCCGGTAGAAAATATTACACCGGATTACTAAAGTGATCCTTCTGAATGACATCCTGTTATGGTATGTCAATTATGTCACTATTGATAACTGTGGTGAAGCTTGGGTTTCGCCAAGGCCAAAATACTAGCCTTGGTACCTCGAGACTTTGATGTTATGTATTATTTACTTATATTATGTTTACTCACATATATTATATTATATATACTACAGTGTTACTAATAAAGCGGACGCCCGCGACTTCGATCGTCTTAATGTTTCGGGTATCCGTACAAAGTTTATCCCAGCCCACTTTAACGCACTATCTTCTAGAAGTTTAATTTTTTCACATCACCAGAAAGTACTCGTCACGCTGATAAAATTTTTCTAAGGCGTTATATTTTATACCTCTTACGGTTTAGATGAGCCATGGAGGTCTTCATCAGGTAGGTACTCCAGATCTTTGTTTTTGTTAGTGGCAAGTGCTCGTCAGGCTGAACAACTTTTCCTAAAGCGTTTTATTGATATGTCTTACAACTCAGCTGGATAGCCAGGGTTCCACGTCAGTTACCCTAGATCTTCGTTTTCGTTTGTGTGTGAAAGCACTTTTCACGCTTAACAATTGGCACGATGACGCCTATCTTAAATATTTTCAAGACCATGGCGTTTAAAAAAAATCGCCCCTATGAAGTTAATACAACCAATATATTTCCAAAAAGCTGTAGAAACCAATTTTTAAATACACAAAACTCAATAAATATTCGGTCAATTGACTCCGATTTCTGATACATGACCGTGACGTCACTTCATGTATTCCCATACAAAATCTATGGAAGCTGACCGTTTCGACAGATAATAAAAAGTATGTCAACGATTGGTGGTGTCATATAGCCTATTTTTCCTATGACACCATAATCTTTGTTTGTTTGTTTTTTTCTAAGTTACTAACGCTATATTTTTATTCCAAGTAATGCAAGTTTGTATGTAGTGCTTGCTCAAAACCGTGAATAATCGTATTTTGCTTTAAAATATTCTTTCTTTGAGTGATTCCGCAATACGAAAGAGCAAAACATAATATTACAGACTTTCGTTGATCCTCACCTTTGCTGGTTTCACCTACGATTGTTGTACCCGATTGCTCAATAGTCGGTTAGTTCGTAAGATAAACATTGAATTTTTACTTGCTCATACTTAAACTTATTTCCTAACTTCAAAACTTCGAACTCTGTGGTATCAGTATACTGAAAATCCTTGTTCAGAAATGAACATTTTTTTCGTATTATTCACAGATGGAAAATAAAAATTAAAAAAGATAAGTTTTTTTAAACACATAAGATATAAGATTATTTAATGTGTTTGTGTGAAATATCCTCCGTAGCTAGCACCACGAAGTTAGCGATGTGATTCATACACACACATAGAAACCAGAAGTATCCCGACGACAAACGACATGTCGTCTGCTGCTGCTTTATATGACTTCCAACTTATATCGTCTTATGCGCCAGGGGTGTTTCACATGAAATAAACTATTACCCTTAATACTAAAAGCTGATATAACGGCCACACTTAGTCGAATGCGATCCCATATAGCTTGTGTAAACGTCAATAACGACGAACGGTGACGTCACTGTTTCCCGCGAGAGTAGTGACTAGGTGATTTTCAATACGAAGTAGTGAGTGACGTCAGCACTGTTCATTTAGATATCGATAAATTGTGGCTACAAATATTTAAACGATATTTATAGCATATATGATCTATCACCGAATTAAGAATCTATGAATGTGAAAATGTAATTCTAACCCAGGGCCTATTCCTAAAAAGTAAATACGTCAAAACGAAAATGTGTAACACAGACGTCAGCTCATAAAGCTACAAAATTATAGCCATTATTATATTCGTATAAAGTTTATTATTATTGATTAAGCGCGCCAAAGTGTTATCTTGACGTGCTGTACATATGACAGCGCGTGTGTCAAAAAACCAAAAATACGATAACCTATCGTATTGTTTGATTTCGTTTTCGGTATAAGCGGACGTTGCGCAAATGTAGTGATTGATTTACTATAAACTCCAAAGTCTTCTGAATTATCAAAATTCTCAAAAGTCTTAAGATATTGTTCTTAATACATATTATGTCTGTATTATTGTTCTTTGTTGTTAAGAGTTTTGCGATGTTTCAGTGGCACCTTCTTCAATGTACAGTTTTGTTAAACCTTATTTGACTCAAAAAGTGCATAACCAGCCCAAAATGATATGGAAAAACTTTAATATCAGCCGTTATCTAAGTCGGGTGCTTAGAGATACGGGTATCCGTTAGGTGCTCTCGTACTTTATTGAAAGTTCCAACCCGGCCACAAATCTCAACAAATCCACCGTTCGAGTGGCTCGGTCGTAAGTCTGCATTTTCTAGCGAATAAATTTATTTAAAGGACGTGATGTAATGATACTAAGTGCACTATTGTTGCCCGATGCGGCCACAATTCAGAATTTATCGTGACTTACGTTCGAAGTCGCAGTCATTATTCTTGAAAAGTATGGTAGAGGCAATCTTCAGCGCAGATTAAGGGATAATGGATTCTGATTGCAACTTTATCTTCTATAATATCTCTATTAAAATTACATTATTTAAAAAAAGTGTTGATCAATACATTTTTCTTATGCTACGATGTAATATTCTGAATCTGTGTGAGAATTGGGTTCCTATCGACACCAAAAGCAGCCTTTATCCATTTAAACGTTCCTTTCGTTTTGTCACCCAGTACTTTTATTTGATGGCGATATTGGCTCAACATTTTGACCTTTTATTTTATCGATGAAACCGATAGACCGGCACATCCCTAGTCATGTTTACAAACGTGTCTGAAATTAGTTGATGGCTTGCGGAGTTACTGGTATGCGGTGTTGGCTAGAGCACATCAACCTACCCAGTTTCGTTGCAAAGTCGCCCTAATTGAAAGTGCGTAAGACACCATGATGTGCTGTCCGTCTTTACCTCCTGTTAAGAAAAGGATAAAAGTAACAATAGTTTTAATAGTTCAAGGTTCAACGTTTTTGTTTCGAAAGGGAGAAGAACATGATACAGGGGCAGTAGTAACGGTCTTGTTTACCGGTCAACAGTAACTCTTCTAAACATCCTTTTGTTTTTTTCTTTAATAGGATCGCTGCCAATGAGCTAAAAGAAAATCCTAATGCGGTCCCGGTTTACCATTGATGTAATGTGTCTTCAATTTCATAAGTAGCTTAAAATCAATAAAAAAACTAAATAAAAACTCGTAAAAATAACGTTCTCAGCGATCATGCAGACAGACGGACAGATATGTCAATTAAGGAGGTCTATATTCGAACCTGTTCGTTCTTATTAAGTCCAGCTACATAAATAAAAGTAGTGCGGATTTGATCTGATTACCTCTCGGAGTTTCTTTACATTTTTTGTGCGAAACCGGTTGGTTTTGAACATCTGATAAGAAGAACAGTAGACATAGGGAAAAACCTTGTTTGATTAGATTCGAAATAGATTGAACTTGACAGTCATAAATTAACAAGTAAATAACTGAAGGTCTCTAGGCATTCCTGCTTAAATCAATAGTTCACTTTGCTATGTTAAATATGATTTTAAATACTGACGTTTTATCTATCTTAAAATTATGTGGCGAATTCTCCTTGTATGTCATCAATCGAAAGGATTGCCACCTTAACATGTCAATTTCGTGAAAGAAATTGCATTTAAAAAAAAATTAAAGCAGGACATAAAATCGGATATTGCCTAATATATCGGTATTGACTAATATAATGGTCAATTTCACACTACTTACTATAATCCAATTTCCACAAAATGATTTAGACTGTGTTTTCGCTACAAGCGATAATGGAATGTTAAATGATAATAGAATGTGGAAAAGATTCCAGACAACCTTCGGGCACAGAAACATTCCATTATCAACCAGATTCTGTTAACATTCAATTTCTCATTAGGCCTGCTACATCTGACACCTCAGTTACAAAGTACCTTTCATTTCGTTGCTTCACTGTCCGTCAGACTATTCGAAGCTGGTCTTTTGCAAGCACAGCGGTAAATCAATTATCGTATTGTTGTAGGACTCGCTTTAATATTCTCAGGCTATTTCAACAGCCGAATCTGTCACAGGTTCTAGTTCTGTGAGGCAACACTATTGTTAGCGGATTTGCGTTTCGCAAGTTTCATTTGGCATGTTTGTTTAATATTCGTTAACCGTCACTTTGTAAGCAACGTAGTTATTGACAACGTTTCTTTTTAACCTCCGACGGAAATGAGGGGTGTTGTTAGTTTGACCCCTAGGTCTGTTTGTGTGTGTTTTGAGTGTCTGTTTGTGACATCGTAGCTTCCGAACGGATGGACCGATTTCTGCCGTTTTTTTTCCGAAACGGAAAGTGGAAAAGGGTCCATGTTATGTAATATGATATTCAAAAGCGGAGACAAATCTTTGTGAAATAATTATAGACACATCAGCGTCCTTTTCTGTTGCCCAAAGTTATTTTTTTTATCCCTAGTTTACGGCACAATTATTTGTCATGTCATTCCGCTGCTGTCTAGTTGCCAAAATGGCTTTGTTAGAAACAAGTCCACTGTTGCTAACCTCTTGGAGTACAAGAATTATTTGTGTGAGGCTTTACTAGCAATGTTCAGGTTGACTCTATCTACACGGACTTCTCGAAAGCTTTTGATAAGGTGAATCACACGATACTCTTTCATAAGCGAGAAAACATAGGTATCTATGCTTGGCTCTTTGCTTCACTGGATGAAATCGTTTTTGTCTCGAAGAAGTCAGCTTGTAGCCCTGAAAGGTGAGCTTTCAAATCCGATGTATATTGCGTCTGGCATACCTCAAGGCTCTCAATTGGACCCTTTACTCTTTAACGTAAATCAATCAATGACCTTATCGAAAACCTCAAGAGTCCTTTACTCTACGCCGATGATCTAAAAGCTGGGGTTTTAACCCGGAAAGTTAGTTTTTGAGTTACGCCCTACTTTCCAAGCGCATCAATGAAGAGATATCTATCCACAATGACAACAGAACAATGGCACCGGATTGCAATTAAGTGGTGGCGGGGTTTATGATCATCGTCATTTGATAGCAAACGGATGCAAACTGAAAATGATTACTTGCAAGGCTTCGTAAATTAGGGTTTTCAAATGTCCCGTACTTCTAAAAACCAGTGATTCCCGGCTTGCTTCTGAGTTGAAATCAGACTATATGGATAGAAGACACCTATTTATTAACGCTGTACCGTATCCTAATGGCACATATCATAACTTTGCAATACTTTTGCCAGGATACTATTTTAAGAGACTGAAATCATTGAAAAGGGGTGATGGTGAATGATGTTTGAAGTTCTACTTAGTCTTGTAACTTGTAAATAATCAGGTCGTTCGTTTGTATATGCAAAAGAGGAAAGTATACCTAATAAATAATCGAAGTTGAAATAATAGGAGAAGAACACAAGTTTTCCCCTATACACTGTATATATATACCCTTTTGGTTTTGATATGGTTTTGGTTTGAATTTGATACTAAAGTATTTGTTTTGTACCTGTTTTTGACCCGACTATGGCCAAGCAAAAAACGGGATGTTTTAACTTATTCTGTAATCCTCGTAAATTAGCATTAATTTCATTTCCTAGTTTTGGCACCTACTGCTCTTGCCATGATGAGACCGGTTTTCCTGTTTAAAATTTACGAGTAATTGGATTCAACCTTCACGGTACGAGTTTCCGTTTCATGGTGTCGAATGCAAAAAGTTAAAAATATACTTTCACTTGCCTTAATTACTTTTCAGTTATGGCGGAAAATGTAATGATGCGACGTAGAGATCGCGGAATTGAACTAGATGCTGGTCGCTAGAAACCTGGAAATCTTGACAAGGTCTACGTCCAGCAGTGGACGTCTTATGATAATCGCGATGGAATTTAACTACTTTAATTGAAATGTAACGAGGGTTCTTCGTGGGCCATTCTAGTATGTCCTGCTTGTTTCACTCAGGTCTGTGTTTAGTGCCGAGGCGATATTACAATAGGCCGTTAACAAAAGACCCCCACATTGCTGTAATTTTCCACAATTGCCGACGGTATTGTAGCTCATAATCTTTGCTGCTGCGTGTTCGTACACTATTAATGTGTTCAGACGACAATAGAAGTCGGAGGTAACCTATACTCTTCTGTCACAGATACCTTATTAGTGTTTTATGGTCATTCTGTCCGCATTCATTCACATATTTCCATGGCTGTCAAGGAAATGCCTTTAACATGGGCGCCTCTTAATCAAGGACCATAAGAAAGTTTCCAAAATTTTTTATATCATTCACTTATTTGTTTGTTTTCATGTTATTATTATGGCTATCATACTTTATTGATTTGCTTTTGATTAATTTACGTCACTTTCATCGTCGCTTTTCCTCTTCGATTTGTATGCAGATGACGTAACGTAATTGGCACAACGTCTAAGTGGTATATTCTTGATTAATTTTGATTTCCCGGTCGCAATTTTAGTTTCCTCATGGTGTTTGGAGGAAAATTAAAATGTTATTTCTGGACAAGCGTGAAGGAAATCCTGTAGAGCCATCGTTCGATACTAATCTGAAAACCTATTGTTCATTATTTATTTATTTATTAAGATTTGCCTCCTAGGTGTGTTTTACATATGATTATAGATGTTACGATGTTATCTTCAAATATAAGTCAAAATTTTCGAATGACAACCTATCATAGACTTACTTACACACCTTCAAAATATACAACAGAAAATTCTCGTTTATATAATTATGCCCCAATTCTAATGAGTTTTGCATCTAAATACGCCGCTGCATGGAGAGTATGTTTAACTACTAAGTATTATTATAGTATCGCAAAGATAAACAAAGTGAAATGTTGCTAATTAAATATGCCACTGCTCTATTTGCCGACACCAACATGCTGGCTGACAGCTGATCACCGAGATAAGGGCACTTGCGCCACTCAGATAGGAAAATGATAATAGGTATACTATCAAGTTTCACACCGTTCAAAAATAAATTTAATTCCAACGTACTTTAAACGGTTTTAGAGCAATCGAGAATTTTGTTGACAGATAACCCAGACCTTTTGATATAAAATTTTAAAGTGACGTTTGTTCGAGAATTTATGCCATATGGTGCGTTATCTCAATTCAAGCTTTTCACACGCTCCGACTGTTTATTGATATTGTGTTTATCGCACTCGTCCAATGCACGATTCCAGAAATATTTCCATAGCATTTATCGTCAATATTTATTTATTACCGATAGTCATTTATTTTTTGTCGTATGATTAGTGTTGTTGGACTTATTTTTGTATTGTAACGATACAGCGAATAGCTGAATACCTAACTCCCCTAAAAGAAAGACAGATATTAATAAATCATAAGGGGCTGATGGATAGTCCGCCTGTTGTCGTTTTCCTCAATGTTTTAAGAGACGTTAACTCTCTGCAATACCGCCTCTTAAAGGCAGGTAATAAACTCCTAGTATTTTACTTTTTGTGTTAGTTAATCTAATGAACTTGTTCTGTTGTTCCAGGCGAGCTGTGAGCGGCCGTGGAGCCTCGCCGGTAGACATGTTGCGCCCGGAATCGCCCCTCGCTGACCACCGCAGCCTCCTGCCCCGGCGGCTGCTCCCCGTGAAGGCCCAAATCGCCCCCGCTGACAAGCGCAAGAACCGCCGCTCCCTCGAGCTAAACCCCCCCGCTGACCATGCCACCTACGACTACCCGAAACTACTCATATCTAAAACAACAGACTCGCTAAACACAGAGTGCCCTCGGAAACTTATCAACAAACAGGACTCGACAGACAGCCTTAAAAGGGCTCTTCTGTCTAAAGATGAGAAAAAACCGGCGGATAAAAAAGCCCAACTCGCGAAACAGGACTCAAGTGAAAGTTTGAAAAAGACGCTATTGTGCCGACAGGAGTCCAATGAAAGTGCGAAACGAAGGGAGTCAGAGAAGAAGCCGGCCAATCAGGATGTGAAAAGGGTGTCGGAGGTTAAGAGAGGCAGTGATAAGAAGGGTTTCCTCGAGACGGATTTGGAGGAGCCCTGTAAGAAGATTTACGAGAGGAGGACAGGATGCGCGAGGCCAACGTTACCTCCCGTCGCGGAGAAAGGGCTCGCGTCCCCGAACTCTCCGAACGGGAGCCCCGGGACCCCGAGCGTGGCTGCGGTGGCTGAGGGCCTGGTCCGATGGGGCAGTGGTCTTCTCTCTCCACGAGAAGAACCCAGATTAAAAGCCGCTCGGAGCTGGTACGGGTATGGAACCCTGCCAACTGACGGCGAAAAGGTAAGAAATCCAATCACGATCTATTGTTGCCGTAAATTAATTTCTCGCGAGCCAATTTGTAACAATTTATAGGTAAATTAATTAATGTCTCGATCGTTAGATTAATGATTGGTTTTTGAACGTTTAGCAATTAATTTATTTGATTACGTAATTTCTCATGTTTCTGTTTTTCTTATTACTCGTACTAGCATACAATGATTATAGAGTTCGTGATAATTCAACGAGAATCTTAGGAGTATAATACTGTTTGTTAAAGATTTTCTATCTTGTTTAAATACATTTTTCATGGCTCCATACTTCTGCGAAGTTGTTCTTGTTCACACATGTAAATCCTTGGCAAACGCGTAATCCCTTTTCATTTTTATAGTGATAGCTAGAATTGTAACCTAGAACACGTGTAAACGGATTAGACAGAGATACAAGATATCTAATGTAACTGACTTATCCAGTTACATCCACGTAATCAATGGTTAACCTACTGATCTTCACAGGCGCTTCGTGCTCTTTCTATCTTTACCGATAAAGTATGCTCTCGAACTTAAAATAAGTGTCCTAAATACCAAGCGAACATTACAAGCCCATTAAGACGTCTGTTAAACAATTCTTATCGGCATACGAGTCGTAATAAGCGCATAATAAACCAAAATACCCATGCACAAAAAGAAGGTATCCACGAATAATCCACGGCCAGTAATGCATTGACTGAATATAAGTGGTTTGCAGTTGTTAGTGTCTTATATTTGACGACCGTTTGGTGCAGTGGTCTACATGTCGGACTTCTAAAACCAAGGGTCGCGGGTTCGATCCCTGCAAAGTACAAGCATATGTGTGCATGAACATGTGTGTTTGTACTGGTCTGGGTGTTTTCTATGTGTAATATGTATTTATTTACAAAAAAAAAAGTATTTAAGTATGTTTATCCGTTGTCTAGTACCCAATAATACAAGCCTCGTAGCTTAATTTGGGACTAGAGAATTGGTGTGATTGTTGTGAAATATTTAATTTAATTTAATATTTAATATGGAGAATGCAATAGAAGACAACTCAAACATAATGCTGAATAATAGTATAGCTGAATAGTTATTTATTGTTTTTGTTTTTTGTGTCAAATGTATTTTGTGTGTGCTGACTCTAAAATACTTTTTATATGTTTTGCTGTATGGACTATGTGTGTCTGACATAAATGGTTTTATTATTATTTTTAATGTCAAAGTTTGCTGTCTTTCATCTAAACTATGAGTATACATTGTACGACTACAGACATGAAGGTAAATAATGTTTTCGGCACGTACGAGTGGAATAACGATGGATCAAATAACCAAAGGGTCAAAAATTCCAATGAAATCTCGGTAAGGTGGCAAGATGAGTTTTCTGTTATTGAAAAGTCATCTCACAAATGTTAGAAAAGCAGTAAAGGATATTTAACCGACTTCAAAGAAAGAACTAGGATTGCAATATGTTTATTTATTTATTTTATTTATTTAAGTTTTGCACAAACATGTGCACAATGGTAGACTTAATGCCGAAGGCATTCTCTACCAGTCAACCATTTTGCCATGCAGAGAAAATTCAGGCAGAGCACATAAAGTAAAAGGGAAAAACAAACAATGTTAATATAAGTTATTTACGTACTAAGATAAATGTAATAATAATAATGTATGTATGTATGATTTTTTCAGTTACCACATCCCATCACTCTTGAGCATACTTTTGTACATTTTATAATATCTTCTAAATCTTACTTTCAAAGTACTTTGATAATTATTTCACGTAATTATTCCTACACTTGCAAGTGATAGACATGTGACGGTTAATCGCTCACATTGACAGAGTTCAAGTAGAACCAATAAGGAATCGCACACTTATCAGTTGGAACCCGGCTGTCTACTTATCCTTGCGGCGACCTACGAGGTGAAAGTGACAACCCTGATAGCTGATAGGTGACCTGGTGACGTGTTTACATGTTTACATCACTTTGTATGTACATCTACTGTCAAAAATATAGCGGCACTTTAGTACCATAAAAATAACTGTGCAAGATTTACAATTGGAATGCTTAAATCCTATTTTGATATGGTTTGACTGCTATTATATTTTTGATGCTGACTGTACAACACCATCCATATAATACCAATTTTTGCGAGGATTTTGAAGATCAGCCATGTCGTTTTTCTAGGATGGCAAGGCCTCATCTACCTACTGGTGTCCTTTTTTTATGTAAAATATCCAGAATTTGAACCCACAAAAACATGACGAGAGATGCCAATACCATGCACCAAGCTATGACAAAAGATTGGGTTGATTGGGTCATGCAGATCCTCCAAGACATGCATATCTGACTCATCATAAAAGAGCGATTTCATCGTAGATGCTTATGTCAGTCACCTTTGAGAAGGTGCGTTACACTCTTGGACCTCGGACCTCATCACAATGATTCCGACATTATGATTGGGGTCGTGCGAAAACTTAGTCATGTAGTATGACAAATAGCGCCACTTTTGGCAATATTCCAATAGTACTGTCCACAAATAGCTTGATGAATAACTCTAGTCTAGGCCGATCGAACTTCATCCATGAAATTTGTCAAACACTAACCTAGTGAGAATATACGATACCTAAGATACCATAGTGACAGAATGGTCGACGTAAGGTAAGTGAAAACTCGGGGAGAAAAACCACAGAAGTACTGCTGTATCTCTTGTGCTGTGCTGTCTTTCGGTCGTAGATAGATTCCGTCTTCTTGGGTTCGGATTCAATAAAGTTAAAGTTTATAAATCATTCCGTAATGGGCGTGTCACATCTGTTGACAGCTATGATTGGCTGTAGGTGCTGGTAATGCTAAACAAATTGCAACTGATTTGTGCTACAAACTAGACGTATAGTTTTTGAGTGCTCATATATCAAAGTTTTGTGACTCTTTTTATGTTCACACATCACTGAGACGAATGTTATTGTTTTTCATTCTTTAATATCCATCCATTTAAATTCTTTATGGCCAAAAAGAAACTCATATATTCAGCCGTCATGGTTGAGATTAACGCTTCTTTGAATATGTGATCGGTTGGTTGTTTCTTGTATTTTTTAAACATCACTTACAAACTGAATCGCAAGTCATCACATGTACATAATGCACGTGCAATTCGAATAACGACCCTATCCAACCGAGGATGTTTTCGTTCCCAAGCGTAAGACGATACAAATATTCATAGTTAACATTCCCCGCAGCGCAGCAGTTAGTTCTCGGTAAACAAGTGCTGATTATGGCTTTCTATTGCACCGCGGCAAAAACAGATCTTAACTCGGCCACGGTGATCGCGCATTGTGTTCATTCATCACCATCGTCGATAGTATTTTACGCGTTTTTCCGCCACCCGGATGCGGAATGGTTTCCATTTTCAAATTCAAACCCATTATATTTTTTTTCGAATAGAGGAAGCGACCGGCCAGCGCTGGCCACCGAATGCAGTGTTGCCAACTTGGCAACTTTGTAGCTAGATTTGGCAACTTTCTGATGATAGGCAGCTACATTTCTTTAAAACTTGTAGCTAAACTTTTTAGCTACTTTTTCTAGCTACTTTTGGTTTTGAGATTTTTTTATATGCTTACAGTGGTAATTTTTTTTACCCCAAAATAAAATACTAGTAGCTATAAACAACTACCAGAGTGAGCCAGATGATGTTTCATAGAGTTTGGCAAACGTGTCTTGTCCACTAGAAATGGGGGCAATTTTAAAATCTTGCTGATAGAATATCAACGTTGTGTCTTCGTTTTAAGCTAAGTTTATTCCTCGTATTTTTGTACGTACTTTCTTTACAAAAATACAATTACATAAATATAAGTATCAAATATAACTATAAACATTCACAGGACGTTGAAATCTGCAAGATTTTTAAAATTGCCGCTATTTCTCTAGTGAACAAAACTCGCTTGCCATACTTCCTACTTTAATAATAACTTTGTTTAATATACCTAATATACATTTACTGTGTAACTTTGATAAAGAATAGCTGATTTAATGAAAAAAAAATGTTTTATTTCGTGAATTAACATTTTAAAATTTATTGAGAAATTTAGCTACTTCTAGCAACTTTTTAGGTTTAAAAAAATACCCAATCTAGCAACTTTCTGGTATATGTCTAGCTACAAGCCTTAGGTGGGAGTTGGCAACAGTGACCGAATGACATTTCGCCACAGTTAGTTTACTTTAGTTACTCGATACATACCGACGTGCGCGCGAGTGACGATCCAGTTCGGAAAACGACAAAAGTTCCTAATCGTTGACCGCAAGCAATGATTTTAGTGAATTTTTCCTCGAAAGAAAGTGCAGTGATTGTTTTTGTGAGATAACGTTTTCGTGTGATATCATTGTGGGTGTTATCTTATCACTTTGGATTGTATAATTGGCCATGCCTAAAGAAGTACGTCCGACTATGGTAAGATTATTGTTTTTGTTATTTATCTTCAAACTTGTTGAAGTGATACAAATCATTATGTAAGATTAAATACCTAACGAATAGCCAAGTCCTGCCGAATCACTCGTATTAAAAAATGTGGGAGGTAGGTAGGCAGAAATGTTCAATGTTTGTTTTGACTAAAATCTTTAAAAAGATTTCACTGCTGCTGGCCGTCTGTTTTTATATTTTGTAGGTTTTATTTGGACACCTTGAGATTATATATGTATACTTATGTAGTTGTAGATTCTTAAATGTGTTCTGCATTTTTAAGTAAGCTAATCCGCTATCTTATAGCGAAGTTTAAAAATTCACTGTAGCGAAAAAACAAACAATATTTATTACTTGTTAACCTCCTGCTAGCGATTCAGATTTCGCGTGTCACTCACTAAAGAAAGAGGGCGAGGTTAGGTGTCGCCGGCTGAATTAATTGGTTTCACTTCAATGTTAGCACTAACACGTCTGAAATTACGGTATGAAATACAATAATAACAATTTAATTTAAAGGTTTAAATTATAATAAGAATAAGCTATGCTATCAAAATTATTATACTCGTAGTTGATGAATTAGAAAATTATTAGACAAAATTGTAGTTTCATGTCTTCAACTAGCTATTAACTAAATGCAATTTAAGTTGATCAAAGTAATCTTCCATACAATGTGTTAAGCCATTTATCCACTATGTTCGCGAACCTCTAGCTACCCATAGTTAATACATTCGCGCTCCAGGATTTACTATGTGGAGCACGGGGTTCGCGAACATACTGGATACATGGTTGCACACATTGTATGTTAGATAACTTTGATCAACTAAAATTGCATTTAGTTGATAGCTAGTTGCATTAGACATCTACACGAAACTACTAAACCCTTATAATTCCATAAGTGCAATATGCACTATGCAGTATCGGCAGGGTCGGCGCAATATGCAGTATGTCTTCCACTTCTGACCACTCCTATAATCCGTCACTGAATCATACAGTCCTTTTACACTCATAGCTTTCTAGATACAGTGATGAATCCTTAGCCCTACTTACTGATCTATGTCCATAATAAGCCAAACGGTGGCCAATAGGCCAATCATTTTATCTGTCATCGGTGCCACTTTCAAACTGACGTAATAACATCGTGAATGAGAAATTATTATCAACGCATTTTTATGATTACAACTTCGAACCCTGACAGGTGCTGAAACCATTGATAGCCAGTAATTTTGTCATTCTCATGTCACTTTAACAATTACTGTTTGGTACTTCTTATATTGCTAATAGAAGAAATACAATGATGCTGCCTATTTCACACACACAATAACAACTAATAATAACGATAATAATAATAATAACGATTGCTTGTTATAGTCATGATTTATTTATTACAAAAATATATATTCTTCCCTTTCCCACAATCTTTGAAAGCACACAGTCCGTGGTCATATTATTTGACAGGTGTTATTCGAAAACTGAAATTCTTAAACTTACATAAATTACTTGACAACCACCTGTACTAACATACTCATCGTCTATTATCAAGGAAATTGTTATTCTGACGTTCTGAACACTGTAATGTATCATACATTTTTATTACATTTTGCATCGACTCCATGTGCAAATAGAGTTTAATTAATTTAACTTGTAGAATGCTTGTGATAACTTTGTTAACGGTACATAACAAAATAGGTAATTAAAAAAAACACATAAACCAATTAAGTTTCCTCAGCTTAAATAATACACGGAATAAACTTACAATAATAATAAAAATATAATAATAAAAATATAATAAGAATTGTGAGAGGACATGACAATTGATAATACATACTATTTTATAAGCACATTTACGGAAGCGCTAATTATAAAATCAACCAGATTTCAACATTATTTTTTTAGATTTAATACGTAGGCAATGTTCAATTGGAATGATTTTTGCAAAAAATAATAACTGATAAAAAACACAAGAATCCCGTTAGATAGCACTTTATGTGTAATTAAAATTCGGAATGACGCAGCACGAGATAAATCTTAATATAATAATAATAAATTGTTTCAACGAACACACCACTTACCTAACCCCAAACTAAGCTTTAGCGTTATTATATTAATAATAAACACCTAAATTAGGTGGCTCTTGGCAGTTTTCTTAGATGTAAGTAAAATATTTAGTAATCTTGTGGTAAAATCATAAAATGCATTATAACAATTGTACACGCGGCTCCACACCAAGCTACTCATTTTTGTTGCCAAAATCACCCTTACTATGTACTTAAGCGTAAAATGTGATTTATTATTATTTATTTAAATATTTTCCTCAGCACAATAGGTACGTTAATCCTTAAACATGTATAAAATTTAAAATAAGTATGTATGTGCACCTAAGGTGCTAGAGGCTGTTGCCTGAAATAGGTTTGCATTAAACCGGTGCTATAGGTCAACTTAAGGTAGTGATGGGTAATGAAAAAATTTCGGAAAGAAATGAAAAGAAAAAAAGAAAAATTTCCAATATTTTTCCAATTTTTCAAAATATTTTTCCAAAACGGAAAATTAACTAAAATCAACAAAATAACTACAGGATAACATTTAAGGTTTTACTTATTCTTTTTCTTGAAATCTTCTATCATATGTTGCATAAGATGATAGCGTTCATCACCAGTAAATTGGTCAAGTTCATGCGAGATAAACTTACAAAACATTAAATTTGAAATTCGAATATTCTCATTTATTTCTTCCGCATCGTTCTCTGGTTCTGTCATCCAAAATCGTTTTTCTTAATTATGGTTATTTTATGGGATTCTTTAATTGTATAATCCTGGCTAGACCAACATTGAGCGTACTGACTGTATTCATCGTATTATATATATATTATATTCATTCATGATACGTACATACCAGAACCAGTTCTGGTATGTACGTATCATTCCTAGGTGAACTGCAATAAGTGCTATCGTCTTTTTCAGCGACTTCTAGATGCAGATAATGTAAAAAATGTTGATGACGATTTGTTTTATGAAATTCAAATTAATCATAAAAGTAATCAAATTGTTATTTCAATACGTGTATCCGTAGTATAACTTTGCACTTTTTGTTTTTTCATATCAGCCTATTACAGTCCACTGCTGAACATAGGCCTTCCCCAAGGAGCGCCACAGCGCACGATCTCCTGCCCTCTGCATCCAGTCACTACCAGCTGCCTTCATCATCTGTCCATCTAGTCGGAGGGCGTCCCACACTACGTTTACCTACGCTTGGTCTCCATTGGAGAACCTTCCTGCTCCACCTCTCGTCGGTTCTGCGACAGACATGGCCAGCCCACTGCCACTTTAGCTTGCTACATTTTTGGACAACATCAGTCTTGCCACCTTAGTCTTATGTCGTATGACCTCGTTCCGAATCTTATCCCTTAATGAAATCCCCATCATAGACCTTTCCATAGCACGCTGAGTGACGTGTAGTCGGTGAGCCAGCTTGACTGTCATGTTCTACCTTTCGGCTCCGTAGGTTAAGACTGGTAAGACGCATTGGTTAAGCACCCGGCTTTTCAGACACTGCGGCAGAGTCGACATGAAGATATGACGAAATTACCCAAATGCTGCCCAGCCAAGCTGCACTCTTCTGCCGATTTCCAGCTCGAAGTTGTCTCTAGCGAGCTGTAGTACTTGTCCAAGGTAGATGTACTCTTGGACAACCTCGAGCGTTGTGCCCTCAACGGAAATTGGTTCCGGGATGACATGATCGTTGAACATTACCTTTGTCTTGTCTAAATTCATCCCAAGCCCCACACGTCTCGAGGCAGCATTGAGACTGTGCAGCATTTTTTGCAAATCCTGCAGCGATTCTGCCATAATAACTATGTCATCGGCAAAGCGATTGCGTAAGATATTCGCCATCACACATCCAGCGCGTTGGTGAACAGTTTGGGAGATATAATATCTCCCTGTCTGACACCTCGAAGCAGCTGGATGGGTTTCGTTTGGTAGTTTTGTACTTGATGCCATACTGTACAGGCTTCTTAGCACCTTCACGTACCGCCAGTCGAGTTGGCATCGCTGCAAGGATTCCAGAACAGCCCAGGTTTCGACCTAGTCGAAGGCTTTCTCATAGTCCACAAAGGCCAGGCACAGCGGCTGGTTATACTCTTCGGACTTCTGTTTAACCAGCCGCACCGTGTGAATGTGGTCCATGGTACCGTAACCTTTGCGAAAACCAGCCTGTTCCGGTGGCTGGATAGCGTCAAATCTTGCAGAAAGACGGTTAGTGATGAACCTCGAAAAGAGCTTGTAAACGTGGCTCAGGAGCGTGATTGATCTAAAGTATTTCAGGAGACTTTTGTCTCCTTTCTTGAAAAACAATGCCACTACGCCCCTTATCCACGCTTTCGGAGTTGTCCCTTTGGCTATGACGGAATTAAAGAGTCTCTTAAGTTCGCCAAGCACAGGTTCGTCAGGAGCCTTCCCATTACTAAGCTGTTCGAGGGCCGCCCCAATCTCTTCTCCTCCACGTGTGGGAGATCTTCATTGAAGTGGCGTGTAAGATAGGCTCGTGGGTCGTTCGCGTCGGGCAGCGGCTGTAGGGAATGCGATGCGTACAATCGGCCGTAAAAACCTTCGATTTCGGCAAGGATCTCTGAGTATTCAGGGGCTCTTCTGCATGAATACCTTTTTCTAGAAGAAGCCCCAGAGAAAGTGGACCTGGCTAAGCCCTGATGGTAAGACGAAGAATGAGATAGACTTTCTCATGACGGACAAGAAGCATATATTTAGGGATGTCTCTGTGGTAAATAGGTTTAACACCGATAGCGACCACCTTCTGGTAAGAGGCACCCTAAATATCATCATTAAGCTAGAAAGAAGCCGCATGATGAGGTCGACTCTCCGTCCGACACTGGTCCAGGCCGGCCAAGACTCCACAAAATTCCAGTTGGAGTTTCGAAACCAATTCGCTACTTTGGAAACTACTGAGGACGTGAACAGGGATCTTGATGGTGTGATCGGAGTCACTTTAAGGGAAAGCGAGCGTGCCGAGAGGCCAAACTTTTGAGCGAGACTTTGGAATTGATGAAACGTAGACGGGAAATGCCAGAGGAAGCTTTGTCTGGTACCCATGAAAAGATCCGGGGTTTGGTGAGACGCGACCTCCGCAGCTACAATACTCGCCTCATATCACCTCAGAATCGGGGGTCGAAGATCTTCACTAAAAGTCTGGGAAAAAGTCACCTGACAAAGCTGAAAACCTCGGATGGCAGAATCGTCTCATCGGTTCCAGAGATTTCTCTTTCCAGAGATTTCTACATTTTTTTAAACAGCATGTATGTATAAAGCCATTCAAGCTTTTTAATTTCAACTTAATATGAACCATATTATATGTTTACTATTTCAATTAAACCGATAATTATGAAAAAAAATATTTTTCCATTATTTTCCCAATTTTTCAAAAAAATAAATTGAAAAATTTCCAAGCTTTGAAATTTTTCGGAAAATTACCCATCACTAACTTGACGTGAGGCCGTGCGTACCGTGTTCCATCATGTCACAGTAGAAAAATTATATTAAAACACAATGTTCTCGGATACTGCCCTTAAAACACATACCAGTGGTACTGTTATGACAAGAACACGAAAATGATCAATTTGTTCACAAGTTCACAGAACAAGTTCTGTCGTTGTAGAAATCTCGAGGGCGCATGATTCATGAATTTACAAGAAGGACAGCCCGCATCACTAAGATCTTAACTATCTGACCTTTGCATGGCAGACAGCGAGGCTATGATTTTAATTTATAACCTGAATCACTATAAAGATTCTACAGAATTTTCACACTAGTGTAGTTCGTTATAAGAAGTTTATCAGTAAGTTTCGCTAGATGGCATTGGCGAATTTCATTGACCCAATACCTAGTTTGGCGTAAAACTATGCATTCACGTCACGAGTTGACGTTGAATGAAAGACTCAATTAACCACTGCACAAATGTCCGAGTTTACATAAATAGGTAAGTACTCTAAAGGCTTCCCTTCCCTGAGTACCCCGATATTTATTGCAAATAACTTATGACTATTATTATGATCCTCCAGGCCCCGTCTCGGAGAACTCTGAAGATGAGATCATCGAAATAAAAGAAATCGGGGTCCTCCGAAATAATCCACTCAAAGCATGAATCTACCACCCATTGTAAGACAATTCAACGAGTAAAGTTTATAACAAAATAAATGACTAATTAAAACCATGACTCAATATTACAGACATACGCTTAGACCAAGACTGTGGTTGTGAGCTAAAAATACATCGCATGACTTAATTAATGGTTATACAACAAGTCAACGACATTAGCGGCAAACTAAAAACTTCTTATTGTGAAATAATTCTGGTCATTGAATCCAACAATAATCACGCACACGAGATATTAGCATCGGGATTTTACTTTCACATCAAAACATTTTTGTAACTTAATAAAAAAAAACAATTTGACCAATTCTAGCTTTGACATCACATCTTTTGGTGTCACAGAGAAACTTGCAGACTTTGTAAAAACAAGGAAGAGAAGAAAAAAATGCAAAAGTTTTTTTACAGGAGCCGTTTACTACCACGGCCCTGATGGGTTTCATTTAATTTTTATTAATGTTTTATTATTTTGACTAACGAAACGACACATCCGTCTTTATGAATGGCATAACACGACACCCAGGCATGCCATAACTGTTAAAAACTGCACGTAGCCGTATGGAACGTAAACAACAACAAACAAAACGCTTGGTCATACAAAACATCGGGTAGGAATGATAATATGACACTTCGCAGAAGCGGTGCGACGGCGCATAGGTAAACATCGCGTGAGGACTGGACTCTTCGTCAGGACCACAGTTTTATAAATAAGCAGCAGAGTTATTCACTATTTTACATATTTTCTCAGCTGACAAAAGCTAATCTCTACACCTGAACTAACCAAAACCTGCCCTTTCCACCAATTGAAATGTTGAAATGAAAGTTTAATACTAATAATTTCTGTGTGTAATAAGTAATACTTGGGCTTACCATCAACCTTCTGTTTATTTGTTAGTAACAAACTTCTGTGTTTAGTGTTGTTGTATTTGTATAAGTATACTGTGTGTAAACAGTACGTATATTAAAATATCTCTAACAGAGAAGTTAGAACTACAAAAACGGAGTCACCCGAGTGATTAAAACTGTATGTTTCCCAAAAAATAATAATATAAAATAAAAAAAACCTTCCGAAGGCTGAACTAATTATTTTTCTTTACAAAAATAGCTGAAAGGCGGAAAGGAAAACACAGCTTTGTTCATATTTCGACGTAAAGCCGATATCTTTAATATCCCACGAGAGGTATGTGGACATTCCACGGCTTTAATATTGTTTGTGTAACGCGAACCTATGGGCTATATTAAGTGCTATTTATGTTTGAACTGGATATATGCCAGAGATTTGGTAAATAGCATGTCTGTTTTATGTCTTTATTAAAAAAATAATGTTGATGACGTTTTTGTTTTAAAAAAATGTATTGAATATAAATCATATGAAGGGCAAAAGTAGCATTCAATCAAGATCAAATACATAAAGATGTTTGAGTTATAATTGTTCCACAATAGAAGTTTTTATGTGCATATTTATTTATTAGAGGTGCTTGTGGCGCAGCTGTGCAGTGGTGGCAACGCTTTGGTAGTGACAGATGGGTGACCATTCTGACCATATAAGTATTGCTCGTACCATTTCATAGTTGAGGTGAGGCCTGTGCCCAGCAGTGAGACGTATATAGGCTGATGACATGAGAGTAGTTTTTATCATGTAAAGCGAAACCATGTGTTTTTCGTGGATAAAAGATCATTAACTATCTCCTTTCTTTATGATGATATATTGGGCCAACCAATCCCTGATAAAAAAAGGCCCGGCGAGTGCGAAAATATAACAAATAGCGGAATCATTTTCGCACTCATAAATATAAGGAAGGCCTTCTCTATATTTATTCTCTATAAAATGTGATGGATGGTCCTCGACTTTGATAATGGGTTCAAGATTTTTTTATAAAAACCTTTCGGATGCCTTTTTCCGTATTTGCAATAAAAAGGAAGCAACGTCTCCATAAATTACACTTGAAGGGTCATTTATACATTTCAAGGTGGTGTGTGTGATAACTTTTGTTGACACGTACGGTCTACATTATAACTACACTAGTGGCCGCCCGCGACTTCGTCCGCGTGGAAAGCCTTTATCTTAAAAATTCTTTATGAATTGTAGCCTATATGTTATTCCGATGTATAAGCTATATTGTGGTAAAGTTTCATTCAAATCCATTCAGTAGTTTTTACGTGAAAGAGTAACAAACATCCATACATCCATACATCCATACATCCATACTTACAAACTTTCGCCTTTATAATAGTAGTAGGATATATATACAGTATTTACAGTTATACATTAACACTTTATTGTATAACACAAAACAGAAATTACAGACAAGTTTAACAAAGAAAGATGTACAATTTAGGCGGTCTTATCGCATGTAGCGGTCTCTTCCAGACAAACTTCGCTTAAATTTAGCTGTTGCTTTAAGATCAAAGATCTAATTTGCTTTCTTTGTTGATGCGCGCGGTATTGATGCGTCCTTGGAAAGGCACGTCTCGTACGTATGTAAACGGTTTTACTGCCTTTCGTCTTTGTGACAGCTTGTAAAGTTTACGGGCTGTAAAAAATAGTTTATATCTTTTTGTGTAGATCAGATGACATACGGAGCATTTGACACACAATGGTATTATGGTATCCAATAACATGCTAGGTTTATCCCTCGAACTGTGCCCCAGACTAAATATAGATATTTTCTTATCACGGATATAATTTCCTTGGTCATCATAAGCATAAAGCTACATTCATAGCTTTTACATGACAGCAGCTCTCACCGAACTTTGAGAGTGATGGAACAGTGAGTGCACCTGTGTATTGCGCTCACACTGCACTATAATATCTCCTGCGCAGTTTGCTGATCTCTATTGACATTGGCCGCCGTGGTCGAAATCGGCCAGTAGGACTATTATTACATGACAGCAACATTTTTGCATGTATCCTGCTTTGCTGAAGCTTAGTTTGGCTGTTGGTTACGTGTTAACATTATAGTTATAAAGCAATAGCGAACAGGCATCTTCTAGGCGAGCTCGTTCCATTGTCGACTCCATCTCTGCCTTGTCGGGCCTCGGATAAGAGCAAACCTATCCCGAATATAAAAAAAAAATAGTTCGACCGTAGATGGCGTGTTGACATTATATTTAAAATTGTGCAATATTATGTCCCTGTTCAAGTCAAATTATAACATTTTGATGCACTAAACGCACATTCTTGTACAGCACGTGACACCGATAAGGAATCAAACACAAATATCATTCAAAGTCACTGATAAGAGATAACTGAAAGATAAGTGAATGATAACTGCCGATGGGCCAAACTTTCTCTTTGATAACGTGTTGATAACAATTTATGTCAGAAACCGCCTATTGCTTGGTATTCTGCAATATCATTACAGAGTTTTTGTATATATTTTTGTAACCCTGAGCCATTTGTTTGTAGCATGAGTTGACAGAAATGTTTTGTAACCTTAAATTTCAAAGTTCCATAACCATCAAAACCTTGTTTTTTTGTATCATAATGTACATAACTTTTTATTTTAATGATAGATAATATAATAGCCAACTGTTTCCAAACCTATCGCTGGTTCGCAGGGTTGGGAACCGTGCATTTTGGAATTGCTTGTACGCGATACCAAGTCCTCCAAATTCAGAAAATACAGATACATAAAGATACAATAATCTTATTATATAAAAATGGATTGCTGTTCGTTAGTCTCGCTAAAACTCGAGTACGGCTGAAACGATTTGAATTATTTTAGTCTCAAAATATTCGTGGAAGTTCAGGGAAGGCTAAAACGGTGTGAAAATTTAAAAAAAGCGAAAACAGCGGGACGAGGAGGACGAGTACTGCGGGGTCCGCTAGTCTCATATACTATTGGTGTAAGAGTATTTCTTTCCCATCAGCCATTGTCGCGGTGCTAGGGCCTAAAAATATGATTGAGGTCCTGTTTTAAAGATCTCGGCGAGTAGACTGGGCTAATACGTTAACATTTGTTCGAACTTGAACACGTTTGCGCGGACGTAGACGCGGGCGGGCCGCTAGTAATATCTATATTTTTTACAATATCAGTTTAATATCGAACGCCTTGGTTTTTAAAGTGTGTGGGTTCCGGCTGGGTGTCTACTGCGACCGTCATGATGACTTAGCAGTTAAATAATATGCACAAACCAAGGTCTACGGTGTTTTAACTAATATTTCACTACATAATATTGTGTTAATGTTTGCTATGAGATCAATGTATTATTGAGGACGGTCATAATATTATTATTGTGATTAAGATCTTTTTCACTTTTGCTCCTTTAAAGCTAAATCAAAAAAATCAAAATAAAAAAAAATTGACATGTAATCTCGACGATAACTTCACAATAAAAAGTCTGTCTACTTGTTTCTTTCACTGATATAATGTTTTAAATTCGATTGATTAAATAACATTATTTAGGACAATATGTGGGTTGACTTGACTTTTGACCTCTTCGTGGACAAGTCGTAATGTTCCTGTCACATCATCTTAACCACCCGTTTCCAGGGGCGCGCATTGAATTTTTATTTAATTAAGCATATACAAATTTTGAGTAACAGCTCTGGGAAATGACGGCGTAACACCATCGAAACAAAAAATGACTTGGCTACCAAGTTTTCTTGATCTGTGCAATTTATGTTCTTTAATTGATGATTAAATTTACCATCACAGGCATCAAGGAAATGAATGAATAAATACATAATGACATAATCATTTAACTGATAAAAAAAATGGCCGGCGATAATTTATTTAAAAACAATTTTTGCATTACTTTTAAACAAAAAATCATACTAGCGCAACTTAATTTCACAAGAAAATGCTTAGTATTTAAATTATAAAATTATTATTTATTTTGATCATATAAATAAATCATTTGTGAAGTTTTATTTCATAAAAGTAAGAAAATTCTAGGCGCAGGAAACAGCTACAATCGTGCCATCTAGTATCGGGTAGCTCTATTAGCTCAATTACCCGATTAACCCGATAATAGATAGCGGGAAGTTTTCTATTTCCGCCTACCCACACACGATCTTCTTTTAAAGATTTTTATCTCAAATTTTAAATAATTTATTAGTTTGTCAATACAATAATAAGGTTTAATTAAAAGCATGATTTACCAATTTGAAACCAATATTTGAACATAATTCAATCCAAAAGTTTAAAGTTATAAGTTGTGTTTTAAATTGACTCCGAAGTATTCTACGTCACTCAGTATGCATGTCTACTTTAGGGGTATAAAATGCGTATGTCATCTGTCACCTTGAGTTGTATGAACAATATGTCATTTTTAATTTGTTCGGGTTTTTAATTTGTATGTGTGTCGTTGTAGGTATGAGACGGGATTTCAAATGTGTGCGTGTATCTAGCAAGCAATTACTCGGCAGCCTACTGCCTGATTATTTTCGGTTTTCACTTGTAATATAAAATGGGCATAATGATGAGGTAGGCACTGCTTAACTACCTGTATGGAATGCGCGCCCTTGCCCGTTTCATAATTGCATAAATCACAATAAAAATCTTACACAACAAGTGTTGTTCATTAAAAAAATGATTTATAACTCTGCTGCTCAATTTGAAATAATATCGACATTTTTAATAATTGAAAACTTTTATTCATGTAACACTGGCAAATATTACAAATAAATATAATAATTGACTTTGATTAAAAAAACATCAGAATTTATTTCTATGAATGCACGAGCTAGAACTCATTGCATACTAATTAAAATTAACATAAATTATTGTTAATGGCATCGCTCGATAGCTTGTAATCGAATGCAAGTAACGAACTGGCTAATTTAGTCGACCTTCAGAATATAATTAAAATATTTTTATTTTGGATGAACTTTAAAATCCCACATAGGTTATATTATTTTGAAGTAAATTGGTGTGTCAAACTGTCAACTCGAGCAAAAAAATAAACGTGTTGAAAGCTTGCTTAATGCATCATCTGGGTTGTTAATTCGTAACCTACTCGGTGGTCTTCTGGTTTACATCGCCGATTTGAACCTCAGTGATCTGGAATTTGATTCCTATTTTTTTCCAGGACTTAGTCTGTCAGGAAATATTAACGATGTTTAAAGCTATTTTTATTATATTGTTTTTCGAGCTAATTCTCACTGCATCAGTGTTTTCCTTGCGCTTTCACCTTCAGTCTAAATAATACGCTGCATAGATAAAGATAACAGTTGCAGTAAATCGAAGACCCCGATGTACCAGCCCCAGGTCCCGGGTTCAATACCCGGTTAACGCGGCGATCGGGCTGGTTTACGACCGGCCACTTCGCAGCGATTTCCAGACTTAACTGATACAAAAATTTTGTGGTATGATGATTGTAGGGAATTTAGTTGGTGAGGATGACTTTATTTATTTAAGCTTTATTGCAAAAAAAAAACCACAATGTACAACAGGTGGACTTAACGCCGTAAGGCATTCTTTACCAGTCATACCTTTGGGCGAAGCAGAAATTATTAGTGCGCGGGGCGACAAGATAAAAAAAAAAGAGAAAACACAAAAATAATATGACACATGAGATGAAATACAAAATATACAATAGATTTATTTAATATGACTTATGGATCGAGAGTAATTAAGGTAGTATTGGTACAGACAACAGCACATCAAGTTACCCCACTTTGACCTTGAGACCGCCTCTGTTCTCTTCGCAATAAAAACTATTTTCGTAGTCGACATGGGTAATCTGACGTGCTGTCGCTGTACTAAGTATTCGTAGCATCACGATTAAGACAAGAAGGTAGGACGCTTTAAAAAAATTAAGAATCCACAAGTTTCATAAATAAATTGTCCGTTGTCGTTAAAACTAAATGTGTGTGAAATATAGATTTGATTATAGACAACTAAATAGAGGTAAAACTACATAAAAGTTTATAAAAAATCTTAAGACGCTAGAAGTGGTGTATTACTGCAATGTATGCATGTTGGAAGCAAAATGTATATTTGCAGTTTATTTAGAAATGACTCATTGATATACTCGTATATCACCCTTGGGAGTTGATAGATTTTGGTCAGACCCAATAAAGGAACTTATCTACTGAATTTACTCAAAATCTTTAAATAGGTATGACTGATTTGCTCTACAAAGTATCTCATACTGCACAGGATACAGATAACGCGACCCAAATACTTACAACAGTTAAAAATAACGCTCTCAGATAATTGTTTGCGCTGAATTAATCGCATGTAGCTTATATGTTAGCATAAGCACAGTGTTTAAACAATTGAAAAGATTGAAAATCCTCCCTTTGTACCCAAAAGGACCGATTCCTAATGTAATGTTCCGTAATGTCATAATTGACGGAGACACAGTTGGTTCACCAGTTAAGTTTGACTAGGGTTGAGATTATTTCAGTAGTTTTACCTTATTTACATTTTCCGTGATACCTGTTTTGTGACTTTCTGTGCGGTGTAACATAAATAACCTTCTATCTTTTGGCTGCTGGATATATATAACTTGTGTTCAGCGGTAGCAAAAGTAGCTAGTTAACCGATTGATTGCGATCTCAAATTTTTCAAACTGTGGCGCGAAACAAAAATAACGAAGCACATCTGGCGTGCTCAACACCATACGATTAGAAAACTTGCCTAGTGTGTCTTCAGCCATGCAAAAAAAAAACAAATATTTCAAACCTTGAATTCTTTTAGTTTGCAAACTAGCTTTCCTGGGCCCACTATGTTGTAATCAATTGTGCTTATAATAATATCATATGCACATATTATGTGCAAGTCTAAGTGAATAGACTGCTTTCATATCATGCGCTCTTTGATATGATTTGGAGTGAACCTACTGATTTCTTCGTCCTTGAATGGTAATGCTTAAACCTGCGTAAGTCCCGTTTGGCGACCGTCCAAGGCTATCGCAGTTCGTCGAAGGACGATGTCCTCATTCACTAAATACTCAATGGAGATCCGTAATTGATTCCTACCATGGAAATAAAGAGATGTTTTTCTGCTAAATGTACTGATAGATTAAGATCAAGGCCTTACTTACAGAGTCGTCATCGGAAGTAACGATAGGTTGTTTCCCTTTTAAACAATCGGGTAGCATTAAACCCTAATAACATACCCTAATAATAAGAATGAGACTCACTTGATCCTACAGACAAACTGTGTAAATAGTTTTGTAGGACTTTGTTTATAAATGTACATGTTGTTTTCATAATAAATAAATAATAATAAATAAACACTGATTTTAAGTGTTGATAATAATGTAGGTCGAAGCCGTACTCTTTAGCATCACTGAGGAACTGGCTTTCTTATATCTAATTGGTGAAACATAATGATACTTAAAACATTATTGTTATGACGACAGATCTAGATTACTTGTAGACGGTAGTAGCAAGCCAGATGGATTAAGAACAAAGTCTACAATCAACTAAACCAAATATAATATGTACCCGACTGAGAATCGAACCCTGACTTTAAAATCGGTGGTTTGAACCACTACACCACAAAAACGGTATGCTGGCAAGCACTAATGATAGGTACACTGGACAGTTTGAGGACACGTGGTCAATAAGAGCATCCAGAATGTCTTTGTTTCTTAGTATATTAGCGCTACCTTTGAACAGAAAGCCAAATCGCAATTAATTATAAAAAATCTTGAAGAGTTAAGATCTACGGAGCGCGCTGGTACCACATGTCTGAAGATTTTAAACATCCAAATTAGTTTCCCAATTCTGGTAGCGACAAGTTCAATATGTGGATATAGTTGATGGAATCAGGCGTTACTTTGCGGAAATCCATGACGGCGAAACGCGTCGAGTGTTTGTTGGTGTCAGTGTTGTGATTCCAGTACATCTTCTGTGTCACGTTGTGGGTTGTAGATATTGTAAGTCCTGCGACTTCCCGTTCTACCTTTTCAGGTGATTACAGTTGGATGTATTTTGGTTCCTGCGCTGGCGCCGTTTTCGTGGAAATTTAAAGCAAAATAATCATCTTTTTCAGCTTTAATATGTGGGTGCCAAAACAGTCGCTGATCGATCATAACTCGAGTATAAGTATTTTTTTTGATCAATTGTATTTAAAATAGGACAGTTACAAACAAAAAGTTTGTTGAGTTGCGTTTACAACAATGAACTGATCACCCGATGTGTCGTACTGCATTATAATTTCATTCGCGAGGGAATCTACAATTTGAATACTATGAATACATATGTGGTATAATATTGGTAATATTCCTTAAACACATTTTAATACTCACGTGATGATCAGCTATTTAGTATAACTTGTTTACGCGTTGAGATATTCGATTACTCATTTTGATGTTTCCATTTTTGACTCTCGTCTCCGTTATGTTTTTTTTTAATCTGTTAAACTAACGGATTATCCCCGTCTTTAAGCTCGGATTTATAATTAAAAAGAAAGGTTTCAAGTCGTAACAGCACCTAATTAGTGGTCAGGGCTAATCGAACGATTGGCGACTCTCCAAGGCTTCCCAGAGCTAATGGAACCTTCCATCAAGGACAAAGTCAATTTGTCTCTAATTCAACTTAATGAAGCGCTATTGATGCTTACACCAATACCTGACCCTCGGAAACTGATCTTTCTTATCTTAAATGTTTTTTTGGCTGTGTGGCTGCCGGATGACTACATTCACTTGAAAGATGATTGACAACAGATGTAAAATGTGATTTGTGTCGTGTCAAATACATTGAATTATCATGTTTGTATTTGCTGCATGTGTAGAGGTTTCCGAATTCCTTACGCTAAATCATATATAAATTACTGTAAGTGATCAAATTTTCTGATATTTATTATTGCCACCATAACAATATTAAATTAATAACGAACAAACAAGGATTTCAAAGATTAATTACAAGATAATGCAATCAGGTTCACGCTGAGCGTTTCCTGACCGTTATTATTACATAGAATAGACTAACCTAATTTCAACTAAAACTTAATTTCGTTGGGGCGCAGGCGACTTTAATAATGTCAAAGCAAGCTAGGCTACGTTTTTAATAGCGAAATTCTAAACTTAACGTTAAACGAAAAATTAGGATAAATGACGTACTAACATGATGATTTTTATTAAAAAGGTCATTGATTCTTCTTTGATTTAGTCATCCAGAGAAGAGTCAATTACCTTTGTTGTGTATTTGTTAAATTCGAATTATACGAGGTAAAGAGTTCGAAAATTAGACCAACCCTTGTGAGTATTTGCCTGGGATCGATGTCGCCGAATTACAGATTTATTACGGATATCTATAGCGGGTTGAGGAAGATGCGTAAGGTTTCTAGGTTAGTTTTATCTAAAGCGTAAAAAAACGTTATACCTAGTTTCTATCTACCTAGTATCTTGCATAAATGGAACATTTGCACACCTTGAAAACTCTTCAACCTCGCTACAAATTCATAAAAGCGCAATGTCTCAGCACGTTAACGATAATAACCTATTAAAGAACTACCTTTGCCACGTTCGACCGATACGTAAATAAACACAAAAAGACAATGATATGTGACGCACGCACCTTTCAGTTCCTTTGACGCAACTAAAATAAAGTTTAACGTTTAAGTTGAGGAGAAAAACAAATCCTTTTTTATCGGTTTTGAATCGATCGACGTCGAAATGCTTTTAACAAATATAGCTGACTTATGTAACATTATTCCCTGTTTGTTAAAAAGGAGTTGGCTGGCTTGGCTGATCAAGGCCACTGCGCGGTATTAGCCATAATAAATGGTGTCTTTGCTTGCTTTGTGTATTACTTTACTGTCATCTAAGTAAGTAAGTAAGTTTTGGAGATCGTCGAGAGAGTAGTAGACTCTCTCGACGATCTCCAAAACTTACTTACGGCACTCCAAAGATAAACAGTTTATTTAATACCTATGGCAAAAGCGATTCACGTTTTCTATCCAGCAATACTCTTAAATCTACGACGTTGTATACAAAATGTATCTCCGGTCGGTCAGATAGGATACAGATAAGACACGAATGAGAACGCTGCGTTGTGTTAAAGTACACGTTTAAAGTGTTTTAACGATAAAAACATCACATTACATACGAGGGTGAATCAAAAAGTTCTTAGAAGTGCATATATATGAAACCTTTTTGGATCAAGTTCGATATTCAAATTAAAGAGTGTCTATCACACTATATTTATGCAGACTGTCACTTGTTTTTGTCAGTTCGTTCGCATGTAATAAATTTTTTTGTGCAACGAGTTGCTAAAAAGTCAAAATTATGGATAAAAGTGAGTTACGTGCGGTGATAAAATATCTCAGTTTGAAAAAAATGTCTACGAAGGAATTTTTTTTGGACATTCAGCAGACATTAGGGGGTGATGCTGTACCCTATTCTACGGTTGCGTACTGGGTGGCTGAATTTAAAAGAGGTAGATCAAGCTGTAAAGATGATCCGCGTTCTGGGCGGCCTTCAACCTCCGTTACAGAAGAAAATGTCAAAAAGGTTGAGAATCTGGTTTTGGAAGACAGAAGAATGACTATAAAACATATAGCTGAGATCCAAAAGATATCTTTTGGTAGCGTTCAATCCATTTTAATTGATTCACTGGGGTTCAAAAAAGTGTCTGCAAGATGGGTGCCACGAATGTTAACCGACGAAAACAAAAAGCGACGTTTGGAAATTTCCAAGCGTAATCTCGAAATGTTCCAGCGTGATTCGGATAATTTTTGCCGTCGTCTTGTCACCATGGATGAAACGTGGGTCCACCATTTTGATCCTGAAACTAAAAGACAAAGCATGTCTTGGAAACGACCATCCTCTCCATCCATTAAGAAATTTCGAGTTGCTCCTACCGCTGGCAAAGTTATGGCCTCTGTGTTCTGGGATAGTGAAGGAATCCTTTTTATTGATTACATGCCAAAAGGCCAGACGATTACTGGACCCTATTATGCAAATTTAATCCCGAAAGTGCGTGAAGCGATTAAAGAAAAACGTCGTGGAAAACTGTCGTTGGGCGTGTTGTTCCTTCAAGATAAAGCTCCTGCTCATCGATCGGAAGTTGCGCTCAACGCAATCCGCTGTGCTGGCTTCAATCTCCTTGACCACCCACCATATTCTCCGGACTTAGCCCCAAGTGATTTTCACTTATTTCCAAAATTCAAAGAGGAAATTCGTGGAACAAAATTTCACGATAATGACGCGGTTATAGCTGCCGTAGAGGACTTTTTCGAGAGTCAAGAAAATAATTTTTTTTCACAAGGAAGTTAGAAACGCGTTATTCTAAATGCATTGCATTGGAGGGAGATTATGTAGAAAAATAAAATATTATTATTTAAATCTTTGCATTTTTTAATATTGATTCCAAGAATTTTTTGATTCACCCTCGTACATTGATCTGACTCCGTGGTAAATAACTAAAGCACTTGTGTTACAGATATCAGAATGAACAGTGGTATTACAAATAAACTTAAATAAATACATATAACACCCAGACCAGTACAAACAGACATATTCATGGACACAAATGTTTGTACAGTGCGGGGATCGAACCCGCGACCTATTAGTTAATAGTGAACTTCTTGACCATTCATTACACCAAAGTGACAAGAGGATATGAATTATATTCGTAGACCTAGGTGTCGTGTTGCTCCCTGAGACAAAATGTTCTTTGAGTAGGTTTCGGGCTCTTTGCTAAGATCTTGATTGGCTATTTGGTCTTTCGTTTAAAACTCAAAGATATATGACGCCAATACACGCAAGGACTTGACAGACTATGAAGAAGGTGTACTTTTGAACGTCAACTTAACTTGACTAGTAGAAAGACCGAGTGATATCGTTAGCATGAACAATCAACACTTCTTTGTGTCTCTAAACAGTGATTTTAAACAAGTATGACAGAAGTGTTTAACGCAGCAGGAAATAAGCTGACATGTGACAAGTTGACCTTACAGGACTCGCGTGAAATGCTACGAGCAGTGTGCTTGTAGATACTTTTAAGACACGTGACATGGAAAATCAGTTGTATGTGTTTGTACCTTGGTACTTACCAATTTGGTGCCATTTGACCGGGTTCTTACTGCTTCAGCGGCACGAGGGAACTCACGTAGGTTTGAGGTTTGAGTGGATACTTGAGAATGGTGGTGATTAGTCGCCGTTCTTCAACCGTCCCCACGGTAATAGAGGTATGCTAACCGCATTTCCTCCGCGTAAAAAAAAGTATCGCTACAGATATATGGATCTCCCTGCTTTAAATACAGAGTCACGAGAATCATACTCCTTAATACACCATCTGATCTTTATACATGTTCATACACCATCTGATGGTTATTGGGTAGCTGTGATGCTAAATGATTAAATCCTAGGGCTTTATATTTAGAACTTCGCTGAAGTCTGAAGATCCTCAGCAGCAGCAAGTAATACTTGCTTTATTTTTCTGCGTTGCAGCACCACAGCACCAAAATGATGTATGGCTTCACATTTAGATTTCTGTGCATTTCTATAACAGTTGTTGTGTAAAAACACGTGTCGCGAAATACTGCCGGTGACCGTGAACGTGGTAATGTATTTATTTATAAACTGTAGTGTGACAGTGACATAGACGCTGAAACCAGTCGGGGGCGTAACGCCAGTATTGCGCAAGCTTATGTTTTTTCGGCTTTTTGACTGACCGTCTTAATTGTTATTTATTTATGTATATATCTCTATGTGTAGACAGACTGGCAGGCGAAGAGTATGAGATCAATTAAAAGTATTTTTGGGACAATGAACCTATTTCACCTGAGGGGACCACCTCAACGATACAAACCAATGTTTTTCTGAGCTATTCTGAATACTTATAGAGGAAAGTTTATTTAATGGGCCTGGAGCATGTTAGGTTTGCAATGACCAAACGCTGTGTTATAATATTAAACAACTGTTACACAGTAGCGTGGAAAATAAGCAGCAAATTGCGTGATTCAATGTTTACGTTGCGTTCGTCATGACGGAGTATTCTACGAAGGTGGTAAATATACACGATAAATCGTTGGTAATTAACAAATTAACCTTTGTAATGAAGTCAAGCTGTAATCTTAGAATCATCATCACAAATAGCTGTAAGCTGTAAGACGTCCACTGCTGAACATTAGCCTCCTCCAAAAAATTCCGGGTAGATCGGCTGGGTCTAAGAATATCGTACATATATATAGGTAGATGAAAATTCCTTAATTGCACATTTCACACACAAAAACAATAGAAAAAAAACGATATTAAATTAAAATATTTGTACAACTGAGGCGGTCTTTGAGCAAAAGGTTAAAGCAATTTCTTCCTTTGGGTAACAGAATCAATATATGTATAGAATTGAACGGAGGTAAGTTAGAAAGGTAAGTTCCATATCCACCAAAGTTCGCCGTCGCCATTTTCAACGCTTTTAACAGCTTCCAGCGATATCTTTTTAATTCGTCTCAAAAATATTCAAATCTAATTGTATCTTCATTCCATCGGACAGCTGTCGTCTTCCGTCTAATTTTGTCTCTGGTGCCGCTATTTCTGTCTCAATAAACACTGATGATGACACGCTACGTCTCTGGTGCACACAATGTACCTACTAATGATATTTAATAGTTTGAGTACGAAGTGCCACTATTGACGCCCTGTATTTCGTAACTCGCCAAGTTCTAATCATCGTTATTATCAGCAGTGGGATGTGTTTTTTGAAGTGAAAACTTCTTTAGCGGCGTTGAGCACTTTTGTGGCATGGGTAGAAACTGTGAAACTCGCGTCAGGTCACGTGATGCTGATCGAAAAACCGTAAGACGGTTCAAATAAATCAAAAATGCACAACGTTAATAATCAAGTTTTCACTTCTGCCGGCACTCCCGGAGTGCAACCCGTGTTTTTTTTTTCAATAATTAGCTTTTCAGACACTTGGCCTTAATCCCTAGTCTTACCTGATGGCAAGTAACGTTTAGTAATCCTAGATCGTTAATAGCGATTTAACTTAAGGCTAATCGCAATTTTTAATTTAAATTGAAATAATATTTTTCGAATTCTTTAATACCTAAAGTCTCTTTAAATCTTTAGTATACCATAAGTCCTTCAAGTTGCGTCATTTTGTTATTTAACTTAAGGCTAATCGCAATTTTTAATTTAAATTGAAATAATATTTTTGGAATTCTTTAATACCTAAAGTCTCTTTAAATCTTTAGTATACCATAAGTCCTTCAAGTTGCGTCATTTTGTTTCGTTGTTGTCATTTAGTTGTGTCAAAGATAACAGTAAATCTTAGTTTTCGTTGCTACAAAGTTTTCCATGCTCAAACGTCAACTGGAACAAATTAGTAATATTTATCTTGTCTAATTAAAAAATAACCACCCTGCAGTAAAAACATTCACAATGTAATTCTGAACTGCAATCGAAAGTAACCACAGACCGCAGGCCATTCCGCCTATACGGTTTGGTGTTTTGTTACACTCGTTGTTGAAGTCTATAGATACTTTCATTCATAATAGGAGTGTCCTAGCCGATTCGACCGCGGCGGCCAATCTCAACAAAGATATTTTACAGTCTATGTTTAAGTCTATAGGTACTTTCATTCATAATAGGAGTCTCGTACCCGTTTTTATCGCGGCGGCTAATCTCGACAGAGATCAGCCAACTGCGAAGGAGATATTATAATGCACATGTTTGAGCGCAATACACAGGTACACTCTCTGTTCCTTCACTCTCAAAGTTCGAAGCCAAATCTGAGAGGCCCTGGGTTCAAATACTAGGTCGAGCCAAAAATTGTTTCTAAGATTTTCTGTCATAAATTTCTCAAAAACAGCTCGAATTCCTGAAGTTGGCGGTGTCACAACCCCTGTGGCTCGGAAAGCACGTTATATCGTTGGTCCCGCGCCTGATCTCTCTCCGGTCATGTCGGATTGCCGTCTTTATAATAGTGTATTGCATTTGTCAGACTACCTCCTGTAGCAAGTTGAATCACTACTTCCGGGACAACCTGTATACAGATTCTATAATCATGTAGTTAATATGTCAAGTTTTTAAATTCAGTCAGTTTTTGCATTTACGACGACTTTACGACAAAAATCCGCAAAAGGGGACATTACACTTCAAGTAGCCTACCATTGACCTATATCATAGAGCATTGATGTGCAGACAAACAGTTCTACAGCGGTTTTATATGTGTTCCCGACGTGAGGGGGCGACAAATCGGACATTAGCCATCGCTTTGCGTCAGGTCTCGTTGACATTCAAGCGGTGTGGCGTGCTCTTTTTGTCGTTCGCAACGCTGCGTGGAATAGGAATGAATAGAGGAACTCTTTAGGTAACAGAGGCTCTAATATGTTAAACTTCGTCGGGGTTTCGACTCTAGCTATTCAGTTCCTTCAAATCTCGGCGGCGATTAGTTAGAAAATAATTTAAAAGCAACAAACTCCAATTAACAATATGCTACCCGTTTTTCTTAACCTATTTATTAAACTCAGTACAGTACGCAAGGGCTAAAATATCCATCCATATCTACCTAAGAACAGACAATGGAACGCATTTTTTTTCCTTAGTTAATTAATCTACCCAATATTATTCTGTATTATGGTTGTCATCAGCTTAAGGCGTCACAGTGGCAGTCAAATGCATTCGAAGACAATGACGATATCAAATTACAATATCATTAATATTTTATCATATTTTGTATGCATGTTAATACGCCAAGAACGATTTACGTTGAATTAATAAACATCGCGACGATTGCCAAGCCAATTGCAAAAATAAACATCCAAACACTGGCTGTCTTGTTATTGTTTCTGAATCATCTTCTGGCATAAATATTTTAATTTGTCGACAATTTTTGACCGAGCTTTCAGAAAATGAGGCATAGAGCGAAATTGTTCGTATACTTCAAGAGGCTAATTATTCGCACTGAGCGAAATAAATTAGCATAACCATACCAATAGTGCTAACGAGGTTTTGTATGGTTATAAGGGCTACCGCAGATGAAGATATGTTTGTATCTTAATCAATTATCAAGCTAATTTATAATATTTATAATTTATATAAGTTATTGTAATTAATTATCAAGCTGTAAAGCTTGACCTGTCTTCCGAAGCACGAAGATGCTTGTAAATAGACGTCACTTAAATGGTCGTAATTGTGACCCATCCCAAACACGACTGCACCTTGGGTTGCTTAACTTTTGGTATCACTACAAAGCGCTGAATCCTTTGCGCCACAGTCACCTTAAATCAGGTCTCAGGATCAAGTATAATCAATTTATCTTAATCTTCTTTTTATCATACGGCGACAACTAAGTGTTGATGGAGGTGTTGTTGGCAATTTATCTTAGGGTATGAATGGCTTGACTTCGATAAAGCAAGAAAATTTTCGTAATCCTTCAAAAGCAAGTAGTCTATCATAGAATGACTGATAATGAAACAATAATCACTGGACAAGTGATCTTACCAACTGAGCACAAACTTATTTGGAAACATGCGAGCCCCGAATACTAATACTAGTGAAAATTTAAATCTAGTGCTGGCTTTAGTACGGAATGTCCCATTTAGCTATCATTCTATTGTGTTGTCCTTGGCGGAATGGAGAGCCTAAATGAGCCTGATAGCTCGAGATTTCCCAAAGAGGGAAAATAAACGCTGTGTACCGTTATCGAAGTAATTTCCATTTAAATAGTTATTTTTTATCGTCAGTACCCTTGTGGCAACGTTTGCAAACAGCCTAAAGATTTGCCGTGTTTGTTAACTCCATTTTTGTAGCGTTTAGTACTGCATGAATACATTTTAATTGGACGGTTTGTTTACTCTGTTCGGACTTTGAGTGCCAATGTTGCCATTTTAATTTGTTGTTCAGTGTTATCATTTTTATAGTTACCATCGAAAATGATGTCACGCCGAGTCATCTATGTTCACTGATATTTAAAAGAGAAAAACTTGAGATGCGCAATCTTATGAACTTAATTTATGATAAGCAATTTGACATGGTATTCCGAAAATGCCAGAGTATTTCCTCAACCCTATTCATTAAAACTCGTTCCATCAAAAGGCTTTAACTCCTCCACTGTCATCAAAGTTTCTATCAGGAAGTAAAAGCAGTTCAAAAAGGTCGTTGCATTTAACTAGCATGCATCAACTGAAAGCTACACCTTAATTTTTAACTATTCTCTCATCCTGCTCCGTCAAACTTCATTACACCTCACAGTATCCTCACGTAAGTGAAAACATAAATCCTATTTCTTAAACATCCATCCAGTGACGTCAGTAGCCGCCAGCTAGCTGCACCGGACGGCCGTCTGGCTTGCGCCTTGCAGCCCACGCTACTGTGCATATTGATTGGACTACGAGTCTACTAGTACTGAATCAGGGGGCTCTTTATACGCAAATGTGGCCCTTACAGGTGCGATAAGTTGATTAAAAGGTTTTGGGTATGATCTATGTGTCTATATGTCGTGGCGTTTCATGCGTGGTTCGTGAAACCACTCGAATGCATTATCATACAATGCATCAAGATCAGTTATCATCAGCATTGACAGTGCATGTTTTTAGAAATTTTGAGACACTTTGTTTCGAATGTAGATGACTCAGCAAAGTTATGAATGCACGTGAACGTTCAGACTTCAGCAGAAAATATTAATAACTGAACCTTTTCAAACAGATGGTTGTGAATCTTAGTGTCTATTTACCTATATCGCCCCTGCTAAAGCACTCGCCTTGGGAGTATCTCGCTTCTGTAAAGAATATTGAATTTGTATCTTTAGATGTTTTTGAGCGAAATCAAAATTGAATGTTTCAAAGTTGCGAATTGATGTAACTTCCAGTTCCACTGCCATGCTGTGTTGTTTCAATTATTTTCATGATAGCAACTGGCGCGTGCGTTTTATATCGTTATTTACTCTCCCTAGATTTACCCTTTCTGCCTAATATAATTTCCCCAGGTCGCAGGGGAAATTTTAAGCAACCCCTTGGAAATTTTAGGTACTAGTCGAATGCTGGCAAAATTCCAAGAGTTTGCTGTGCTTATTGTGAACATCCACGTGAAACTTGCGGTGCAAAGACCATTTTTTGCGAGGCCCCCGTTTTCTGTGCCAAACCTAGAAAAAAGACTGTAGTTTATATTTGCTGTTACCGAACAATTTACTCATTTAATGTTTGAAAAATTGTGTGTTCTTTTGTCTGCATTCTTTGTAGTTAGAAAAATTTTACGTTTTTATCAATATCTGGCTTTTAAACTGCAAATCGAATGACGTTGATTGTTAAGTTGCCAGCACAAGTGTAAACATTTCAAAATTGCTTTTCCACTTATATGTTTGGATACACTGGATATTACTTACCTGTCTTCTGTTTGTCCACAGATGGGAGCAGGCGCGAATGGGCCTGGTGGTCGGCGGGCCTTAGAGCTCATCCTTAGTGGGGGTCTGAAGTCCCTCGCGAGGCCCGCCAAGCCGGTGCGTAGGGCCGCCTCGAGGGACTCGGTGCTGTCGCAGCCGCAGCCTTTACTTGAAGGTAAGATTAAAGGCAAGGTGCCTTATCTGTGCAATGAGGGCCTCAGTGAGACCTAAAGTCCTTTGCGAGACTCAGTGCTGTCCCAGCCGCAGCCTCCACTTAGCGGTATGATTGAACGTACTTTCCTCCATAGGGACAAAATCTCGCGCAAATAGATCCAGGGTTTGTCAGGCCCTAGAGCTCATCCTGAATGGAGTCTGAAAGTCTTATAAAATTAAAGTCACCTTTCCTTATGCGAGCTCTCATAGGTCTTAGTGCTATAGCGTTGAAGGCAAGATTAGTTAGATACCTTCCTTTGTAGGTAGAGAGATTCTCAAGGCGTAGTTTCAGAGCGTGAACTTCGATTTAGAATAAAATCCCCTACAAGAAGAAATTTATGGTATCAGTGTTTGGAGCGTCTCTTTATTAAATTCGACTCAGAGTTTTTTTGTAGAGTGTATCGATCTTTCTTCTTCTTATTGATCAGTTGAGGATGTCGCACATAAGTACAATTGCCTACTTGAGAATTTTGTAAGACGTATAGTTCTTGCATTTCACGAAGGCGAGTAGTCTTTATTTGTTTTTAAACGTGTACATGCATAATGCAATAGTGAGCGTGTATGACGACGCGGTCAGTCGCGAGCGCGCTGTCGCTCAGGTTAGTTGTGTTTATTGTTTCCGGACGCTAATTGCCGTGAAGTACTGTCAGCATGTCAAAGCGCAAAGTTATCCATAGCGAGGTAAATATTTTTTTTCTAGTTTTGACATTAAATAAAAATGATTATTTTTTAATTTAAGTAATAGTTTAGTTTTGACTTTTGATACTTATTCAATTGTATATTTTATTGTTTTTAGGGTCGAGCAATCATTGCTAAAGTCTTTCACTTTCTAAAAGATGAATATAATTTTATGAAAGCAAATAACACTGATGGATGTGACCTAAGTCCATTAGCAAACATATTAGAACGAACTGCCCAAGCAACAGGCGTCAGTGAACGCACAGTAAGTAGGATTTTAAAAGAAGAGAAAGAGTTGCCATCTTCATCAACCAAGTTTACTTCACCCATGAAAAAGCGACGAAAAAGAGACGGTAAATTTAATTTAGATAATATGAATCGAGTCTTATGTTTCGCTTAAATTAAAACTTAAACCCAAATGTAGAAGAACATAATTTTATTTTAATACATTCCCTTATTTATTATTTATTTTAAATAATAAACATTTTAGTTTAAAAGTTTTGTTGTTTTATTTTATTATCAATTGAACATACAAAAATATTGGTATTATTTTTATGCTAACCATACCCGCTTTCGTTTTCACGCACACATCGACACATATACGGACACATATTTACCACAAGTAAATTCTGCTCGACTTCGTGATTTGAAAGAACTATATCGTGGAACGTTTATTGCCAGAATTATAATTGCTTGCTGATTAAACTCACCTAGCTCTGCCAAATGAATAAAAATATATCTGATGTTTACTTCAGGCTCTGGCACCCCGCTTTCGAGTTGGAGATAAAATAATTTTCGCATTTGCAATGCAATAAAGATTTATCATTACGCTTTCACTGCCTTGGGCTCTCCGTGAAACATTTCGTATTATTTTACAGGCAACATACATACCTGCCGTGCCCTCGCTTTGTATATATGTACCTCAAATATTTAACGCAAACAACACGATAAAAATGATATTGCCGTGAGTTTCGAGCCAAATTTTTTGCAAACTTCCACTGTTAAGCTTAAAAAGTGGGTGCCTGCGCAATACGGATTCTCTTCTTCAGCGATGCAGAGTTTTCAGCATTATTTTGTTTCTTAATTTAGTTAAATCACAAGCTATCACAAATATCACTTTTGCTAGCCATTAGTATTAAGTATTTATTTTCTCCATTGCTTATCTTTAGTCGTTTTTTGTCCGATTTAATAATGGTATTGTTTCTGTATCGATTTGTGGTATAAATTAAGCAACAAAAAGGCAATTTGTGAGTATAACTTTTTGGTGAGATAATACTAACCTTAAATTCGCATTCTCACTGGAAGTGGTAAGTTTCTGAAAGATCAAATCAGGCAGCAACAATATTTTATTTTCACATCATATGACTGCTTGCTCCGCTGCCTTTGATTAGGTTACACGCTGTACTTGAGCACACGCCTCGGAGGTTTATTATCTTTGCCTACACCCCGGGGATTGAATATAGCCCTGCGATTTTCCGAGCCTTAGCGCTTCGTAACACTCAGGTAGCCTTTTCCTCTAACTTAAGGGTTTGTTTTAGTGAACATTTTTAGACTTTTAGAAAATATTAAATCTTTCTTCATAAAATCGTATAATAAGGTACAATACTTGATAGTGCTACACCAAATATGGGTTCATCATTGACAATGATTGATATATCACTCAGATTTTACAAACCCACCCAATCATTATGATGTCTTAAGAATGGTTTATTTTCTTGTTTAGCTGAAATAACGCGCAGGTCTTTTTATGCGTTAAACAATAAACTCTTCTATTATTATTATAACCTTTGAGGGTATGTTACAAAGGAGTTTGTATGGAATCGTTTGCGTTTATTTATTAAAGGATGTGGTTTTGTCTCCGACATAATGTTTCTTTCTAGGACGCATTGTTGGTCTATTGTTTTTGAACAATGGTCCTGATATTGCATTGTCTGTGGTAAGACGCATATCCTCTTGAACTTTATATTGTTCTGACTTCTAGTTCTGCATGACCTCTACTTTACCAGCCTGTGGTTTCAGTTCAGGCCTTAATTTTCTGGAAAAAATAAAATAAATAACACATTTACATCTTCTTTATTACTTTGAAACAGTATTATTATAAAAATACATTAGATGAATGTGTTTTTCCAGTTGACCGTGAAAAATCCTTTGAAATTATTGTTCTGTCGCACTTTTGAATGGTGTCCTCCCTCGGGTACTAAATGTGACAACATCCTATAGTTCTTAAAAACTCAAGTGTCATCATGACTCTCTTCTATTGTTTTGCAAAAAACCCAGGCTGGATGTAAGAATAACTTGAATTTTGCGTACTTGCTCATAATGGAAGTACATGGTAATATATATTTTTTACATTAAGCACGCCATGGTTAAATCGCGAAGACCTGAATAGTCATAACAAGTAAATAATGAACTTTTGTACAATTGTATTTAATAATATCTTGATTAAAATATCAAAAACTTTATTTTGTTCCAGGTCTGCGAAAATGCTCAACGGTCCTAGCACTCACCGACCGCGAGAAGGCATCTGAACCTATTCGGGCCCACAACCGCCTCAGAGCGCCCTCCGTCTGCTCCCGATGTTCCTCGCTGCTGTCGCTCGCCGGCGCCGGAGGGTCCAGGTAAAGTTATAATAGCCCTCCTAGCCGATTTCGACCACGGCGGCCAATCTCAACAGAAATCAGCCAACTGCGCAGGAGATATTATAGTGCACTAGTGTGAGCGCAATACACAGGCGCACTCACTGTTCCATCACTCTCAAAGTTTGGTGAGACGGCAATCCGACATGACCCGAGGGAGATCAGGCGTAGGACCAACGGCTTAACGTGCTTACCGAGGCACGAGGGTGTAACACCGCCAACTTCCCGACTCCTTTCTCAGAAATAATATTGTTTCGACCTGGGATTCGAACCCAGGACCTCTCGGATGTAAGGTAGAAACATTGCCACTACACCAATGAGGCAGGCAAAGTAGACTATATTCCAAATAACATAGAGTACATTGAAGGGGAAAGGCTACAAAGCCCATAAGAACCTGAATTCATCTCATTGCGCCCTCTATCTGCTCCCGATGTTCCTCTCTGCATTCGTTCGCCGGTCCCGGAGGGTCCAGGTATAACAGCTTTTATAAATATGAGCATGTAGTCCACCACTTATGCAGAGCAGACCTCAACTGTCTCCGAGCCTCCTTCGTCTGCTCCCGATATTTTTGTGCTGCCGCCACTCGCCAACACCAGAGGCCAAATTGCATCTACATAATATATCGATAAAATAAACTTTAGGATAGGTTTAGAGAGAAAGAAGACTCTTGAACCAAGGCGGGTAATATAACGAAATGATCTTTATTTACAACAGCAGCATAAGTCCGGGTCCATTATCTTAAATTATTTGGGAACTGATTCAGACAGTTCGGTTAAACAAAACGCAGTAAATTGGCCGCGTGCCTGTTGGTTGCGTCCTGAGATCATGTCAGCATGCGTCAACGGAGTATTTAATATAATAATTAAGGAAACCTTACTGACTGCCTCGTTGGTGTAGTGGCAAAGTTTCTGCCTTACACCCGAGAGGTCCTGGGTTCGAATCCCAGGTCGAGCCAAAATTGTTTCTGAGATTTTCTGTCATGAATTTCTCAAAAACAGCTCGGAGTCGGGAAGTTGGCGGTGTTAAACCCCCGTGCCTCGGAAAGCACGTTAAGCCGTTGGTCCTGCGCCTGATCTCTCTCCGGTCATGTCGAATTGCCGTCTCACCGAACTTTGAGAGTGATGGAACAGTGAGTGCACCTGTGTATTGCGCTCACACTTGTGCACTATAATATCTCCTGCGCAGTTGGCTGATCTCTATTGAGATTGGCCGCCGTGGTCGAAATCGGCCAGGAGGACTATTAAGGAAACCAAAGTTAACATGAGACATTTGTCCTTTCACTTTTTTGTTTGCTGGCCTATGTGATAACTTTAGCAAAACAATAACTTTACATCATATACTCGTAGCTTGTTTCTATAAAACCTTTGTCCTTACACCAGGTATTCCCTGGACGGCGCCGGCGGGGTCTTCGTGCCAGCCGCTCCCATCAACTGCAAGCTATGTCTTGAAGATGCAACGGCCGACAAGGTCACCCTCATCTCCGGCTGTGGATGCACCTTCTGCACCAAGGTTAGTTCTATTATAGAAAAAGATTGGGAAGCCCAATAGCATAGATATATAATCTTGTCTTTTGTCACAGCTCCATCATACCCAAGCTTACTATTTGTAAAAGAAACAGTCAAAATATAGGTATCAACAATAAACTCGCGAGCATAGTTATGTGGATCAACTCACGGAGCCCCTCTTCGCTTTCTACTGCGCACCAGGGAGTCTTGGCGCCTTACCTTACCTACTAGTGATGGTTTATCTGTATAAGCAAAGAAATGTCAAATGCTAATTAAGCCCTGTCATTTGAACCCAACACGACCTTAAACGTAATATTTTTTTTCGTTCAAATTAATGTGCCCTAGAGGGCGCTATATGCAATTAATTGCGAAATTACCTAGAGGGTAGCTTGGGCGCATCTAATGAACCTCATTTGTGAAAATATGATGAAGGGTTAAGAAGTAATGAGGGAACAGATGAACATACAAACATACAAACCGGTCAAAATCATTACCCTCCTTTTTGCTCCTTTTAATCAGGTAAAATTATTTTGGAAACACGTCCCAATTTCGTAAGACCCTTGTTTTTGAAATTTTGAACGAGGTGAAATTACAAAATCGTATTCTCTACGATTGCCCAACTTTCAGCAAATTGAATTCGAAAATGGTACTCGAATGTATTTTTCAGTCAAATTAGTGAAGGTTATTTCAGAAACAAACTTATAACAGTAGGCAGGTACTTAACTTACGAAATGCAACCTAACGTAACTTTATTTCCTACCTTTTATTACACCCTCCAATGCTCATTTCAGAGAAACCCTACCACTGTAGGTAAATATTTCTAGCCATACCCCACTGACCTTTAGACATAAAAGCAAATTAAAAAGTATTGTATTTTCCTAGGCTATTTACAATGTAACTGCCTGACCTTTTAGTTAGGGACCTCAACTAAAAAAAACCGGCCAAGTGCGAGTCGGACTCGCGCACCGAGGGTTCCGTACAAACCTGCAAGGTTTACAAAGTTCGTTCATTACGACAATCGAGTCATAACTATGGTATTTTTATTGCAAAATGAAATTCATAACATTACAATGGGGAAAGATGGAGGAGCATAAATTTAAGACAAAGATCTCTTTATCGTTTATAATAATGTCATTGAATTTAATTATAAGTATAACACTTTAAGCAGTTAGGACGCATTTAGATTATACAGCTACATTCACCAAAACATCGGGATTGAATGACGATGAGTGAGGTCGTCTTTGCCGTTTGAAAAATGTTGCCCTCCCCATACATAGTATATTAACTCGCGGTCATTGCTGTAACTACAATTATGTTTACAATCACAATTTTTTTGGTGGTATAATAACTACTTAAAATTTTAAGCTTTTCGGAATTTTTCTGTTACCTGTGCTGTAAGCTATTGCTTCTTACCAAATTTCGAGATTCTATGTCAACGGGAAGTGGTCTTTAGGTTTTAATTCCCTTGCGTGTAGTTGCGAGTTTCAAAATATGCGGTATCAATGGTTGTACTTTTGCGTTTTGCGTTTTTGCGTTGACTTAGAATTTTTTTTCACGGGTTAAAGGCAATTAGATCTAAGTATTTGATATGAATTTCAACTTGATAGCTCTACGCGTTCATGAGGAAAAAAGTAATAAGTAATGTAACTAAAAATTTAAGGTTTTCGGAATTTTTCCTTTATGTGTGCTATAAAACGTTGCTTCATGCCAAATTTCAAGATTCTAGGTCGACTGGAAGTACCCTTTAGGTTTTGATTCCCTTGCGAGTACTTGCGAGTTTCAAAATATGCAGCTTAAATTGCTGTTTCTTTTAATTGCGTTGACATAGAAGTTTGATTTTGTTACAGCTTAAAGGTATTATAGACCTGAGTATTTGGTATGAATTTCAATTTAATACCTCTACGCGTTTATGAGGAAATGGGTAGTAAGTTTAAAATTATTAAAAAAATATATATTATGTGATGTAACTAAAAATTTATGGTTTTCGTAATTTTTCCTTTATCTATGCTATAAGACGTTGCTTCGTACCAAATTTCAAGATTCTGAGTTCACGGGAAGCACCCTGTAGGTTTTGATTCCCTTGCAAGTGTCGAAAATTTGCGGCATAAACGGCTGTATCTTTTGATTGCGTTGGCTTAGAAGTTTGATTTTTTCACAGCTTCAAGGGACAGTAGACCTGAGTAATTGATATAAATTTCAGCTTCATACCTCTACGCGTTCCTGAGAAAAAGGTTCTTGACAGACGGACGGACGGACAGACGGACAACAAAGTGATCCTATAAGGGTTCCGTTTTTTCCTTTTGAGGTACGGAACCCTAAAAAGAGTGCTATTTTTAAAACCGTAGGTGTAATGTTTGTTCAAAATGAACTTACCTCAATTGTAAAACAATTTTCAATCTTCAGCCGTCTAAATGCTAAAATTAACATTCAATACGAAAACAATGAACTGTGTCGTCGGGACAGGAAAACAATGGAGCGGTCGCGGTCTAATGTTTTTATTTAAATAATTTACTCGACGCCACTCCATAGCCGTATACTTAGTTAGGCACAGTCGGGGAAATATAAAGTAGGTTATTCTAAGAAGTAACTGACAGTCTGAAGACAATTTCCATATCCTAAAGTAAGACTGAAAATTATATGAGAAAGATAGCACTAGCCACTAGAATATTTTCGTGAAGCATCTCCTCTGTTGGTAGAAAATTCAGCACTCTTTAGCATTTTAATAACCTCTTCTAAAGGTGCCTGTCCAACGGTGCGGAGCGAGGCCGCGAAGCGACAAAACGGAAAAATATTAACCAAAAGGATTGTACAATGAAGAGCAGCGGAGATTTTTTGCTTGTACTTTCACTGTTTACACTATCAATCTGTTTGTAGTCGAACGCTTCTTAGGTATGTGTTCCATTAAAAGTATTTGAAAGCTGTTCAAATATGTTTGTCTTTCGTTGCTAGTTCAGTTCAGTTCTATCGTTTGTTGTTAGATAATATTTGTTTTGGACGCAGACATAAGAACACTTTTAATCGGCTTAGGAGAAAGAGCAGTTATTCTTGTTGTTTTTGGCAATCATCTTACTAATAAGCTTACGTTTTTCACTAAAGAGAAAATAAAAGAATTTATTTTCAAGCCTGTAAATTACCAAATGAGTTTTTATAAAACATAAGGCCTCGTAGTCACTGTTGGACATGATATTCAGATCACCTGTGTTTCATTCGCTTACATTGTCTCGCATTCGTCGATCTTCACAACGATTACCATTCAAACTGCATCTTAAATCCTTCTCCATAAGGTCAATTTCATGTTTCCATTGTTGCACATTAGCTAGTTAGTACGCACGGTCACACATAAAGTTAAACTGCGGTATCTTATGCTTACGTTATACTGGTGATTTTGCAAAGAAAATGAGTAGCTTGATGTGCAGCCGTGTCTCCATTGATGAATCACGGTTAGGAGAGTGCGCTATAAATACAAATGTACGTGATGTGTGCTGTCAGTACATGTACAGTACGCTTTAGCTACCGAGACTGAGCAATAGAAATTCGACGACCACTTTGGTGTAATGGTCAAGAAGTTGACTATTAACCAAGAGGTCGTGGGTGGTCAACATTTGTGTGCATGAACATGACTGTTTGTCCTGGTCTGGGTGTTATACGTATTTATTTAAGTGTATTTGTAATACCACAGTTGATTCTGATATCTGTAACACAAGTGCTTAAGCTACTTACCACAGAGTCAAATCAATATAATGTGATGTTGTTGGATATTTATTTATTTATTATATAAAAAAATATTTATACGAATAAACTAAAGAAGTGTAGGTCCTCCGCCTCCCCAAGTCTTTCCCTCATATCTGAGGATCGTGGCTTCGGCGAAATTGTTACAGAAGACTTCTCCACGCATTTCGATCTTCCGCTTAGCGGAGAGCTCGGGACGTCCTTGTATGCTGTTTCTCGGTCACCGGTTCAGATCATCTTTTGGGATTGCGTCCTCTTGGTCTAATGCCATCCACATTGCCGGTAGAGTTCCATAAATGAGATTTTTGTTATCAGTCACCATTATGTTCAGCTAAAGGACGTCCACATCTGAACATAGACCTCAACTAAAGATTACCAGGATCAGTCGTCAGGGGCCTGCTCATATCCATTATTATCTTGCTACAATAATAATGTTGTCAGCCCATCTTATTGGTGGACGCCGTACGATGCGCTTTTTAAAAAATAGTCCGAGCCAGTCTGGACCTACGCTGTCCCAACGGCCATCGATGTTATCAAGAACGAATAAGTTATAGTTGCTTATTTAAAAAAAAACCATTGAATATTTTAAAACCTTGATTTTTCAAGTCCCTAAGTTCAAGTGTCACCTAGTTCATTTATCACATTTACCAAAAAAAATATAGTTTTATATAACTTTCCCGTGAAAAAAAAACCTCCGAATGAGTCTGGATAACACCTTTTGACCTTCAACAGCTGGATGTATCTGACCAGCCATAGCTAAGAACCACCGTGATTCAATTTGACAACAGTTTGGTGCAGTGGTCTACATGTCGGACTTCTAAAACCAAGGGTCGCGGATTCGACCCCCGCACAGTACAAGCATTTGTTTGTGTGCATGAAAATGTGTGTTTGCACTGGTCTGGGTGTTTTAATATGTATTTATTAACAAAATAAAAAAAAGTATTTAAGTATGTTTATCCGTTGTCTAGTACCCATAACACAAGCCTCGTAGCTTAATTTGGGACTAGAGAATTGGTGTGATTGTTGTTAAATATTTATTTATTTATTTATAATTATCTTTCGAATAAAAAACCGCTTTTAAATCGGTTCATCCGTTTATGAGCTACTATGACACTGACAGACACACAACAACACAGAAACAGACATAGGGATCAAACGTATAACATCTCTTTTTTTTTCGTCGGGGTTTAAAAGACACAGCGTCTGTGACTGTAGAACACTTAGCACTGAAAAGATTTATGTGAATGTTACAAAGGTTGCCTTCGTATCTCGCGGCCATATCCATACGTCACCAATGACAGCTCAAAAGGGTGTCCCGGGGCTGTCGCGAAAAATATACCTTTCCTGTTCGTTGTTTAACTCAATAACGACTGCCGTAAATACAACACACGTGCCGTGTACAGGCGACAACACATCAGGATGTCCATTTTTGCTGAAAAATCGCCCCTGTAACAGGGCCATAAGTTCCTCAACGAGTTATCGAGTGTACATCGTGATATTCGTGGATGTTTGCCCTCTGAGCTATGTGGGTCGTGGCCCAATCCCAATATGTGTGGGTGTGATCCGCAAATGCGAGTTATAATTTTGGTCAAACTTTGGGGGCGGGTGAGTAAGTAAGGAGGTAGTGTCAACAAAGACAAAGACAAAGACGGGTCAGGGACCTAACTTGGATTGCTTTCAAATCGCAACAGTTGATAGAGCCCTAAGCTAAGTTCGATGATAGCTAATAACATCTCGACCTGGAAATGGGGAGAAAGACCTATATTCAACAATATCAGATTAAGAGAAAGATTTCTCGACTGCCTCGTTGGTGTAGTAGCAAAGTTTCTCCCTCACATCCGAGAGGTCCTGGGTTCGAATCCCAGGTCGAGCCAAAATTGTTTCTGAGATGTTCTGTCATGAATTTCTCAAAAACAGCTCGGAGTGGGGAAGTGGCGGTGTGACTGCACACATATTTTCAGTAACATGTACGGATACCCCCATTTGATTTTAAGATATACTTAAAAAGTAGTGGTGTAAAGGTATATCCTGTCTTATTTATTAATATCTCGATTTCATTTTAATTAATAAAACCAAATAGCCTTATTACAAACGTGCTTGATGTACCTACCTACGAGTATATGTTTATAACCTTGCTACAAATTGATCTGCAAAAACTTAATTAAAAACATTGAAATGTTTTTTATATAAAAAGACTGAAGTAAATATTATTCAAAACTTATAAACTAGTTTACTAGTCCAATAAGGACGTATGTACCTATAAATAAAAAACCACTCAGTTGTTCATTTTTTAATTGTTGTCTTGTCCCAAAACAATATTATTAATACGGTACTTTACATTAAATCTGTGTGTGATATGAACGCTTCATATCACACACAGATTTAATGTAAAGGTTGACAAGACTTGTTCGTTACATTAAAGAAATATATATATATTTATGTTTATGGGTTTGTTATACAAACACTAACGATGATTTCAATAACTTTGGCTGAAAGTTAGATTACTGTCAATTTTATACTAAAAGTTAGCTGAGGCTACAGCCGTATCTGTAGAACTTAAGCTGAAAAAGAGGATTTTTTTGCTTTCAATTTCCACTAAACGACGCCAGCACGGGAACTCAAATATACGAGCGACTTCGCTAGTAGTCTGTTGAATCGACGACATCTCCTGAGGATGCCCGTGTAGTGGCTAAACGCGTCGAGTGTTTTGTTGGTGTCAGTGATGTGTTTTCAGGTGCATCTTCTGTGGCACATTGTGTGTTGTCTTGTAAGTCCTGCGACTTCCAGCTCTAGTTTTTTACGGTTGGATGTATTTGGGTTCCTGCGCTGGCGTCGTTTAGTGTAAATTTTCGCAAAGATTTCCGCAAAGTAACACCTAATTCTATGGAACTGACTGTTATCTACCTTTCGGTCGTACATAGAATATTGAACGAGATACGAAGAATATTGAAACCGGTCGTTAAACAACGATGGTACCCAGATTGTAAAGAAAAACTGTTTCTTTTTTAATTTTCCTGAATTCTTGACTTGTTTAGTGGTAAAAGGAACAAGTCTAGAAACTTTTCCTCGATGCGTCTCGCACGCTCTTAAAGTGCATTGCTATGTGATCCACTGTTCTGATCTGTGTTTGTTTACGGGCAGTCATCGAATCAATCGACTGAGGTTGATGGAAACTGAACGAAGTCGATGACCTTGCCACAATAATCACTGGGGATCAGCGATCTTGATAAACTCAACTGACAATTCGGAACTTCTTCGGATGGAACAGCTGCGCATGACCTTTTTTACGTCTCGCTATAACGCTGAAGGCTTGCTGTCCATATTGTTCATCATTTTCTTACGTTTTGGTTTGAAGGAAAGAAAGAAAATTTAATTTATTAAGCAATGGACATCACAAACACACATACGATTGAATTGTTTGATTTACGAAAAGCAAATTTTTGGGCTTCATGAAGCTTTTACACTATGAAATTTTGAGGCATCTTTTTGTCGGTTTCATAATTCATATTCGGTTGCAAAAAAAGTCATATATTCATTTTGCATATCTTTTTCTGGCATACTGTTTATTCGCATAACTTCTTTTGTCATAATGAGGTATCAGCATAAACTGAAATCCATATATGTTTTTACCAAACTAAAAACTAATAACTAATCATTGGTATCTCACCCTATACCTAAGATACCTATCTCACCCTATTCCCCGTGATATCATAATGGTAACATTTAGGGTGTTATTACATAAGTTGCAAAAATATTACTAATCATCACAAAAATTAAATCTTAAAGCAAATTAATAACAGGACATATGATTCTCGTGCATGGTCTTCGCTCTCGTGTATAGTCACCATACCAACCGAATCTTACCTACATAGGCTATTCCGTGTAGATAATAGTTTAGAATATGGCGCTTGGCGGCCGCTGCCGGCCCTCCAGTCAGACTGCATCCTTAGACAGATTCTTTTCACATGAATGCTTCCTAAAAAACCCCTCTGCATATCTAACTTAATGAAGAAACTAATGAAGAAGTTTTGAACATCGTGGGAGAAAAAATGGAAATCCTAAAGACCATTGAAGATAGATAGGAGAGGAAACATGTTAGGGCACCTGATACGACACGACGACCTTATAAGAACGATAATTGAAGGAAAAATATAAGGGAAAAAGAAGAGAGGAAGATCTAGAAGGTCATACATGGATCATATAAAAGAAAAGTTTGGTGTCGTGTCATATCAGGAAGTCAAAGAAATGGCATTAAACAGACCAACATGAAAAAAAATCCACCGACAAGAGCATAGCTCTTAAATTTGATGATGATGATATCTAACTTAGATTTTCATAAGATTCCCAAATTTGGAGCTACGCTAACTTTACGCAGAAATATTTCAACGTTACATAATGTAATAGAAATATTGTTGTATGGATGAAATTTGCATAGCATTTGCCGTAGCCGTCTTTTTTATGTTTACCGTCAATTTTCAAACCCCATTGGAATATTAATTGCCTGTGTTGAACGATGTAACGACGACGAGGTAACAACTGCGGCATCTTAACTATTTGTAATAAGGGCGACTTTCCAACAAAAATGGTATATTTATTGTGATGTGCAGATTGTAACATACAATAAATATTTTTTATGTTTTGTATTGTACTCGCTATTTTTACTTTCCGCACTTGCAAGGTTTGCTACTGTTTGCTTGTACTGAATGAGAAGGGATTTGTTTTTCTGTGCTTATTTTACGTGTGCTCGGCAAATCTTGTAAACGGACGTGACGAGATGATCGGACCAGAGATGATACACTAACAGGACATGACATTGGGACTCCGTGGAGCTCCGGTAAGTGCAACGTATTTTGCACAGAAATGATGCATGGTTCTTTTGGCTTGTTCGGCTCTACTATTTTTATTGAATTTGGGCCAAAACATTATGTGCAAGTTATCTCATCTCACCTGATCGAGGAGGTGGTTCAGTGCGGTGGTTCAGTGCGGTTTGGAAGAGGATGATGAGATGATTAAATAAATTACCTGAAAATTTAATTTCATTGCTTTTAGATAAATTTAAAACATTCAAATATGGAAATTTTTGAATGTAAACAATTACAATTATTGTAAATCAAATTTGTAAAGAGGCAATGACAATACAATAGTGACTGTTTTTCTTGCGCCGCTTCTTCTCAGCACTGGCCAAAATTGTCCCGAAGCGGTGGTAGGGTTTATTTATTTATTATATAGACACAAAACAGTTTACAATCAGGTAAGGTTATTAAATACAATAAGGCAAGTAAATGTATTCGCTAGATCACAACCCAAAATATGTATCTGAGTTTGAAGCAAGATCATATTTTGTGTTTAACAGTGAAGGTATTTGTAAAGCCTTTTTTTTTCAATAAAAGTCCTGTAGTTAACATGAAATACTAAAAATTAAGATAAGCTTATTTGTTATTATTACGGAGAACAGTTTGTAATTGTTTTTTGAATTTGTATGTTGGGACGTGTAAAAGTGCTCCTTGTAAGTCTATTTACAAAAAGAAATTGATTTTATTCATTTCATTTATTTGATCTCATCTTGATTAAAAAGAAGAGGAAACGACAATATACGTATTGTGTCATCTTGTGAAGGATGTACTTTATCCGATAAAAATAAAACACGTAACGACGCCGGATAGACTCTGATTAAAGTTACGAGTTACGCAAAACTGTCATTTCGTACTCGATGTATGATATGGCGTTATTATTTCAGTTTAGAGAGCGATTAAGCTACGGAAGCATTAGTGTGCACGATACTTACTGGACTTAGAGTGAAAATCGGTGTCTTCGTTAAATATTTATAAAAAGTCGTGGATAAAACTGATGAGATACTGATGGGTATTATGTATGACCTGTGTGTTTGTATGTTCATACATTCTACCTCATACCTTCTAAACCCCTCATCGTATTTTGACAAATGACTTTAGATGCGGCTAAGCTGCCTGCTGGTTATAAGCTTGGCAATTATTTGCATGTGGCCCTCTAGGATACATTAGGTCGGTAAACGAAAATTGATTTTGTAACAAGGTCTTGTTACATATTAAATGAAGGAACTTGATAAGCACAATTGAATTAAAATAAATATTTCTACTAAATGTGCCTCCAAAATTATTTAAATACAAAAAAGTTGTTAAACTAAAATCCGACTGCACAAAAGTATGAAACAACATTCATACTGAAGTTCAGAAAATAGCCTTGGTCGTATGCCACTTTCCGTTTTGAAATACGTGCTAAAGTTAGTTTTAACAGAAGTTGCATACGACCACGGCTATCATCTGAACATCAGTATGAATTTTACTTTTGAGTAGTCGGGTCTTAGTATTGAAACTTATATTTCTCATATAATATTTACATAACAGCTTATCGGAGTCGGTTCGCTTCCAACCTAAGACCCAAAGTAGTGCCAATAAGCGCCTTTGCGATTAAAGGCAATTGATTATCAGTCCTGGCACCTCCATATTATAATCATACACCCCAAATAGTTCCTGCTTCGATATATCTGCTTTACCTGCCTGACTGAACCTGCGTATTCCAACCATTTTCTTTCTGTATAAGCCCCATATTAATTTTGTATGAACCAAACCAAAATACGAACGACGAACAACGAAACATTTAGCAACCAAATTTTATTTAGCAACCTTTTAGTAACTTTTGTTTCAGTGTTTGTTTGAGCCAAAAAAGTTATATGTAGAGTTTTAAAGTCTTGCGAAGTCTGGCCTGACGTCGGTGTGGACACGTGTCGCAGAGCATTTGTGCCGCTTCCTCGAGGCAATCCCATTGTGACATAGGACCGGAGAACACTGTCCTGAGGCAGTTCCTACTCCAGAACGTTTTGATGCACGATGAAGCTTGTAAGAGTCAATCTACGGATCTTCTTAATCGCACGACAATTGTAATCGACCGGCGACAGCGATGAGTACGTATGGGCAAGTGGCGAACGTTCGGCTCGGGCGCTCGTGCTGGGGTCGTGATGACGTAGTTGCTCGGCCGGCTGCCTGCGCTCCCCTCCCGCTGCCGCGCGGGTCGATGCCGATGTTGTCCGAACAGGCTCAAAGGGTAAGGGCCACCCACTGTTGCGACGAGAGAAACCGCCTACGTCATACCCACTGGCTGTCTGTCTGTAGGTGTCTTTGAAGTATGGAAAATACCTATGATCTGACAGATTGCACAAAGAAAAGAAGAAAAGATTTTGTTCCTTGCTCCGGTGGAAAGTCAGCCTGAGACGTGGTGAAGGAAACTGCGGAGACTTTCGCTGGTACCTGGCAGTGAGGTAGTATACTTTGTTAAGTATAAAGCGTTTGCTTTGTCCCCTAGCTAGAGTAGCCTCTAGGTTACCAGATTGTCCTCCCAAGGTTTTGCGGTAATTCTTCAATGTACTGATACAACTATTATGTTCTAATTTTATCTACCTTATTGGTTTGGATAAACAATGTTTAATATGCGCCAGATGTGAGCTGTTTGTCCGTCGTATAATTTCGCTATTTCCATTCCACACTAGACTTGAGGTGTCGTTAATGTAAATTTTCCTTGCGCAGGCTTCTACTGCAATGTTATGAATTGAAGATTTGACTTCCATTGGCTTGGGTTTTATTTGTAATATCGTAATAAAAATATCATCTACAGTCTGGTTTAATTTATAAATAAAATAAATATTTGAATTGATAAATAAATACTTGAAATGACCAACTGTGTAGAGTACTAAAACTACTTATTAATTACATTAAAAAAAATGTTACACAAAGTGAATCATGCGATTGTGATGCGAGGACGTCTGTGATTTGACATACGTCAAGTTAGATGTTCCTCCTCCATGATTTAATTTTAACTAATAGCTAGTTTAAAAAATTGAGGACGAACATCTAAGAGTATCGGAACGAATATTGTGACACGAGAATTTTATATATATAGAGATATTCAAACTTTGAAATGTAGAGTCTGATGTGAATTGTATTGTGTATGAATTGTATAGTATTTGCAATATCAGTACAATACGACTCCAATTACAATTCATAAATCTGAAACACAAGCGGATGATGTTGTATCTGTCATATCTCGGCTTTGATTCGCTAAATTATTCAGCAAGCCTCGCAGATTGCGCTATTGGCCGACCCAATTTCAAATGTTTGCTGGGAAATGTGCCATAAGGGAATGCAAATGTGACTCTTTGAATATATTTTTAAAGATTCGTGTGCGTTCGGATTTGGCGTTAGGTTTTTGTAAGTGATTTGTTGGAGATATTGTAGTGGTACTCTGATCTGAAATATTTTAAGAGTAAACTAAAATTCGTTAAATGAAACGTGTCTCAGCAAGTTATACAGATCAAGTCACGCTACAAAATATATACTAAATATTACATTACATCGTACAATATTTCAACTAAGATATAAAGTGGAACTCTAGTGCATTGATGTTGAATAGGAAATTTTATTTATTATCAATTCGTCAAATAGTAAAAAAATGATCATTCTTATAAAAAACTCACTTAAAAAGCTCACAACAGAATAATACCTTTTAATATCCAAAACAAAAGCGAAGGACACGTCTCTAGTAATTTTCCACCATTTGTAGGATATCCTTGTTGCCTCCACATGTTCTCAATAACATATCCAATGTCTAGATTCTGGTTAGACTGGTCTAGTCTAAAAGTGGAAGGTTTTCAACAAACCGGTTATAGTGCAGACATTTTAGTAACTAGATGAAAGTACTGTTTGGCTATTTTGTTATTGAGAACTCAGAACAGAGAATAAAGACATTAAGTATTAGTGATACGTCGCCGAAATAGTCCTTTTGGTCTTCAAGAGATTAGTAAATAGGGCAATAATCTCAATTAGCATCGGTGGTATGTAATGGTTGTGGTTAGTGCGCTTTTACAGCTGATTTTGTCGGCGACATATTGAGTTCAAAACAACCTCGTTGCTAGGCCTTCTCTTTGGACTTTCCTAACAACGCGTTAGGGGCATTATCTTTATTATAAAATTCTCGTGTCACAATGTTCCTTCCCGTACTACTCCGAAATGGCTTGACCGATTCTCATGAAATTTTGTGAGCATATTGAGCAGGTCTGAGAATCGGCCAACATCTATTTTTCCCTTCGTGATAAGGGTTGTCCACCCTTAACATTTATATCGCAAAACAATGTTTGCCGGGTCAGCTATTATTTTATAATATTTTTGATGTAACGTTTTTCTTTCATATATTTTACGACGACTAAGAAGTAGGTATCTGAAAAGAGATAAATAGATCAACACTTTTTTGTACAACACAATACAAAATTACAGACAAGTTTAACAAAGAAAGGTGTACAATTTAGGAGTTCTTATCGCTTGTAGACATATTGTTTCGAGCACATCTTATCAAAGGCGTCTTGAAATCATCTGTGCAGGTAAAGCACTTCACTATCCATGATCATACCTAATCAAAAGGTGTGAAATGCGATGTCACACGATTTCCTCTTCGTTACTATAAAATAGCAATAAAAATAATGGCGTCGGTCTACCATTCTGCAATAAAATATAACACGATCGATATAGTAAGTCGGTAAACATGTTTACATAACGAATTGTGATCAATTTGCGACACCTGGGAGGTTGCTCAAGATATTTTTTATTTTATTTTTATTTTTTCAACGAACACACCAATTGCCTAGCCGTTAGCTTGTACTATGGTGGCTGTCTAGAATAATGGATAGAAATACTTAAATACATTTATTAAAACCCATGCCTCGGGTACTCATCACACAAACATTTGCCCCTAACAGCATTTGAACCCGCGACAGCCGGTTTTGTAGTCAGGACCTCAGACCACAAGACCATAGCTGTCGTCAAGCTGTGAGGTTTATTGAATTTATTTTGCAATACATACACGAATTTAATTTACGAAGAACCTCCTACAAAGTCAGCTATCGAAGAACTCTTCAAAATCAGTTGTAGAATGATTTGTTTTGATTGTTGGTATGCTATTGGTAAATATGTCGTTTTTCAAAACTTCAACTTCAATAGGAAAAAATATTCCCATTAATTTTTGCAAACATTTCTGTATTGCATACCTAAGTGGTCTACCACGGGTGAGAACAGTCAAGTTAAATCCATACTTCCATGCTAATATATTATTAATGCGATTGTAACTCTGTCTGTTGCGCTTTCACGCCTAATCTACTGAACCACTTTTGATAAAATTGTGTGTACATGTAGAATGGACCTGAGAAACGGACATAGGATATTTATTATCGAAATATTTCCCGGAATTTGACTATATTCCTGTCCACATGGGTAAAATTTCTGGCGGAAAGCTAGTAAAATATAATTATAAAACTAGGCATCTTCTGACTGATGTATGTATGGGTCAAGATAAATAACAACTCCACAAAATTTTCCGCTCACCCATTTTCATATGGATACGTTCCGCGAAACTTCTTGATAAAAATATTAATTGCTTACTGGCTGCCAGCGTTGTTGACCTGTGATTAAAATTTTTGTATTTAGATTTTTTCGCTTTGATGATTCTAGTCATGTTAATGTTAAACTTGTGCTAAACCCAAAGTTAAAGAAAACAGGTACTGCATCCCACCAGATAGGCTGTCGGGAAAAAAAAGATCTTACACGAATAATACTATGTCTTTGGCGATTTGGCGATTGGCGAAGGGTTTTTGGCGATTTAAGTAAACTCTCTCGGTTTAAGTAAACAAGCTTAGTAAATGTTGAAGATCACCTTCATGCTTTCATATCCAAGAGCTGGCTAGCTGCAACCGCTATAATAGAATTGTCACGTATATTCAAAATATGATTTTGAACGTAGCTTTGTTTTGCTATGCTGTGTCAATCTGTCTACATAATTCTCCTCGTGTACTTTTCTACTAATATATTTAATGTTACTAATACGCTTTATTGTGTTTACTCTGTAGCATCGTATTACCCAACAAATGGTTATGGGCAGCGTAGTAACAGTGTAAATAGTTTTCGTAAAAGTGATTGTCTGAAAGTACGTTCGTGAACAAAATGGCAAATGTACGGATAAGTGACTAAATAAAGAAAACTATGATAGTTGGAAAGTGCAAGTTGAAGCGCTATTGATTAGAAATGATTTCTGGGAATACGTAAGTGGAGAAAAGTCAAAACCCACGGATGAGTCATTGTTAACGACATGGGAGATTGCTGATAGGAAGGCAAAATCTGAGTTAATTTTGGCATTAGATCCGAGTGTTGTTCATCATGTTAAAAGATTGAAAACGGCACGAGAGGTTTGGCAGAAACTAGAGAGTCTGTTCGTGTCACGTGGGCCTGCGAAAAAGGCAACTTTGATGAAAAGACTCATGTTACAGAAGATGAGTGAGGATCAGAACGTAACCGAACATCTTGATTCATTTTATGAAGCCGTCGACAAATTGGAAGAAATGGACATTGTTATTCATGATGATCTTCTAGCGATAATGTTGCTGTATAGTTTACCGGCAAGCTACGAGAACTTCAGATGTGCCATTGAATCTAGAGACGAGCTACCAAAGCCTGAACAACTTAGGGTGAAAATAATTGAAGAGTATAGTTCTAGAGGCAACGCCCAAGTTGAGAGGATAGAAGGGGCTATGTACATAAATAAACATCAGAAGAAAAAAGATGGGACTGGAGTGGAAACAAAATTTAAGTATAAATGTTTCAAATGCCATAATTTTGGACAGAAGGCATCGGATTGTAAGAAAAAGAAGTCTTCTCAGACTTTTGAACGAAAGACTTCAGAATCTAATTGCGTAGAATTTGATGTGAATGTTAAACATGAAGCTTTAACCGTGTATCACGTTTCAGATAACTGTTCAGCTATTGAGGCTAAGCGTCCTCGTCAGGATTGGTTGTTTGAAAGCGGTTGCAGCTCGCATATGTGTAACGACGCAAAAAGGTTTGATGAAGTATTGCCATGTAGTCAAAATTTGAAATTAGCCACTGATTCCTTAACAACCGCGCAAGGTAAGGGTACAGTTAAGATATTAGCATGCAACGATGATATTATGCGGAAAATCCAATTCGAAGATACGTTGTTAGTTCCTGATCTCCGTAATAACTTAATTTCAATTTCTAAATTGACCGAACGAGGTTGTGTAGTCACTTTCAAACGTGATGTAGCATATGCAACCAAGAATGGTGAAGTTAAGTTAACTGCTGATCGTAGAGGTAATTTATATTACTTGAGGGAGCAAGATGCTTCGGCATCTGTTGTATCAGGTAAGGATGTGGATTTGTATAGATGGCACGAGCGTATGGGACATTTAAATGCCAGAGATCTTATGAAAGTATTGAAAAAGTCGAATATAGAAGTCACAAAGTCTGATATTGAGTTGCGTGATTGTGATGTGTGTGTTAAGGGAAAGATGGTTTCGTTGCCTTTTGTGAGGTCCAGTCACCCATGTAACGAAAAGTTAAAAATTATTTATTCTGATGTGGTAGGCCCGATGAGAGTTGAATCGAATGGCGGAAATAAATACTTTGTTACTTTTATCGACGACTGTACTCGTTGGTGTGAAGTATATATGTTAAAAAATAAAAGTGACGTGTTGTCAAAATTTAAAATTTTCAAATGTCAAGTTGAAAATTTGACAGAAAAAAAAATCAAATATTTTCATTCTGACAATGGAAAGGAATTTGTAAACAATGATTTTTCGAAGTTTTTACAATGTAAAGGAGTAAAGAGAAGGTTGACTGCGCCGTATTCGCCGCAGAGTAATGGAATTGCAGAACGGATGAACCGCACTTTACTGGAGAAGGCAAGATGTATGTTGTTATCCTCTGGTTTACCAGCAAGTTTTTGGGCGGAAGCTATTGCATCCGCGTGTTATTTGCGTAACAGATGTCCGACTAGCAGCCTGAATGGTGAAATTCCTTATGAGAAATGGTTCGACAAACCTGTAAATATTGAGTATTTTAGAACATTCGGTGCAAAAGTTCATATTTTGGAAAAAGAACCAGGGAAGGATAAGTTTGCAGCACGAAGTTCCCCCGGAATTTTTGTAGGCTACCCAGCTGAATCTAGTGGCTATAGGGTGTGGATATCTGAGAAAAGAAAAATAGTGGTTTCAAGAGACGTCAAGTTTCAGGAAGAGAAACAGACTGAAAGTGGTGTTTCAAACAAATCATCTATTGAGCTGCAATATGAACAAGATAATGTTAATAAAAGAAAGACTATCGAAGTTGAATTGTCAAGCAGACAAAATAGTTTACATCCTAGTGTTCAACCTTCGAATATTCAAACAACAATTGTTGGATCCTCACATATACCTATCGAAAACGAACTAAACGCAGAAAGTACTGAAACCAGTGATAGAAGTGAGACATTGGACGAGATTATCACTTTGAAGAGAGGCCCTGGAAAACCTAGGATTGAGAGAGGACATGTTGGACGCCCTCGGAAAATCTATAATATGGTTGAAGTAAGAGAAACAGAGAATAGTGACAGTGAGTCACAGGAAGAATATGGTGACTGTGGTGATTTTGCTGGAGCTATTGAGACTAATTTGAAGGAAGCCTTGGGAAGTGATGAAAAGGTCAAATGGGAGGAAGCAATTCTATCAGAAATAAGAAGTTTAGTGAAGAATGATACGTGGGAGATTGTAAAGAAACCACCTGATCGAAATGTCGTTGGATGTCGATATGTGTTAACATCGAAACTTAATGTTGATTTAACAGAAAAGAAAAAGGCCAGACTTGTCGCAAAAGGATACAGTCAACAACATGGCCTGGATTATTTCAAGACGTTCGCTCCAGTTGCGAGAATAGCAACAGTTCGGCTGTTAATTGCTTTAGCAGTTGAAATGGACATGGACATAGATCAGATAGATATAAATACTGCTTACTTAAATGGAGATCTTGACGAGAGTATTTATATGAGAATCCCGAAGCTGCTGAAAGAAAGCTTAGAGAAATTGATAAGTTTGGATGGCAGAAAAAATGCAATAGGCAAAAGAGCTGCGAAAATGCTTGAGAATATGAAAGCAGGGGGTGACACCTGTCTTTTGAAGAAGTCTCTTTATGGTCTTAAGCAAGCTGGAAGACAGTGGGATATCAAGTTGGATATGAAACTCAAAGAAATGGGTTTAAGTCCGACAGTTAGTGAACCATGTTTGTATCATAAGCGTGACAGTAAGGGAATAGACCTTTTTGTCGTCGTTTATGTAGACGATATATTAATCGCGTCGCGCGATAGAGACACTATTAAAATGTTCAAGCAAGAACTGGCAAAGAGGTTTGAACTAAAGGATTTTGGCCAAGCTACCTTTTGTCTTGGAATTGATATCAAGAAAAATGGTAATGAATATCATTTGTCACAGGAAAGATATATAAATACCATTTTGAAAAAATTTGCCATGGAGAACTGTAATCCTGTTCAAACTCCAATGGAGATCGGATTAGAGATAAGTAACAAGAAAAAGAATGAAGGGGAAAAATCATTTCCGTATAGAGAACTCATCGGAGCACTTATGTTCTTGAGCGTAGCGACTAGACCAGATATCGCGAACGCAACGGCAAAACTCGCACAATTTGCAGAGAATCCGCAGGAAACTCATTGGAGAGCTGCAAAGCGGATCCTTAGATACCTAAAGGGTACAATAACTCAAGGTTTAAGATTTAAATCGACGGGTAAATGCATTCAAGGTTATGCGGATGCAGATTGGGGTAACTGTGAATTAGATAGACGGTCTTTTACCGGCTATGTTTTCATTTTCGGTGGAGCAGCTATCTCATGGGCATCACAAAAGCAACGCATAGTTGCGACGTCGACTTGTGAGGCTGAATTTGTAAGTTTGGCGGAAGCTATGAAAGAAGCAGTATATTTAAATTGTTTACTGAAGGAGCTTAGTCTTTATAGTTTGTGTAAAGTGAACATGCATGCTGATAACTTAGCTGCTATCTGCCTAGCTGAAGATCACGGTATCTATCACGCGAAAAGTAAGCACATTGACATTAGGCATTTCTTTATGAGAGATGTGCTGTGTGAGAACAAGTTTATAACCTTAAAACATTTGGCAACAGAAAATATGTTGGCGGATATTTTCACCAAACCTTTGCCTCGTATAAGGCACCAAGTGCTAAGAGAAGGGTTGGGGTTGCACTTGCTAAAGTGACTTTTATTAAGCATGAGTTGAGGGGGTGTGTTGAAGATCACCTTCATGCTTTCATATCCAAGAGCTGGCTAGCTGCAACCGCTATAATAGAATTGTCACGTATATTCAAAATATGATTTTGAACGTAGCTTTGTTTTGCTATGCTGTGTCAATCTGTCTACATAATTCTCCTCGTGTACTTTTCTACTAATAATTAATGTTACTAATACGCTTTATTGTGTTTACTCTGTAGCATCGTATTACCCAACAGTAAATATTTCGTTGTATTAAATTGACAACATTTTATATATTAAAAACATGGGTCAATAAACCCAGTCTCGCTTGTGAAATGGTTTGTACATTAATCGACTAAAGGTATAAAAGTATTTACTTTTATGTTACTACTTTAAATAAAAAATGTAATGTATGTCAATTGGTTTGTGTCATTATCAACACAAATCGGGCAGCGTTAATTGGAAAAGATAAAAACAGTTTTTAAATAAATATTTTTTTATAACAGGAGGTATTGAAGCAATCAGTTTTTTTTACAACTTTTTGGAAAAATGCATTAACTCACTTTGTTTTACAGCCTTTCAGAGTTTGAGTGGCCAAGACAAGTAAGTGAATATGAATAAAACGACTTAAGTTTGGCGGCCGATGAGACCAATAAAATAAACCCATATATTTTAAGGAAATAAAAAAAGTAATAAGTACATTAATAAATTCGGAGGCGCCAGAAAGATAAAAAAAGCCGGGGCTGATGAGACCAATGAAATAAAACTATAATTGTTTGGCAAATTATAAAAGGTAATAAGTCCAATTATGAATTTGAAGGCGCCAGAAGGATAAAGAAAAAACCTACAAATATTTCACTGCACATTTACTCGTCCTTCCATTACAATGATAAACTATTTAAACTATACCTTATTATTTCAAACTAAGGCTTGAAGCCTTTTATGTACCATTCAATCAGCTTCAGAAAAATAATTGGTTACAAATAGTGTGGTTGGATAATGTGGCCCTAGGTTTTTATATGGCGAGTGTTTTTTTGAAGGATGGTGATATTTGTCTCACTATAGCTTTGCCTTTGGCAAGATGACCGTTTTTCGATTGTACTACCTAGTTTCCTTCAGGTACGGAGCTGGATTCGCCGTGAGCATTATGAATGACTCGAAGCTTGAGATCATACCTTACGTACATATCTCTGAACGATATGCTTTGCAATACCTTGTTCGTATCTATTACAACCGACGAAAAAGAGGGGTGTTATTAGTTTGACACCTATGTCTGTTTGTGTGTGTTTGTCTTTGGCATTCGGCTCTCGAACGGATGGACTGATTTCAAAGAGAATATTTTTTGGTGGTTCTTATCTAATTCCGTCCAGCCGTGGACGCAACTAGCTGTTTTCCTGGCCAATTGGGTTTTTTTTTTTACTGGAAAGTTAATTTTTTACTGAGGCCACTTGTTTGCGTGTAATAAGGAACATAGGAGTACAAACAAAACAACGGATAGTGGTTTACAAAATTGGACATAGATATTCCGTTTTGTCTAATCGTGTGAGTTTACAATTTTCTAATTTTCACTGAATAATAATGAAAAAAAGGTTTAAAAACATATCTGAGATTTTTTCAAAAACCAAATATTTTTTTACCTCATCAAATTCCAAGCAGATATTGACGTAAGTAGGCTTGTAGAATAATCAAAAAAAAAAATGTGAAGCACCGCTATCTCTAGTGTACCATACTAATGTATTCGTCACGTCACATATGAGTGCGCGTGAGTGGCAACAAGAAGATTACACACAGATGCCAGTTTATTTTGCTGCGTTTTATTATCACTTTGTTATTCTAACAGAAGGTAGATAGGTCGTGTACGTGTAAATCATAGTTTTTTAAGTGCATTATATTGATAATACGAATTCTAGACATAATCACGAAGTGAAATTACTTTCAGATGATTAATTCAAAAAGATTACATGATAATAATAATAATTTTTTTTATTGCATTTATCTTAAAATTAAAAATTTACATTCGACAGTGAAACATAAGACAGCAAAGCAATTGGCAGTGGCTCAGCTTGTGCTGACTTGGGATATGATCCCAAACAGCGCTGATTTTCAGCCACACCCATCTCTCCATAAATGTTGGGTGAGACGTAGGTCTTGAGGGTTAACTTTGATAATCATGTTAATTGGCCGCTAATACAATTATCACCTACGCTCTAGTGATATAGGAACTTTAAAGGTTTTAGCTTATTATTATTATTATAGCTGCGGAGACCAAAGGGAGGGATGATGTCAGGAGTCATTCCAACAGTGATAATTACTCAAAATCCAAATTGAAATGCAGCATGTCCTCTCTCATAAAATGTCCTTTACATTTCAATTCCCGTTTCCCGGGAATTGTCGGAAAACATCATAAATTGCCGGAGGTACAAATAACGCACTGTCCGGGATAACTTATCGCGGCTATGAGATGACTTATGAGGTGAGTCTGGCACGCTGCCTGTTCGGCGTTCGGAATATTCCCAAAGTACTCCTTTTGTTGGGACATAGCTAACTTACACGCTGATGTAGAAACTCCACAGTGTTTTGGTGGTCTATTGTCAAAGGTCAGATGTTTTAGTAAAATTATAATAAAGCATCGTAATGCCAAGCATAAATTTGAAAACCAAATTATTGATGAAAGTAGTATATTTCGGGTATTTCTTAATACACCACAGATAGCAGACAGCTTTGTGCCTTTCCCTTAATATGACATTAAAATGTGAAATTTCAACATACTTACAGAAAAACGGACTGCCACAGGCGGGATTTTAAGTGTGTTTTAATTTCACATTGTAAAGAAAATTGCATTGCATAAAGTAACTTAATGCCTTATTACAAACGTCTTGTAACTGCCATTTTCAGAATAAGTAAATTTAAATTGCTTATTCAAATTCCAAACTTACAGGGAACAAAGCAAACTCCAAAGACGCCACGCCACAACAGCACATACCTGAAACCCAACACATACAACGTTTCGGAGTCCTATGTACTGTGTGTATTATTTATATGCAGCCAGCCCATGCGAGAGGCTGTATCGATTGCAGAAGCTTCCAGGGGTCCTAGACCGAGTTAAATTGCATAGACGATCATGACAATATCTATCTACTTCGTTTGTTAAATGTATGAAATTAACATGCCAGTTCGCTATGTCGTCACATTATTTACCAAAGGCGAATGTCATTTCCATAAATTTTGCCGACGAATATTACAGCGAATTTCGTCGTCGACCATTCAATGTAATTTAGTCTCACTAGCTTCGTCCTACACATATGTCTATGTAAAAAGTTATAATACGAGTATACTCCAAGTTTGGGAGTCAAGATACGCCCACCGAAGCTGTTGAGTTAGCTAATTGGCTGTCGAGTTTTTTAATTAATAGACTTGAATTTTCTAGATCAGTTACATGGTATCAAGAATTGCTCAGTCATGCTTTGAATTTAATAAATTTTATTCCATGACTTAAGAAAGAAACGCCCACGATCAGGGTCCTAAAATGAGCGCGCAATTTGTTGTACCTCGTAAAGATTTAGAGGCCGGTACTCCTAATCGTTTTGTTCTTATTTTCGTCAAGTCAAATTTGATTCAATATAATGCTCGTAGTACAATTTTAAATTTGACCATTTTCGTAATGTTATTAAAACATAATTGGTCTAAGACAACAGGCGTTAATTGACAATTACGTAACCCACGTTATAACATTCACCATAAAACTTTGCTAAATGTGACTTAAGTATCATCTTATGATGACTTAAAGCCATTAAAGTTAGATAATTCCAGTCACTTTTTAACTATGTAATTTAAACTTAACTTAGAATGTTAAGTTTTGCATTAAAATATCTTCGCCAACTTTACTTTCGCTCGGGTTCTCTAAACGAATTCAGGTAACATCTTCATTAAAGTTCAAGATGCGGGATCAAATTGCAAGGCATCACAGTTCTTAGTTCTGGTGGTATACCATTCTAGTCCTTTTTGCCTGAGTAATTAAGACTACGAACTGCAGCAGACCCGCCACCGACCGCGGTGTTGATGTAGGGCCGTCAACTTCTCTTTGCAGGAAAAGTTGGTTTTCTTATGAAAGAACTGTTAACTACAAGGCTTGAGAACGGACCTCACTTTAAGTTAAAGTGAAGCTGGAACTAATGTTATGATATTTTATTTCTTGAGAAATGTCTGAAGGAAATGCTATGCGAGTACTAATGGCTATGTTATTTGTTTCAGGTAAATACGAGTACGGAAATTAAGGTCAATCTAAAAACAAGTAAGACTATTTCGCAATATGACGAATACTCAAATTAAAGCTTCACTTGGTTTGAAACTGGCTAAATCTTTCTAAAACATGGTCCTTGTTTTAATATCGCGCTCGCCCGCATAAATGTGTCATGAAAAAGACATGTCGAGGCGAAATGAGGCCTCCGTTAACAAGTAAATGAACCTTATGTATCTGTCACCCTCTATACCGGGAAGTGTTACGATTAATTAATTAATTAAACTAAGTTTAATAAACATGTCGATCTAGGGATGCCAGATAAATTCTTCCTGTTATCGGGATCAATAACCGATTTTTCGGGATTTCAGGGCTTTGGTCGGGAGAAATAAAAAATAAATTAATAATGTGACTTATACATGATATTAAGTAAACAAACATATTTTTACAATGCACTGTAGATATGAGAAAGAAAATCATAGTAGGTTTTTGTGACACATAAGAACCGAATGAGAATGTTTATTGTTTTTGTTCTTGCCATAAGTATTTGTCATTTTTCTACCGCATTTAACAACATTTGATGAATTCCGCCTTCATTAAATCCATGCTCATCCGGTTCCTTTCTTTTGAGTATAAATTATTAAGTATACTATAAACGCGTTCGCAGTAAGCGTTACTTACTAGAATTGAAATTATAAAACATATAATTTTGGTTTAATTTTAGCATCAACGCAGTTTTTTATAAAACTAGCTGACCCGGCGAACTTCGTACCGCCTTAGCGTTGCAATGATTGAACAATGTCATCGAATGACATTGACATTAGTTACGCGCGTTTTTTAAAATATGCAAAATTAAATGTATATTTTTCAATATTTCTGAGAGATTTTCTTAATATTTTGTTCCGTAAGAACCTTCTCCTAATAATAACAAATACAACAAAAAAAGAATTTGTGAAATCGGTCCAGCCATTCACGCGTGATGCCGTGACCAAGGAAAATGGGCTTCATTTATATATATATATATATATATAACTTAAAGAGCATTTTTTATAAAGACTATTTACTAAAATCAAAACGTTCTTCCAAATACCTGATGGCCCTTTGAAAAAACTGCTCTGCTTCTTTGTTAAAGTTTTATGTTTGACGAGAATGTGAACTATGTCGGGAGTCGGGAGGACATACAAAAAATAGGGAGAATCCCGCCAATTCCCGACCGTCTGGCAACCCTAGGTCGATCCCATTTTAAGAACATCACGTTATGAGGCTAGGAATACTTAGCGCGCGTAGACTCACCCTATTTTAAGAGTGCAAGCAAAGGGGTTAAGAGGCTGAATGCATCAAAAATATTCGTTTGAATATTTTTGATGCATGTTGGCACCCCTGCACTCCGGTGCATCGCTCGCTATGTGGGGCACTAGCTCACCTAGGTCTGGCTAGGTTCAGGGCCCTACTATCAGCTTAAACACGGCACGGTTCACGCCAATTTACCGCAGTCGGTAATCAGAAACGCGATTCGTGTTCGTCCTTGTTGGAATTGCTCAACTTAGGTGTTATTCTTGTGCATGAGACGGAATTAAAATTGAGCTGTATACATTGTGCAGTTAGCACTAGACATGTTTGTTTTTGTTATATTAATAATAATGTCATCCCTTGTGAATTTCGGATGTTGGCACGTAAAATAATCTTGAAGAGGGTAACATGGAGTTGCAGGTGCACTATTAGGAAAACACTTTTGGTGTATGGTTGGATGACAAAGAAGAAGAAAACCAAGAAAAATCTACTAGTATTATAAACGCAAAAGTTTGTATGTACGGATGTTTGTTACTCTTTCACGCCAAAACTACGGGACCGATTTAGGTGAAATTCGGAACATAGATAGGTTATGAATGACCTATAATAACACACAGGCTGTTTATCCCGTAAAACTTCACGGTTTCTGTAAAAACTGTTTGGGTAAAACGGGTTCGATGCGGGTGAAACCGCAGGGCGCTGCTAGTGTAACATAATGGTTGAAAAAAAAAAACTGTATGGTAGAAGTCTCCCCTATCCAACTTAATTTTGTGTGTCGGCAGTTCCGCGATCTCATCAGTTGTTGTTTAGAAAAGCTACTGTGTACCTAAAAGATATGTTCCTCACCGGCCGAAACCAGTTATACAAATGTCAATGTCATGGTTTTAGCAGTTCGGACGAAGTATACGGAAACGTATTTTGTGTTTGCTTGCGACCTTGTGAGTCAACACTTTTACCGTTTCGGACTTGTTTTGTTTGACAATCGCTACATACGAATCAGGTATTTCTGAGACGATGTGACTTGGAATTGGCCTTTATATCCACAGACAATATTTTAAGGTTTTTTTTAACTCTATAAATCAGCAATATTTTCCAGCACTGATTTGGATCCAACTATGCCACGGTGTCGAATTTAGCTCCAGCATAGCGCAAAAATTTCCTTCATGCGTTAATTTTTACAATATTTATTTGTTTAAGTTCTGCACAAACATGTGTACAATGGTGGGCTTAATGTCGAAAGCATTCTCTACCAGTCAACCATAGGGCCAAGCAGAGAAAATTCAGGTGGTGCACATAAAGTATGACAATAATTTTGTAACGCTTTACTAGTGCGAAATACTCTTAATGTAGAGTCCAACGATTTAGAAGGTACATGCTTTTCTACTGTTCTTTAATTCATTAAAAAAAACAACTAGAATATGCTCTTATACTTATTATATTTTTTTATCAAGAGATTGCGTAACCAGCATTCGGTTATGGGGTTAGTTTGGAAAAGGTAGTAGTAGAACCTTCGGTAAGGGTAGCGCAGCCTTTTACAGCGCGACCCACATCGTTGAATAGACGCGGCATAGGAAAACAGGGGTGCTTTTTGTGAGGATAGTGTTGTTGTTATGCAAGAACATGTGCCTTATGTTTGTCTTTTCATTTATCCTGATTTTGGAATGCCTTGTGGTGTGGTGTGCCTTTTTTAGTCGCCGTGTCGCCGTTCTTTTGTTTTGAGCAGGTTGTAACTTTTGGCACAGTCTTGCTTTTGGTATCTTTACCAATAACCAACTAACCCACACTTAGTGCGGTTGGAGGTAGAATCAGTTTTTTTACTCTAAGCTTTGGGTGGTCTGATCTTCATTTGTGATATTCAAAAGTAAGTAAGTACATTTGACGATATTTCAGTTATAAATCTGAATATTATTTTCCCTTTCTACCACTTATTGTTGACTACAAATAACACGAAGAGCGTAAAGATTGTTTAATTTAATATTAGCTACCTTAAATGGGCATGGTTAATGCCACTTAGCGTGCTCGTAGCTATTTTCCCACATTACTGACCATTTACTGACATAAATTATAAAATGTGCCATTATGTCAGACGAACACAGTTTAAAAGATTATCTCGTTACACGTTTTATTTACTGCCTTAATAAATATTTCGCGAAGGTCGGGTTGATTTAGGTTATTAAATTCATTACAGCAATTTTATCTGATTTTATGTCAGTTTGAAGATCAGATTACACGCTGTTATATCAATATAATTCCACATAACTGTATGTATAACTTGTCAGTGTTTGCCTTAAATTTATGGTTTACATTAAGGTACACACTATTATAGAGCTACCTATTGTAGAGCTAGTTGCAACAGGGACGATTTTTCAACAAAAAAACCGTCTGAATTGCTGTTAGATAGATGGGCTTACAAAAAAAATAGTTGTCTTCCGTCAATAATTTAATGGATAACGTGGAACAGGTGGTAATTAGACAACAAAACAATGCAGGCACTAAAACTAAAAACGAAAACTGTTTGAGCCTAAAAATAAGTTAAACATTTTAACTTCTAAAACGCCCTGTTTTCGTTAATAAATAAATACCTAGCAAGCTAATGATATTACTTTAATTAAAATAAACTAAATACTTATCCTCGCAAAGTTTCAACGCTTCACGCTCCAGTTAACAGTTCGACACTCAAAGCCGATGGAAAATGGCTCAAAGTTGATGGAAAAAGTCGACTGCTAATTTGTATTGTACTGATGGCCAAATAAAGAGGTTATTATTCGCTTTTTGAAAATCACTTACCTATCTTTCCAGCTATTTTGGGTGTATTCGTCGGGAATGGCTCTGGCAGGTTTTTTTTCTTATTTTCAATGTGTGTGTGTATCACACATTTAAGAGTTGTAGTTTTATTATATAAATTCTTTTAAAAAGACTAGCAGGCATAGCATGGTCAACAACTTCTAAATTGATCGGGTGCTTAGAGCCTCAACACACTGGCCCTTCTTACGAGTACTCTACACGGGATATGGGTTCATCCAATCGACGTCTTATTTTATTTAGAGGTTTTGCCTTTTCGCCTCCTCAAAGTACTGACATTTTGGACCATTTATTCACAACTAGTGGCCCCCCGCGACTTTGTCCGCGTGGAATTCCTTTGTTTTCGAAATCGCGGTCGAACTGGATAAAAAGTATCCTATGTCCGTTTCCTGGTTCTAAGCTACCTTTCCACCAATTTTCAGCCAAATCGGTTCATCCGTTCATGAGTTATAAATAGTGTAACTAACACCACTTTCTTTTATATTTAAAGATTCACAATTGAAAGCCACAGGGAAAGAGAGAGGTGCTTTGTTAACAGAAGCAACAACGTTTTGTTCTTACACGTTAATTCAATATTGGATTTTTTAAATAAAATAAAGCTAATAGCATTATAGACAGTATAGTAACATTTAACTGACCATGCAATGTTATAAATGACCCTTCACTTACCATCTGCCATTGATTGATTTCCACATCGATTCTTTCACACTGCTGCATTTTTCTTTTAAAAAGAGATTTTGATATTTCATTAATCATACTTACAGATCATCCATCACTGATATAACTGGTATAAACTTAAGTTATTATTAGTGAAATTTGTGATGGTTAACTTTTGAAAGCATGATCGTCGATTCCACGTCTATGCCAAGGTCTGTCGAAACATGATGGATGAATAATAGCAATATGTACGAGCAATCTATTGTGAATGGGTATTGCGAAATTCATGTGCAAATCGAAAGCCTAAAACGTTTTGTGAATAAGTCACTCATTGCCAGGAGACTGCGTTCTTAGTTTTCTATTTAATAAAAAGGTCAGTAAGCCTACTACGAAATCCGACAAAAGGATAATAGGTCTTTCGTTGTACGCATGACAGCACGACAAGGTAAATATACTCGTAAATACTGTGACATTTTATGCGTATTTAATGAGGGCATTTTGCAATTAAAAGTAACATTATGCGTTGTCATCGGTACAGCGAAAAACGATTATAGTTTTGTCGGATTTCGTTTTTCGTAGTAGGCCTACAGTTCCAAACTTTCGGTTGAGGAGACGTTTGGTTTTATACTTACTGTCATGAAATCACTCCGCAAGCCGGCAAGTTTCTGACCTATCTCATTCGTATAGGCTCCTCATTTTAACTTAAGTATATTCTATGTTGAGTGAATGCAAAAAAATCTTTAGAAAGGTATGTACTTAGACGTATTTCACTTTATTCAGGTCATGTATGTGTCGTTAGAGGACACCCATCTTAGAAATGTATAGTACAAGGCGCCCTTATTAGTTTCTTTCTCTAATGAAGCTTTTATGCTCGATCACAATGCGTCGAGAATTAACCTTTTTCCGATAGTACTTCGGTAATTGCCCGTTTTGTCCGTCAACTTGTCTCGAGAACCACAATCGACTAATGTACAGTAGGTTAACAGCCACCAGGCCAACAAAATCTTCATCAAATTCGTGAATGGGTTGAAATTATACACTTTTTTACGTATTATTTCGCGATTTGCTACCATACATGAAAGGTGACACTGACAAAATTGGAAACACCTTGAAGCGTGCTTCAATCAAAACTTACTTCAAGCCGCCGAAGAATATATAATAGGCTATATGACACCACCAATCGTTGATATACTCTTTATTATCAGGAAAAACGGTATGCCTCCATAGATTTTACATGGGAATACAAAAACGTGACGTCACGGTTGTGAATCAGAAATTGGAGTCAATTGACAGAATATTTATTGAATTTTGTGTGTTTAAAAATTGGTTTCTACAGCTTTTTGGAAATATACTGGTTGTATAAACTTCATATGGGCTATGTTGTTTAAACGCCATGGTCTTGAAAATATTTAAGATTGGTGTCATCATGCCTATTCTTACCACCGGTCAAGTGTAACATACCTCTTCAAGACGCAGGGGTGTAAAGTACAGTGTATGTAATGACAGCTAAAACCTTAGTCTACCTATGACTACGGTCGCTGAAAAGGGTCCGAAACGGCAGATTCAAATAAAATGTAAATAAATCGCGAATTAATCCGTAAAAAAGTGTCTCATTTCAAAGTTAAATTATATGAAAATCACACAAAATAAATATGTCTTGTTTGCCTGCTCTATCAATAGTTCGTAGTTTTCGTCAATATAGTCGCTCGGTTTCTATGTAAGCGGGCCTTTGGTATCTCTCTTAACTGTGACCAAATAATCTCCATTGAATGACGACGTATCGAGGAATTTGCACAAATATCCCTTAAGCCACTCTGATTGATTGCTGTTTATGTTACAAAGTTGCTAATTAAATCAATCAAGCCCATTTATCTGCAGACGTTTCTTGATAGAAGTTGGTACTTTATTACTGGATTAAACATTGGAACAGTGCCACGTGGAGTGTTACACAAATAAATTACAATAAAAATACCTCGACATGGGCCAGGAAAACGGATTTTAACTGGCCGTGACTTAGAACCATCGTGGTTAAATGATCTTTGTTGGTATATTTTTGAAAAAAAAACCGGTCAAGTGCGAGTTGGACTCGCGCACCGAGGGTTCCGTACAAACCTGTAGATAAGGAGTAGTACTCGTAACTTAGAAATTTTCAAAATTGTCAAAAATTTTTTTTTTTTATATGATGAAACTGAAAATTTACGGTTTTCGTAATTTTTCCTATATCTGTTCTATAAGACGTGACTTCGTACTAAATTTCAAGATTCTAAGTTTACGGGAAGTACCCTGTAGGTTTTGATTCCCGTGCGGGTTTCGAAAATTTGCGGAAATTTGCGGCCTAAAGGGCTGTATCTTTTGATTGCGTTGGCTTAGAAGGTTGATTTTTCTACAGCTTCCAGGGACAGTAGACCTAAGTATCATATAGAATTTTTTTTGTTTGATACCTCCACGCGTTCCTGAGAAAAACGGTCTTGACAGACGGACGGACGGAAGGACGGACGGACAACAAATTGATGTTATAAGGGTTCCGTTTTTTTCTTTTGAGATACGGAAGCCTAAAAACACATTTATTATTCGAATGAGTACCTAAATATAATTATTTCACCGTGTCTCTCATATTAGCATTGGTTCGAGAAAAACACCTAGGTTTTTAGAAGTCTAGTGCTAACTACAAAACTAACTTGTTTATGCTAGTGCTTGCTGATCCTCGTGCAGATTTCAATGTCAACACACGATCACGAGCTCAAGAACAAGATTAACAAGAAGTACTTAGATTATTCTATGTCCATTAGGCGTGGGACATACGAGTACAGTCCGCGTCAAATATTTTGTGGCATCGCAATGCCAACCATGTTAAAATAACATTTCAAACATTCTCCTGGTGAATCTATTGAAAGCTGACAAATTGGTAACTTAACTTGGTTGTGGTACTAAAGTGTGCATAAACATATTTTTGACAATGACTGTACATAAATTGCCATAGGTAGATAAATCAGATTCAAACACTAGCGTGCCTATCTAACTATTCTATCGATATCTAACTAGTGACTAACCAACCGGCCAACCGCTTTCACTATTGAAACCTTTGGTGGAAAACATGGCTTCGATTTAACTTACAACGGGTCATACACTTACACAGTGTGAAGTAAGTGAGTCAAACTTTTTAGTCCTGTCAAAGTTACTGTAAAACAAATTGCGACAAATGTCAGTTCATCATCATTCATGTACGTTCTGCTTTACCAAGCAATTGCCCTGTTCCATCCCTTTTTTATCATTGACTTTCATTCTACAGGTAATTTGTCACAAAATTTGCGAAAATTTTTAGCTCAATAACCGCATAGTTTTTTTTTGTTAAAGAGAATGAAAAATCTCAAAAGGGCTCCAGTTCGCATAGCTCAATTTTTTTTTTAAATCTTCAAAACTCATGTAACTTATAAAGTCTTATAACACTTATTACTTAGAGCCTATTTATAACCAAGTGCACTCGTGCAGCAAGCGATGCACGTAACGTCACGATGCACTCAACTAACAGGCTTTTAGCAAACTGGTGGAACAAGATGAACACAGATCGCCTTACACCGTGAAGGACAAATGTGACGTAGGATATATAGACTATGTTCATTTGAGATAATGTAGGGAAAGTTTTTTTTTAAATAGGTCTAGCATTTTCGGAGCCTGTTGGCTTTTAGCAAGGCTTATGCATCAGGTCAGGTAGGCGATTGTGAGGATCATGTGTAACTAGCTTCCCGCCGGTGGATTCACCAGCGTGGAATATAGCTATGTCATTAGGGATAATGTGGGATTCTAATGTTTTTTTTTTAATTTGGTCCAGCATTTTCGGTGCCTATTCAATTAAATAAAACATACAACCAAATCTTTCTTCTTTAAAGCATTAGTGTAGATGTGGATGAAATAAGCAAATGGGAATTGTAATGGAACATGAATGGAAAGTTTAATAAAGAGCCCAATTAACAGCCTGTTAGCAAACTAGTAGCACGTATGAACGCGGATCGCCTTACAGCGTGAAGTACAAATGTGACGTCGGGCGAGATGCATCAGGTGTTATGTGAAAGCAATAAGAAGTTGTTAGGTCTTCAAAAGTAGTCATCAGTAATAGTAAAATATTAGATGCGCCCAACTAAAGGCCACAAGCAAACTTGTGGAACCAGTTGAGCTCAGATTGTCTTACACCGTGAAGGACAAATGTGACGTGGGGTAAGTTGCATCAGGTGGGCGGCTGTAAGGATTATGGATTATGAGCATAGATTTAGAATCTCACCGAACTTTGAGAGTGATGGAACAGTGAGTGTACCTGTGTATTGCGCTCACACTTGCGCACTATAGTATCTCCTGTGTAGTTGGCTGATCTCTGTTGAGATTGGCCGCCGTGGTCGAAATCGGTCAGGAGGACTTTTATTATTATATATATTCAGAATATACTATGGTTATGTGACTAGCATAAACAAATGGGACGTGTAAAAAAGTCGTCATATCACTTTTATACGGGACAAAAAAATAACTTCAGATAGATAGAACTCTGTTTGTATTGGCCGGTTTATTATCTGACTGTAAATCTTTTGCATTTAAAACGTCAATCGAATCTACAAACGTCTGTCGATAAGCCTGAAAAAAACCGGATGCAATAAGACAAACATCAACCTGATAGGTTTTGCATTAGGGAAGAGTTATTTCACCAGTTGTCGGAACAAGCTTGAAGTTTTTATCTAGGATCTTATCAGGATCATAATCGTAAAATCAGCAGAGATGTGAAAAATAGTTTAGTAAAAGTATTTAAATACAAAATGCAAATGCATAGTTGCTAGCACTATTTCAAATAGAAATACAAAGTAGTTTTGAATAAAAGTATTTAAATACAAAATGCAAAATACGTATTTTTTAAATAGGTTTGGAAAATAAAATACATTGTTAAGCATAACCACTTTTATTTATTGAACTGATTTTAGAACTAGTATTTGTTCAAAGAGTTCATCTTTCATGTTCCGCCTATGGGGCCTCATAATCATTCCACCAAATGAAAATAGTCGTTCTACAGGGGCAGAACTTGGTAAGCAGGTATTATATTTAAGGAAGAGTTTTTTTACATTAGGATACCTGTTCAAGGATTCTAAAGTATTGTCTTCATCTTTTAAATATTGTAGTGTTTCCAGATCTATTGTAGTCGTATTAACATTATTATCACTGGCTGCTGTTCTAGTTGACAAATGACAATGACAACACTCCGATCACGATCAGTGCGTTCATAAATAAAATGAAATAGAATGGAAAAATTGTAAAAATGAATTAAAAATGCAACAAAACTATTTTGTATTTTATAAATACTAAATATTTATATAGAGTAAGTATTTCAAATAAAATACAAAATACATTTAGAAAAAAGTATTTCAAATATAAAATAAAAATGGGTATTTTGCATTTTGTATTTGCATTTCAAATATATGTATTTCAAATAATTCACATCTCTGAAAATCAGTCGTCATCTGCTAGATAATTCCAAATCAGTCGGTTGCCATTTGTCAGCGGCCAGTATCGAGTTCAAAATTGGGCAAAGATTCAGCGATCTTACAAGCAGCACCTGAAATAGGTGTCCAATGATTAAAGCAGATCTTAACTTCCAAACTTCAGAAGCGCCTTGAAGTACAAATTGGTCGCTCGCAAAATTTATCGGCGCCATGCCGAAGTTTCCAGTGAGGGTTCAAGCTAGTTGAAATACTCTTAGTTTGCTAGAAGCAGAGTGTCTACTTAGTTCGTATTTTTAAGCCCCGACAAAAAAGAGAGTTGTTATAAGTTTGACCACTTTTCTGTTCGTGTGTCTGTCTGTAGCATCGCGATGCCACTCGGGAGTTACAATGCATCGTAACTACCGAACAGATGGACCGATTTTAGTGTGTTTCTTTTTTATACGAATGATAATTTAATCACGTATTTACTCCAACGAGTTCGCTCAAACTGTCAAGTTAGTATATGTAAAGCCTTTTCAACTCAGGAGTTGAAGGCATCGGCTATGATTCGAAACGGAATAATTTCGACCTTAGAGCATCGCATTTTTCTTTACAAAGTCCATACATATCTTCGTGGTCGGCTTATCCATTCCATCCCAGTAATATACTCAGGTGCTCAGGGGGACAATCTGCTAATCCATCGTAGCAAGTTCGTATTAAAATTGCCCAATTTTGCCATTTCGTCCATACTACAACTGTCAAATACAGGGGACTCAATTACGATTTTGTTACAATTTATTGACCCCGAGTTATGGCTACATTCAAAACTATACTAAGCTATTTCTAAGAACATATATCGGGTTATAGAGTAGGACTGCAGGTTTGGTGTAGATATCTGTTTGTTTGACAGCCAACCAAGGTTGAAGTCACCTTGATTTTTTAGCGGAACGAATCAAGGTATCGATTAAAGTCTGAACCAGACATGTTTGGTTTATTTTGTTGGCCTCTTTGCGCTACTTATGTATTTTTTGTTGGAAGATTTAATCGTCTTGAAAATGCCATTCAACTAAGATTACGTAAACGTGTAAGCTTAAAAGTTATAGACTCTTTATCCTTCACTTCGTTGTCAACAAATTGTAAACATTTGTTAATTTACTCAAGTCTTAGCACTTGTGTGGACTAAAAATTAGCACCAATTTGTCATTTTATATCTACCACATATTCATTGTCCGTTAAGCTCGGTAGGTGTATGATTAAATATATTGTTTTTATAATGATACAATTCGGTAAAAATATCTTAAATATATTCTAAATAGCACTTCTGTTTCCAGGAAACCTATTCGTTATTCCGTTTCATTAAGCGCATGCTTTTATCCGCATTTGCATATGCTAGCACGCATGTCGCCAAAAATCTCGAATCACTTAGGTCCTTCTGTATGTATGTAGTCAACGTATCTTAGATATCTTTTTCACTCACTCTGTGTTCCTGGTTTAAATTTATATCAGTATCCTATAGATCAGAGTTTGCTTGAATATAGCCTGCGCGATAAACCGACTTCCCAATGTCATCGATCTGGCCCGCAATAGCTTACAAGAGTTTTCTCTCTTAGCGACTAATCTTGCTTGAAATTGTTCAAGGAAACGTTTGTTTTGACCAATTAATTTATGTTTTGACCCCTTCTTTCGAATAGTTCCTTAGTAAGACTGTTTCAACCATCTGCATGAATCCGTTAAGAATGTAGATTCGCTGTCCTCTTCTGATTTAATAACAACTTGTTGTGCATCTCGGATTGTGAATATGATTTCCATGGCATTACGGAATCGTTTGCTGCGAATGACGTGCGTATTTGGTTCTTGACAAGGTTAACGTGATTCCTTGTTATGTGTTCCTTCCTTATCACTTTCAGATTCTTTTTGTTATTTTCGCTTATAATTGTTTATTTTATTTACTATTTACTTTATAGTTTTCTCTCTCATTCTCTTTACACAGTATAGTCATCGATTTTGTTTCTGCATTTACTACTACATGACGAGGAGCATTTATGACTAAAACTTCTGAAATTATAACAATGTTTGATTTCCTGGAAACATTAAATTATTAACACTAAAACATCATAAATTGGTTAACTCACTACAGGAAAATTAACATTACATTCATGCACTGTTTGTTTACTTGCACTAACTGTATAAATAGATTATTGTTTACTATCAACAATACATTACAACGCATGCAAATCTACGTCAGCCATTAAATAACTACTGTTTAATCAGCAATCAGAGCCACGCAAGTTTATTTGTCTTGATACTCGGCTTTGTTTCTTATGTAAAGATCTAACGTCTTTTTAGGAAATTAATTTTAGATCAGACAATAAAGTAACTGATAGCCAATGTGTTGATTTTTGAAGCTAATGGATTCAACTAAATAACAAGGCCGTACAAAAATCTTTTTCTATTTTTATCACTTCGTCATTTACTTTACCGTCATGTTTCTGCCGGTTGTTTTCCTGATCAAGTATTCGTTTTGGCAAACTCATTGAATGAATAAATAAATAGAATTAGCATCGGAATTAATTAAGCTAAGTCTATCAAGCGAATGCGAAACGCTCAGCGGTACCAGGAGAGCATGGCTCACGAGGAGGTTTTTGCAATCCGGCCGCGTGCATACTTACACAACCGGTCACGTCCGCGTGCCGCTCGCAGCATTGAAACTTACGTCATGCATTTATTCGGCGTTATATAGACCTGCTTTAGCACACCGCGCACGACCGGTAAGCCACGACAAACTCCAACACGCTCATGCCGCCCTGGTACATTCAGACTTCGCAAGGACCCAAAAGGATCCTTAAAACTTTATGTAACAACATCCAAGGCAATTTGAAACAACGAATTGCTCAAGAAGGATATTACGAGCGGTTGAACTTGTTTCCGCGATAAGGATATCCTCGAAATTGCGTCTTTTCTTCGCTCGATAAAAACGAATTTATTATTTTTCGTGCGATGTTATTATGATAGGGGTTAATAATATGTCTGGAACCGGTTTCGATGGAAAAAATTGCTAGATTTTGGCGAAGTCAAGTTCACTAGCGTGACCGCTGTGTGGCTTATTTTTATATTTTCGTCGCGCTCGGCGGATTGTTACGCGAGTTCAAACAAAGTGGCCTCGTTTGATATTTTTTCTTCGCCCAAGGTCCTTCGGCACGTGCCATCTAGATTTCGAATCTTTTTGACTCTATTTGAGTACACACGTCTGTAATTACTCACTATTTCAAAATATTAGCAGGTTCAGTCGACTGCTTCGTACATAAGTATGCTGGACCAGGCTTTAGAATTAGCTGTTACATTAAAAGTTTGTTACATTGAAAGTTTGTTTTATAGCGGTAATAGCCTGACTTGTTTGCAGCCTCGTGTCGAGAAGTTTTATTACTTTGCTAAACCGCTCTAGGTATGGCAAGATATATGGAAAGTCCTATTAACGTTTGACTTTCAGTTCAAACAACCCCTTAAAAGATGATTCTGGAGCTGAAACACTGTAGCAACTTTTCTATCATACTATTTTCTATAACATTCATGTTGTAGTTGAAATTTGATATTCATGTAGCTACATCTCTAATTAGCATAAACAAGCGATTTTAGAGCATGATCGAGCATTTCTAAGAATAACGCTTAATGCCTGCTTAATATGTACCGTACCGACTTCGGGTCGCCACACGCCACTATTGCGTCCAATTTTTATAAGGAATCGTTTTTGAATATAATTACTTCTATTTTTTAACACAAATGACCTTCATTTAAGTCTGCAACATAAATAGAGAGTACTAGCGGCCCGCCTGCGACTTCGTCTGTGCAAACGTTGGATTTTTTTATCCTTCCTGTTTTATCCCAAGAGAGCATTTAATCGGGATAAAAAGTATCCTTTCACCCAAGTCAGCTCATACCCTCCATGTGTACCAAATTTCATCAAAACCCGTTTAGTAGTTTCAGCGTGATTGACGGACAAACGTCCAAACAAGAAAAAACGCATATTTATAATATTATTATAATATTAGTGTGATTTGTATCGGTTCAACTACTATTGTCAGATTTTTTTCATTTTATTTACCTAAACACGACTTTCACACTCTTTGCAGGTTTAAATATCAACTCTTCTAGCTTTATAACGTCAATCGGATTCGTAAAATACATTTTGACTTTATTTGTGTACTCACGTCTACATTCTAAATTTCTTCTATTTCAAAATCTTAGCAGTTTCAGTCGACTTACAGATCAAAAGAAGTTTAAAAGAGAAGTCTGATCTTAAAACCTGAAGTATCACAAACTTGGCAGAAATTAATGGAGAAACCTTCATGGAATGTTAATTTCCTTATTGCTTACACGTAAATGTTAACGACCGTGATTAAAAAATACTTGCACAGAAACAAATAATGTAAACAATTACAATGGCCTTAAAATGGCAATTCCTAATATTTACGAATAATTATACGCGACTTCCGAAGAACAGTTAAACAAGTTTAAGTACGGTGACCAGTTGATGCAGTTGTTGGATTGGCTACCCTACGAGGGTGAATCAAAAAATTCTTGGAATCAATATTAAAAAATGCAAAGATTTAAATAATAATATTTTATTTTTCTACATAATCTCCCTCCAATGCAATGCATTTAGAATAACGCGTTTCTAACTTCCTTATTCCTTGTGAAAAAAAATTATTTTCTTGACTCGAAAAAGTCCTCTACGGCAGCTATAACCGCGTCATTATCGTGAAATTTTGTTCCACGAATTTCCTCTTTTAATTTTGGAAATAAGTGAAAATCACTTGGGGCTAAGTCCGGAGAATATGATGGGTGGTCAAGGAGATTGAAGCCAGCACAGCGGATTGCGTTGAGCGCAACTTCCGATCGATGAGCAGGAGCGTTATCTTGAAGGAACAACACGCCCAACGACAGTTTTCCACGACGTTTTTCTTTAATCGCTTCACGCACTTTCGGGATTAAATTTGCATAATAGGGTCCAGTAATCGTCTGGCCTTTTGGCATGTAATCAATAAAAAGGATTCCTTCACTATCCCAGAACACAGAGGCCATAACTTTGCCAGCGGTAGGAGCAACTCGAAATTTCTTAATGGATGGAGAGGATGGTCGTTTCCAAGACATGCTTTGTCTTTTAGTTTCAGGATCAAAATGGTGGACCCACGTTTCATCCATGGTGACAAGACGACGGCAAAAATTATCCGAATCACGCTGGAACATTTCGAGATTACGCTTGGAAATTTCCAAACGTCGCTTTTTGTTTTCGTCGGTTAACATTCGTGGCACCCATCTTGCAGACACTTTTTTGAACCCCAGTGAATCAATTAAAATGGATTGAACGCTACCAAAAGATATCTTTAGGATCTCAGCTATATGTTTTATAGTCATTCTTCTGTCTTCCAAAACCAGATTCTCAACCTTTTTGACATTTTCTTCTGTAACGGAGGTTGAAGGCCGCCCAGAACGCGGGTCATCTTTACAGCTTGATCTACCTCTTTTAAATTCAGCCACCCAGTACGCAACCGTAGAATAGGGTACAGCATCACCCCCTAATGTCTGCTGAATGTCCAAAAAAATTTCCTTCGTAGACATTTTTTTCAAACTGAGATATTTTATCACCGCACGTAACTCACTTTTATCCATAATTTTGACTTTTTAGCAACTCGTTGCACAAAAAAAATTATTACATGCGAACGAACTGACAAAAACAAGTGACAGTCTGCATAAATATAGTGTGATAGACACTCTTTAATTTGAATATCGAACTTGATCCAAAAAGGTTTCATATATATGCACTTCTAAGAACTTTTTGATTCACCCTCGTAAAATGCTTAATATAGGTTTAACGCAGATAAGGTGAAGCCAGTGTCTTCACTTTGAAAGATAACAACTATATCACTCTCTTAATTTAATGAAGACTCTGTTTAAGATGTTTTGAAATAGAACCAAGAGATAGATTTTTACCTAAAAAGACACAAAGTTGTACCGTCAGTTTTGTTTGTCGCGGTGAATGTACAAACATTATTAAAAATTGGATCTGGAAACTGCGGCCGCCCCGAGCAGACGACGTTGCGTGCCACCGCTCGTCTGTGGCTCGTGACCACGGCTGTGTGCTATCCAGCCGTAACGTCGAGCAGTGAGTTCCTTATACTCATTAAAATATATCGCGTTCAGACCCGATAACCACTAGTTGGTGTTTAAATGCAACGCAAAAGTTTAAAATCATATAGAACCAAGAGGTCAATATAAAGCTTCCATACCTCTAATCATATTCAATGCTTATGGTACAAGTAACGTCATGATAAGAAGACTCAACATTTTAGTAAACTAGGTGGCACAAAAGAATTAATTCTTGGGTGTTCATTTTGTAAAAACATGTCGACGACTTTATAATGAACTATTATATTAAATTCCTTATGGCCACAGCACGAAAACAATACTTCTTGAGCACGCTGCCATTATACGCTATTCCGGGAAATGTATGGTAATTTACATTGTTTTAATATTTCATTTGTCATCATTTTTAGTATTCATTGGACTTCTATATTTGGGAAGAAGGAAAAGGCTATTAACGTTCTTTATATTTTCCTGTTCTGGTTTAACAAATCAGAACTTGTGGTTTTCTGTTTCTTTTTTGTTTAAAAACAATTATTAAACTGGCTATTTATGAATAATTCACCAATTATTTTGATTACAGGCGATAATGTCTTTTTATGATCACAATTATAAGATGTTTACAATAACGAATATTTGTCAGTTTTTATTTTTGTTCAAACGATTATTAGAATTTAATTACTTTATTTCAGTTATGATAAAAGGGGACATCACAGACTTAGATAGTTACCACATTCCATGTCACACCTCGACGCGCAGCGTTCAGTGCAATTAGGTGCGCGTGCGCATGCGACTCTGTATAACCTTATGCAGTGGTATTAGGTGCGATTTTGTTATGAAAATCTGTTGTGCAGGCAACAGGTACTTAGTGATCTGATAATGTGGTATTTAGTAATCATTATTATTACAAGGCATGCTGTCTGAATCCAGCTTGATTCTGCAATATGTTGTACTCCATAAAGAGGTAGGTATGGAACCCATGAGGCTTTTTATACATTATTTTGTGGAAACGTAGCCAAACAATAAAAAAAAAAACAAAATTCTGTCCACCGAAACTGGTCCCGGAATTCGGTATACATACAGCTTTTCCTTGATAGTTAGACATATTAAAGTAAAAGTAAGCAATTTTATTCCAAATGAAATCCGCAAAACCAACGTGCTCCGACAAAACTTCACAATTTCGAAATAGTTCAGCGTAAATTCTTGCTAGGTGTATGTTGCAAAAAACACCCAGCGCTTTATATTCTTAATTGCTATAATTAGCGATCACGTGTCAAAGCGTTGGGGGTTGGGGCACAGTACATAAATATGTACTCCTAAGCTAAATTAGTACGGAAGGAAAGAACAAACGCTTGAAATTACTTACAAGCACACAGACGCGTGACATTGTTGCATGCGCTATAAAACTTAACCTTAAAAATACGTAAACTGTCAATGTTATTGTCAACAGTAACAACAGCTATTCAAGTAAAACTCAAGCTATAACGCCCGATGATCGTCTTGCAGTACCTTCTTCTTTCCAATACGTGCTAGGTTGAGATGTGCGTCTGTCATTTGAGATTTTGTTGTTAGTTTCCGTTCTGCTTATATTTATTCTGTTATGTGGAGGGTAGGCAGCTCCAGTAAAACTTCAAAGGAGAACCAATTGGGTCTCTACCGCAATTAACAAGTTCAAATTAATGAGAGCGAAGCCATACAAAACTTGAGTAATTAAACAGCTTGTCTTAGTGCAAATTCAATGAATTTACATTTGTCAAAGTTGATTTTCAAAGGTTTGGAACTCATTTCAAGCGTTGACAGTGGAATAGTTGAGTAAATTTACAAAATTCAATTAAATTAAAAAATTGGTTGCCTGTAAAGTCGGTATACGGGCGAAAGTTTTACGTGACAACGACTTTGAGTGGTAAAATAATTTTAATGTGAATATTCATTCGTATAACATGAACCGGTGTGTATGCCTATCTCTCTCACTCTCTCTCTCTCGCTCTGTCTCTCTCGCTCTTAGGCGGGTTAACTGTGCTCGAGTGGAAGGGACGCGTGCCTTTCACTTTTTATGTCTGTCTCACTCGCTCTTAGGCGGGCTAACCATGCCCGAGTCGAAGGGACGCGTGCCTCTCACTCGCTCTCATTGTGAGCGCGGAACGTGAGCGGAGCAGCGTAACGCAGTTTCTTAAAGTGTCACCCGGCAAACCAATTTATAAGACGTTGTCACGTCAAAATCAAAGTGTACCAAGTTTCTTCTACGTCAATCACAAACTAGATTCATGCGGGCATGCACTTTTCACATTTACACAATGATTGACACACAAGCATCTAAGCATTTAAAATGAAATATGTAATGTGTATTCTTTCTTAGAAAAGTGTACCTTACAACTTGTTCTTCACATGGACAGGACTTAACATAATCATACCTCACTGGGACCTGCAAATCACAAACCCTAGATTGCTTAGCAAACTAAAAGTACAGACAGGTTTTAGGTTCAGGCGACAGCATGTCAAAGTCAACACCGTGACATGCGGCAAACACCGTACATTTTTAAGTATTCAGATCCTATCAACGAACGTCCTTTCAACACGCTATGGGCCTTTTTTTTTTTTTTTTTTTCGCTGTGGAAATGCTTTTACGCATGCCCCCCACACATCTGCAGGGGGGTATGTGGGGCTCAACGGCTGGTGTGCAAGGCCGTAATACCCACTAAAACCACAGCGCATTCCGCCACTCCGCCATTGTGGGGCGCCATGGGGTCGCGTGAGCATTCACCACGGCACCCCGGCGGATAGCCCGAGGGCCACAAACTCCTTGGCGGCGGAGCAAGGTGTTGGGCTCCGCCACCAAAACTAACTCCCACACGGCCGCAGAGGATAGGGAGGACGGCAACGACACACCGCATCTCCTCTTCCTCTGCGGCCCCACCGCAGCGCCATCCAACGGTGCGCCCCCGTTTGGTCGCGGGAGATAGGCCGCACGGCAACGACACACCGAGACGTCTCTCCTCCCGCGACCGCACCCGACTGCGAGGGACAGCCAAAACCGTCCCCCACACCCGCACCCTTGGACGCATCCTGCGCAGGCCTCCCCAAGCCCACGTGGAGCGTCCCCTCCCGGGATCCCGCTTAGCTTCACCGTGGGTGGCAAAGCCACGGTTACTGAGCCCCCCCACCACGACAAGGTGGAGATCCGACAGGGGGGAACACGCTATGGGCCTAATCCAACCGAAGCTGCAGGATATTGCCAATATCTGAATATTTATCAAAATCCGGCTCGTAGGACCGATTGAATGTGACCGACGGCGCGGCCCTTTTCACGGTCCAATATTAGCGCACTATCGTTCCGACAAATGACGACTTTAAGGGTGCTTTTCCAGTTAAGATGGGCTTGCTATGTATACTGCGTTTTGATATCCATCTATCGTATTTATTAATCCCTGTAGCCTAGCAATGATGGAAACGGATTCAACAAAGATTTGTTTTTTTCATGGATGCTTGCCATGTGTTGCTGTGAATGCGTGCTACGGATAAGTCCTGAGAGCCGTAGCTGTAATAATAATAATTTCAGTCTTCTAAGGACCACATAAATAAAATTTACCACAAATAAATAAATAATTAATAAGACATTCAAAATTATTAAAATAGTCAAAAACAAAAAAAACCTATGGTTCTAATGGTATTCAAAATAATATTTTAGCATTAACCAGTACATGCACAATGCTAAGGTGATACTCGTACTGGCAGTCAAAGCCCTCGGCAAATACTCTTAGGAGTGTTCCCTTTGTTTGGGCTGGCCCGCACCCTGCGCCCCAGGGATGTGCACCTCTTGCTATGAGAAGAACTCAAGCTGCACATCTACCTCGTGCAGCTATTTTATCGGCCCATATCCGTAGCACATCTAACCCCGCTCCATAGCTTAGCATAGCATCAGTGGAAACGTTCACAAAATTTCGAAGCTTAGCACACGGCTTACGACGATTCTTTTTTTTTAAATCGCTTACAATATAAATAAAATTGATGCTTATTGTTATTTACAAGTGTACGAGAACGGTAAATACATTTCACTCATCATATATCATATAAAGCTTCAACACAGGTGAAAAAGCGCCGAATTGTTTACTCAAGTTAACTACTGTTTTATTATTTCCCGAGTGTTTCCGTGTAAAAGAACAAAGGGTTTGCGGGCTATTAAATGTATAAAAATGTTTCTTAAATATCCTCACTTTCGCAACCTTGATTACTTATAAATACTTTGTTTCTTTAACTTTGGTGTTCTTTTAAGGAAATGGGAAGTAATGAAATTAAAAATTATACCAAAGATTGTTTGAAACATTGTTCTTTCAAAACGCCGAACCGGAAAGTTACCAAATGTTCTCACGGACGCGGAAGGAACAGCCAATTTTAATTAAGGCAAGGTTTACAAATAAAGAAGTGTATCTAGTACAGGCGGCAGCACATCAAGGTAAACGCCATGGCATATACATAATATTTTTGAAGAGAATGGTTTTGAAAAAAAATATGGGCAGTCAGAAAATATACTACGATCCTTTCGAAATGAGAAAGTGAAATGAGCTAGTTATTTTTGAGGACCACAACTGTGTTTTCAACTTGGTTATAATGTTGAGTGTAGACTGAGCTTAACAAGGAAATTGCGTGACCTTGGCCGACCTCTGCAAAATCTCAGCTGGCCTCAGTTTGCTAATTAACTTTAAAAGGATCCCCTTTTAGCTATCACTCACTTTCCGTTCATCTCTAGTCCCTTGTTTTTCTTTAAATCTGGAGTACTTGAACTGATTGAGATTATCACAAGTAATAATGTAATTAATTCACATTAACATTCTTGCCGAGCAATTATACAGTGTTTATGAAGCTTGCGTGATTTGCCTACTATTAAGTGGCTCCTAGAGATGTTTGTCTCGATAATGTACTTTCAAAAGTATCATTTGTCCTTATGTTTTTGAGGCGATAATCTCATAATAATGGACTCTAAGATAAATTGCGTTTAATAGTTATAGGTCGAGCTTTTAAAGAAAGCACGCCTACATGAGACGCGGGCTGTAAAAAAAGGTTATAATTCTAAGATCTCATCATTTTTTACACCCATAACATTTTCTTCCCAATTCTTTTGAGTCTAACCTGCAGATTTATTTATTACAATAAATGTCATGTTTATTTGCACCCTGTTTTCTCCATCATAAATACCTACGCAAACGCATTATTAGATATTCTTGTAGGTATGTATGATTAATACGACAAATATAGGCTGAGACAATAACAAATTATCGCTTCGATCCGAGATTATCCATTGAATTGATATCTATTATGCAGTTATGTCCCATTAGGCTCACGATAATTGAACAATAAATTTAATTGTAATTGCTTACCGGCTTATTCTGTGTACATTCATTAGATAAACTTGCCCTTAAATAAGCGGTTATCTGCAGAGCTTTCTATTAAGCATAAGCATTGAAAAGTCAATTTAGGTCGGATTGAAAAGCGGCTTTCTCGTGCCTAACCGGCCGGAAAATCTAGTTATTGTCTAGAGTCTAGACTATTAAATGGGCTTGCCTGGGTGACGTCACTCGTGGTGTAAGGCTTAAGCAGTGGACCGCTGTTGAGAAAGTTTAAGAACCGGTGGTGAATTTTCTTTTGTGTTATCTGGCATTAAATGTTTTTTTTTATATTCCGAGTTCAGTAATCATTTCATCAGTTGTCAACCGCGGTTACCTGACCGAGACGTCATCGTTTCTTACAAACAACACCACAAAATGATACCATTTAAACGTCTATCTATTACAATGAACACATTTTCCAAACTTGTTCATTGTTATCATACCAAAAAGGTGAGTGCGGCATAAAGTTTGTAATAGCGGTGATTATGGTACACACGACAGCACGTCAAGGTAAGCACTGCTATAACTTATTCACTTGTAATAAGGGCAGTTTTGCTACATAAATGGGTAACCTTATGTGCCGACGTCAGTACGTTCACGCGACCGGATATTAGCTTTCGGTAAAATTAATTAAACTTACAACGTAGTCCGGTCATATAAAGTACTTTGTCTTTCTCCTAAATATGTAAGTTTGTCGTTTCGGCCCTGATGTAATAGCGTCCATAAAGTAAATTCGTTGCTGACGTGACACAAAACATTTTCCGAATATAGCACTGGGAGTTTTAGTAGTAAAGTGTAATTACTTTTTATGCCTTGGGCTAGACTAGTAAGCTCCTAGGTAAACTGTATGCCACTAGAACACTATGAAATGAATGAATTTAACAAGTGTCTTACGAAGCGAGTAGTGTAACCGTGGGCATAACAAAAATTTACATGCTCTTTCTTACTATGCATATTTAATGTATGACTGCCTCAACTAACTGCCTCGTTGGTGTAGTGGCAAAGTTTCTGCCTTACATCCGAGAGGTCTTAGGTTCGAGTCCTAGGTTGAGCTAAAATTGTTTCTGAGATGAATTTCTCAAAAACAGCTCGGAGTTGGGAAGTTGGCTCTGTTACACCGCCGTGCCTCGGAAAGCACGTTAAGCCTGGTCCTGCGCCTGTTCTCTCTCCGGTCATGTCGGATTGCCGTCTCACCGAACTTTGAGAGTGATGGAACAGTGAGCGCACCTGTGTATTGCGCTCACACTTGTTCACTATAATATCTCCTGCATAGTTGGCTGATCTCTGTTGAGATTGGCCGCCGTGGTCGAAATCGGCCAGGAGGACTATTATAGTGTATAACTTAGATATTTGAATACATTCTTGCTTAAGAGAATCTTGAATCTCCAAACCATAACCAAGGTTGGTAGGTGCCAACTTTATACCTTTTCATTGACGCTCGTAAATTAGTGCTGACTCCCAAGACTGTATAATTAATTACATGTGACTTTATTAGAGAGCTTTTTACTACGCAATTGAACGCCAACTCGAGTTTTAATGAAATAGAAGACCGTCTCTGCACTTTACGACACCTAGTAAAATGCTACGTCCTTTTAAACTAAGAAAGAGAATATCTTGAAATGGATAGCTCTACCAGGACGTTCTTGGAAGTAGTGCTTCATTACGGAACACCGCAGAGGACTTAAAACTAAAAAAATAAGTAGAATATGTTATCATTTCAATATTTCTTGGTATCACCAACCAACACAATTGCAGAATTCTAATTGTGTTTCTTCTTCATAGACCAATTGATGACTTATGTAATCGACTGAAAGAAACTTTAACGAAAATATAATAGTACTTTTCTAATCATTCCAATGTCGTAATGACTGTAATTCATATTTGGACTGCTGTTAGTAATTTGTATTGACCTTGGGTATTGACAGATTATTTCACTCCGACCTATCTGCACCGTAGGGATGATTGTATTTTACCCAATCGGCAAAATTCACAAATAAGCGATTTTATATATGAATACTTGTGAATACTTGCCGTAACATGGGTACAATACTTTAAGCAAACACTGGTGTAGTTGGAAAACTAAATGGATCAAGAGGGCCCTTCGGATTATTTAATGTACGATATCAAACCCAAATCCCGTTTTATTAACAAATTATTTAAGTAATCGTCTTTGCCTGAAATAAATGGCTGATACTCCACCAAAGCGGAGACGAGACGAGCGGATAGATATTTTTAAACAACAACTAGAATTTCGTTATTTGTGCTAAAAAAATCGAGATGTCCGAATAACGACATTCTATTGGTTGTCTAAGAAGCATCTTCTCTCCGCTTGCCTCGCCTCCGCTTCGGTGGAGTCCAGGCCAAATTGGGGCTTTACTTGTATTTTTTCGTTTTTAAAATGCTGTTGCATTTGGGAGTTTTTCTTGTCGATTGGTGTTTAATTTAGGCATGCAAAAAAAATTTTCAGTAACATACAAGTAGTGTGGGAACTCTATAAATGCAATGTTGCCTTTGCCATTTGACGAAAATTTATTTTAATTAAGGATATTTCTGTAACCTAGATCCGTATACCGTTTTCTATTGTTAGAAGATTTTGATTTTAGCTTTTCGTTTTTCAATTAATCTTTGTTACTTTCGCTGTTACATACCTACTGCAACACTTAAGATTTTGCGTCGAATATACAATTGTTGGAAAATTACATATAGGTACCTTCATTGTATGTATGTTCTACTGCTATAGTGTGTACTTTGAACTGAAGTAAAAATGTTACAATACATTGTTGATTCGGCCGTCTTTCGTCGTAAAACGTACCGTTTGAATTGTATAGCATTATTATTTTTTAATACCGGCCTGTGTCCACTTTTATTGCCGGTTCTACAATAACTCCAAGCTATAAAATGATATCAGCGACTAGGGAAGGCTTGTATTGTAGATAACTTTTTCCAGAAAATAATGTCAACAGTAGCCCATTTAAAAAAAAAACATCTGTCTGCTTAAATAAACAATCTAATCTGTCGATCGATTTATTTAAAATGTAAAAGATTTTTAATAGTGGTAGGGACTAAATACATAAGTCGACTTGGTATTACATGTATCTCACGTTTTACGGTAAAGAAACTAAGCTGCGAGACTTGTTTTTTCACAGGATGTTTTTGATGGTTACAAAATATGACATAATCCTCCTCAGCAGTCGGGAAAAACTCAACATTACCGCTTGATCTTTATTTTTGACTGCAAGTCACTGTTCTTACACTGGTCGTCCTTCGGCAAGATGGACTAAGGACCTTGATAAGATCGCTGAATTGTACTACCGTGAAAGTCTTCTATAGGGCCGGGGTCTATTTTCAGCCGTGGATTCCTGTCGCTGATGATAATGAAATACTGCACGAAGCCATCCATATCTTTGGTAATACCAGTAAGGAGTAACCTAGGGGGATACAGCTCTAAAGAGTATATATTCTTCATCCATGTAATAAATATTCCTACATTATATTTGTTTTCTATTCTCAGACTGAACACGACAATGGAATATCGAATAACCGCTTAGTAACCAAGGTGACGGTGCTCCATGGAAATATCTCTGGGGTCTTATAAATGTCTGTTGTTATTTCTATATCGAGAAATATTTATTTAACAAACTGTAGCTTATGCTTCACCCTTTTATTTTGTTATAGGAACGATTTCCCCTTTCTGGAATTCCGGGTACAATCAACTGTGATTTTCCATCTGTTTTGCTTGAAAAAGTGATTTTTGTGAGATTCCTTAAAATAATATTTATTTAGCAAGTAACAAAGACTCATCTTGTTAGTAGAACTTAGAAAAGCTATGTTAGTATTATGTCGGACATAGCAGCGGGTTATACATTCCGCTTTTGGTGGTGCTCAGAGGTTGGACTGTGCACCAGCGCGAGCGGTGGCCTGCGGCCTTAAACGCCTTGGGACTGCCTTGGGAAACTCGAGGTTACTCCTTCTCTTTTCGTAGGAAGCGGTTGACTTAAGTTCTTTCTCTTCTAAGTCTAACCCAAACTTTTTCTTGTTGCAGTGCATGACAGCATACGTGGAGTTTGAAGTGTGCAACGGCGCGTACGAGGTGTCATGCCCGGACGCGCGGTGCCGCGTCGGCGCAGCGCTCGCGCTTGACGAGATCGCCGCGCTGGTGGAGCCTGCCGTCATGGAGAAGCACCTCAAGTTCCGACTTAATCATGGTGAGTACTCTATCTATCTCTCTCTATCTCTTGCTCCTCTCGCTATCATATCAACTCAATGTTGCGTGAAGATTTTTGGGCACCGCAATCGACCAGCGATATCAGACACCAATTTAGTAAGCGATTCGCTCACATTGTTAGTTTTTGATCATTAATCTACCAAAGCTTCTTTAACTCTCGGGACCATTGATCTGGCCAGGTGGACCAGTTAGCTGCCGTGAAAAATTACTCGCTTAAGTGTGTTTTTGCCTTCGACAAAAGATGCAGGGTAAAGCGATACCAGGGTTCCTCTCAATGGCCAGCCATTGCTATTGGCGCTTTGTTCCAATTTTCTCAGCTTCCAATGTATGTCTGAGCCTCAAACACATGATGTCGGCATTGAAAAAGCTAGTGCAGTTAGAGCTATAACTAATAGCTTGACAATACAAAAGCGTTATGTTATACTTTCTTAAATCACTTTTGATTTTAGTAGTAATTTGTGGTCTTTTTTCCATGATTCATAGTCGTCGACATTATGGCACAGTCACAGGTGTAACCCATTAAAATTTGAAATGTCGTGTCTGACAACAAAACAGGTTATTTAAATTCAACAATCGAATCTCATGCCTATGCCATTGTCTAAATATAGCGGACATCTTCATCTAGTATTCATGCCAAATCATAGTTGTTTGTTACGGGCATGCCAACTAGAACAATAGGTATAGTGCAGTCTCAGGGCTGGGAGTTGACATATGACGACAATCAGTCATCGATCGTTGATAAACACGATTATTTATTGTCTAACAGTTATGTCATGATCATGAATTGTGAAGCTTCAACTCAAATAACAACAAGAATTATTTTTATTTTTTATTTTGTCATTTATTTGAAGGCTTTATTTGGATCTATCTTCTAAGCAAATTGAAAATGTGAGGTATATGTGAATCTCTCTGTGAGACATAATTAATTAAATTATCGCCAAATTTTAAATTCTCATTATGTCCTCATGAATATAGGATTTTTAAGGAGAATAAACAGACCTTCCGTCGAATGAAAAGTTTCCAAGTCCTGCACGTGTTCCTACAAAAAAAAATTCACCATTTAGTTCATGATGACAAAACGAATGCTTCGAATACCCAAAATACCTTTATCCACGGCACTTATCGTAACTTTATTGGAACCAATTACCTTTTTAAGTTTAATTCGATTCGAAGATGCAAGTATGCCTTAAACCAGCTAACAACCTCTTTTATAGTTCGAGTGCATGCGAACTGAAACGACACGAGTTGTGTGACATGCATGAGGGTCCTACCCTGCAAGCTGTTGGCTGCAACATCAACAGCCGAAAAGTATAGTGACAAACGTTTGGCAGGTGAGGTAGCACCATTTTGCCACAGTCAGACTTTACGGCGCGATTATGTCTCGCACAGCACTTCGAGACGAATTAGCAAGGGAAGCGCAGGAAGGGCAAAGTTTTAGTTGTATAATAATCGTCTCCAGCTGAATTTCGACTATGGCGGCTAATCTCTATCGAAATTGGACTACTAAGCAAGAGATATTCTTACGCAAAGTGTGTGCGCAATACTCTGTGTGTGTGTTCACTCTCTCATAGTTAGGTAAGACGGCAGTCTGACAAGACAGGAGAGAGATCGGAAGCAGAACTAACGGCTTAGTGTGCTTTCCACAGGTGTTAACACCATCAACTTCCCGACTCCGAGCGGTTTTTGAGAAATCTTCAGAATAAAATATGCCCGTCCCTGTATTTAAACCTCCCGGGTTTCCCCTCTTGGATGAAGGCCAGTAAATTGACCAATAGACCAACGAGGCAGTTTTGTTGTAGACGAGCATAAAATTATTCTCTCCAGACAACATTTAGAAAACCTCGTTCCCACTAACATTCGATGCCCCCTAAGAACGCAGGCTTCTCGCAGGCAGGAACCTATCGGAATAGTTTCGAATCGAATGTCACTTGATGTCAATAATGCTCGCTTTCCCGCGGTTGCGAACTTGACGGCTAGAGTCAAAAATATTGTCTAGGTATACCGAATAGGACCACATTTACTATGTTCGTGGTGTCTGCTGGTAGTTGCTTGTGACATTTACGTGAATATTTACTGTGCCGTGAATCACCCTCGTTGCCATTTTATTGTCAACGGCCTCGCAATAAAAAGTCGCATGGTTCACTAAGCATTTATTAGACTTTTCAAGCAGGCGATAAGATGATAAAAGCTAAATTAGAGCTAGCGGTGCTACAAAAAATACTAGGTTAAAACCCTGTCTGAAATAGAGAAGGCTAATGAATGACATATCGGTAACGTGACATTATGGCATACATTTATATCTAGGATATCTTTTAATACCTAGATCAAATTGGTTACCTTTTAATTTCGAATAGTTTTTTTTGTATTTGAGTCAAAAACATAACAAAGACAATAGTTGTATACTGAATTCACGTTTGTTTGATACGACGTGAGTTGAATTTTAAATTGGTTCGGTCACATTGTCCATCACTTTTTTACAGCAAAAGTAATTGCTAGTGGGTTGTAATAAAAATCTGAACGTATCATGCTTCTAGAGCCGAATTATCCACTGTAACGGTGTTTATGTGCAATTTGCATGTTGTGCTCTATTTCCCAGTATAGTGACTGGTTAGTGTGTCATGTTTGCCGGGCGCAAACAACGCGCTCATGATTGTGATTGAAAACTGTAATCATCGTATGCTGTCACTGTTCCAATAGGAATAGAAGAATTAACAGTTACTGTATACCTCTTTTCATACATCGCAATAAAACGAACATCTCTTTCTATCATATGTGGTGTGACGACAGCCGTGTATTTTGCCCCGGTGATTGGTTATAGGTAAATGTGCAACATTGTATCACTGCAGTATTGAATGCTTGGTTATCACAAATCAAGCTACAGACTTTGTTCCATTGACAGCCCATCACAATTTACATTTAGACTCACGTCATATTCATATCTCAATTGGCAGTATTTCAGAATATTGAATAACAAGTTGTCAAGGTCTCTGTAAATTTTATCTCTTTAGCCTTTTTCTGTAGTTTTGGATGTAGCTAGTGACATGGATTAGCTACTCTCACAACGCGTCTCAGTACGCGCTGGCTAGATCCGAAAATAAGCGAAACTTTAGGGAGTACAGCTTTAGGCTTTAGTGTGACGAGCAAGGCGACTACTGCCTGACATGGCATGGGTCGTTAATCTCTACATCGTAAGTACATCCGCGTATCTGCTCAGGCATCACCATTTGCAATTGATTCACCTTGCATCCGGCTTAATCGGACTCTCTCACACGCTCCGGATGGTTCGTATGAATAAAAGAGAAAGCCGAAGCTGAACAGAGCCCAGAATTAAAGCCCTTTTTGGTCCGTCGTCCACTCGGAACCGGGCCGTGAAATCAACATTTCAAAAGGTCTTTGTTTTCCCAGTTGGACGAACCAGTTGAACCCAGAAACACAAAAAATGCCTTTACTAGTGTTACGAGTTTGCAGTTTCTATTGTAGATTGTATTGCATATTTTGGAATTATTTAGTTGGGATATTTCGGTTTAGGAATTGGGTCGGAATACTGTTTACTACCATCATTATGTGGAAAATACAAAGACTCCGCGGCGGATAAAACTTGGCGGTGAACAGTCTGTAGCTAAAAGAAGTAGTTGATTGCGTAAAAACAATTATTAAAACTAATTCCTCAGATCAATCAGCTTTATACATAGTGGTGAAATTAATATGGAAACTGAATTATTTGACCCTAAAGTCTAACTGCAAGTTTATCTGCCCTCTATTTTTCACTTCCAGTACGTTGCACTTCTGTTGTTCAAACATTGCCTCTAAGTTTTACTAAAGGTATCGTAGCTTTTGCTATGGTTGGTAACGATTTCACTAAATTAAACGGTACTGTAGTATGGAAATCACCGTGAAGCTTGTAGCACACGGGAGGTCTCTGAAAACAATGGTGCAGGTGCATTTACTCTAATAGTGTTTACCCTGTCCCCGACTCTGTGAGCCGTTGTCCGTAATACAGATGTAGCCATTCTTGTCACTCTTTCAAGCTAGACTGCTCAAGCGGAGGCACTGGCTAGACCTGAGAATACAGACAAAACGTAAGGGGATACGGCCTCTGAATAATGTTTCCTTTGTGTACTACACGTCGGGAATGGAGCCGTGAAATCGACCGTTTACATACGCTTTTCACTTGCCACTGCGATACAGTTGGACGCGAAAATGTTGAGCGCTTTTCAGATCTTGTTGTAATAGTAATATGTTTTGTATATCTTTCTGAGTATGGCAATTTATGCAGCAGCGACCGTATTAAGAGGCGAATTAAGAATTCAACGTTTTACGTTTTCAATATTTTCCTAGCTGTGTTTTATATAAGAGATGATGAATTTTCATGTAATTTTCACTAGACTATCCTATCATACAATATCATCATAAACTACTATCATAAAATCGAATTTATGTTATTATTTGACAGATATCTTGTAACACGTGTTTCGAATCGCAACATAAATAACGGTTAGTGTATTATGTTTTTATAGCCCTTTTGGTGGTTTATGATTATAAACTCGGAAAAATTATCCACCTGATTACAAAATAGTAACTTAACAAAACCGGTTTTGGTGTTTCTGTAGTTTATCCAGTAATATCTGGTTACAACTGGTTTTCTAACGTGTTAGGAAGCAATCGGCTCCACAAAAAAACGCAAAGGTCTTTGTTGTGTGTGCTTCCGTTTCCTTGTCATCGACAAAGGAGCTCACACGGAAGATGCGGGTAGAAACAATTTATTAATCAGGATGGAGCTATGATTTTGAGTGTGGGAATGTAATTAAATATCATGACTCTCGAAGAGAGATTGCATTGTATTGATAAGTAAATCTAAATATGTAAAAAGGAAAACTGACTGACATATGCACTCACAGCCTAAACTAACAGGGTTAGGAACTTGAAATGTTGTATCATGCTCATCACTAATGCTGAGGAGCAAGTTTTTAGAAATTCGCTTCCAAATAAACAAATTGATGATTGATGTTAAATCTTACATTTTGCGCGGACGAAGTCGCGGGTGGACTACTAGTTTGTGTGTATGTTAGATACATGATTTGCATATCATTCTATGTAATGGCATTTTCATTGTGCTCATTGCTTTAGTAAGTAATTAGATTTTAGATAAGAAGTTCAGCAATCTCGTACTGTGTTTTTGCTATTAACTGAAATTAGATTACAAGTAGAGAATTCAGACTTTTGTTCTAGTCGTTAACTTCACATACGTCTAGTTTGTCACAGTCACTCGGTAGAATAATCTTAAAAGCAAATTAATGAATAAATATACAATAACATTACTTACATACATTGATCTGATTCCGTGGTAAGTAGCTTAAGCACTTGTGTTACAGATATCAGAATCAACAGTGGTATCACTAATAAACTTATATAATTACATATATCACCCAGACCAGTACAAACAGACATATTCATCCACACAAATGTTTGTACTGTGCGGAGATCGAATCCGCGACCTCTTGGTTTATAGTCAACTTCTTGACCATACCAAAGTGGTCTTCAAATAATTTGAACCCTGATATGAAAACAATAGGTGCTTGTGGCGCAATGGTTGTAGTGCTTTGGTAGTGATACCAAAAGTTAAGCAACCTAAGGCGCGGTCATGTTTGGGATGGGTGACCATTTAAGTGACGTCTATTTACAAGCATCTCCGTGCTTTGGAAGGCATGTTAAGCTGTTGGTCCCGATTTATATAAATAAATAAATAATAAACATATTCACAACAATCACACCAATTCTCTATTCCCAAATTAAGCTACGAGGCTTGTGTTATGGGTACTAGACAACGGATAAACATACTTAAATACTTTTTTTTGTAAATAAATACATATTATACATAGAAAACACCCAGACTAGACAAACACACATGTTCATGCACACATATGCTTGTACTGTGCGGGGATCGAACCCGCGACCCTTGGTTCTAAAGTCTGACATGTAGACCACTGCACCAAACGGTCGTCAATATAGATAGATATTAGTCGATTAGCCTAGTCAGAGGCCCTCGGGCGGCTTAATAACATCTGACAGTAACGTTGGTCACTTACCTTACAAACAAACCCCTCCACCAATCCGCACTGAGCTCGCGTGGTGGGGTATGGCTCGGACCACCTCATAGTTGAGGTGAGGCCTGTGCCCAGCATTGGGACGTAAGATGAGATAATGAAAACTATATGTAAACGGATGATTGATTTTCTAAGCGTTCTTGAATCCTCGATCTTGGATAATAGTAAACCGTTGCTTTATATTTTATTATATTAGAAAGCACTATTTATGCATAACAAAATAAAGACGCTGCATGTATACATGACTGCAGTCAAGGTGAAAACATCTTATCTTTATCATATTATGCACATGGTATAAGGGTAATCAATTCGCAGCTTAATCTGTTCGCGTCTGCACACGTAATCGTTTAGACGTGTTTCGGTTTAGGGTAAGCCTTTAGATAAACATCAGCGTAGCGGGTCTCTGGGAAAGAGCACTCTCTTCGAATGCTCCCAGTGCGATTGCGTACAGCTACTTCAGATGTCCTAAACCCAACTAAAAAACTCTAGGCTAAAATTTACTTTCTTTACTTTATTTACTTTCCATTCTAGGAAAACAGCTGGTAAGCTTTAACGACTGGACTGAATTAAACCTGCTATAGGTAAAAAATATATATACAAAAAATCGCTTTTAAATCGGTCCATCCGTTCGGAAGATATGATGCCACAGACAGATAGATACACATTAAAACACAAACACATTTACACACAAACAGGCATAGGGTTCAAACTTATAGCACCCCTCTTTTTCGCCGGGGGTTAAAATCTATCTTTCCCAACGTTACATCAACGTTTGCATCCTCGCCGCCCCGCCGCTGTTGCTAACGAAGCTGCTAGAACGCCAATTATCCGTTTCCGTTCCCGGCTGCGCGTGCAACCCTTCAGCCGTACTTTGTAACGCTTTTCACGTCTAGCCGACGCGCTCGCACGCACACCCAAGCTTGTAAGAGTGACAGGGATGGCTACACTGAAACTGCGATTAACGGTTAAGAGTATAGGGCCTTGGTATGAAAGAGCAACGTTCGGCCCTGACTGCGACCGAGTCAGTTATTGCTTTTGTGCACCGATGCCCTACTATGTATCGTGTATGAATTTTTGGATGCATCAACCGTGTCCGCACGCAAGGTTAAGACTTCCATTTAACGTTTTTTAAGCGTCGGGTATTCTAAAAATAAAATTGTGCAGACCAGGGTTTAATTTACAGGTGTCTAAAATCTACGCGTCTCACAAAAATGGACCAAGAAGACGACTAAACGATACCTGTAAAGAGGTTATGTTATCCTCTTCGTGATTGTGTTGTGTAGGTTTACCACGCAGCCTAAGTCTTCAGTCGAGGCAGAAGGTGAAGAAAACTCCGAAAATTGTGTTTTCGCAATATATTGTGTGTACTACGTACTACTACAACATCGCTATAAGGTAGCCAACATACGAGTAACTTAGTCCCACACTCAGATCCGAGGACGCAGAGGCTGGCGCCTAGTTGACGTGTGGCTTCTACAACGATGTTAAGAGTGTTCTTTGAGGGAATTAGTACACCCAAGACGCTGCTCACACCTCGGTGTGAATTGTTTAAACTATCAGAGGTCTAGTTGGAATTAGACTCTGAAGTTCATTGACTTCACTACAAACTACAAGACTCGCGAAGTCATTTTCCGTAAATGCGAAAAATATTGCCGTCTAAGGCAGATCAACGCCATCTAGTGTTGATAATTGACAATGACCTGGTCTAAATACTGTCTCGTTACATACCGCTATTATGTCTTGTTACCATGGGAACAATGTCACCATATTCAACAGGTTTTTAACAATTTGAACATAATACATATTTTATTTTACTTCTATACCACTGCTCAGGTTTAGTTTTAGAATCTGAATATATAAAACTCAAAGGTGACTGACTGACTGACTGACATAGTGACCAATCAACGCACAGCCCCAAACCACTGGTCGGATCGGGCTGAAATTTGACGTGCAGGTAGCTACTATAATGTAGAGAACCGCAAACAAAGGATTTCCCGAAATGCTCACGGGAACAAGAAATATACGCAGACGAAGTTGTGGGCTATATAGTCTAGTTAAGTTATATTTTTAACCAACTTCAAAATAGAATATCAATTCGGCACAGTATTCTCTCTCATCAGCCTACATATGTCCGGTTAATATCGACAGATATTAGTCGTTAAGCCTGGTCAGAGGCCCTCGGGCGGCTTAATAAAATCTGACAGTAAGGTTGGTCACTTACCTTACAAACACACCCCTACCAATCCGCACTGAGCCCGCGTGGTGGAGTATGGCTCGGACCACCTCATAATTGAGGTGAGTTCTGTGCCCATTTCGGCAGTATATTATGATAAAATATATTATGTAGTTATAATATCGCATATTTCCAACATTTATAGTCCAATTTGGAAAATGCTTTGTTTCTATGTCTCTTTCATAAGCCAGCGAGCGATCCAATATAATCTGGATAAGGCCGCACAATTTCATTGTTTTGGACCAACTTTGTAAGTTTTAAAGAGGCATAAAGAGTAGGGCCTAAGGTTCGTTCGCTTGTTTCGGTTCGCTTTGTTTAATAATTATAATTTAACCTTTGGATTGACCGTGGTCAAAAGAATTCAATTTTGATATTCTGCGTATAATGTGAGTGAAGACATTTAAGACCTTTTTACAGAATTTTGCAAAGTAATTGGGATTAATTACTTTAATTCATCTGCTGTTTGTGTGAATCAGACTTATTATACTTTAAAGGAAAAACGCGTCCTTAACTCCACAAAAACGCAACCACTTGAAGCAAACATACCGACATATTAAGCATTAGGGAGTTGTTCTCTATCAGGTTCAACAACTTTCAGCTATTAAGCTCATGGTTCCCGAAAATGCTGTGACCTTCCTCTCTCTATAATTGAAGACTTAATCAACTCAAATGGGTTATAATGCCTCCTTGTAAAAAAAAGTAAAAAAAATTTTTGTTATTGTTTGTAACCGTGTTCCTTCAGGTAAGATTAGAATTTCTACAAGGTCGTGTAAATATTTGCAGTAAATGCAATCGATATTATTGAAGGCCTATGATTAACCGAGCCATTTAATTTTAGGTGTCAAAATCCTAATATAACTTCTGCGCACAGATATTTATGCTGTATTAACATTCTAGATATTTATGCTGTATTAATATTCTTAAATATTGGACAAAGTTCAGAACTGAGCCCGCTACATTTTTTTTAAAGGCTTAATCGAGTGTAAGTTCATTTATTAGGTCCTTACCTATGAAATTGGCGTTTTGTATGGGAGGAACAAAAAGTCGAAATTTTTTTATATAGCATATTTATTTAATCAAAGTATGAGCCATTGTAATCTATGCACTTTTGCCATCTTATAGGTAGTTCATTGATCCCTTTACTAAAAAAACCATTCGAACGGGAATCAATAAAATCTTTGAAGGCGACTTGGACTGCCCCATCTGAGTTGAACTTTTTCCCTTGCAAGAAGTTATCCAAATTTCGAAAAAAATGGTAATCTGTTGGAGCAAGGTCCGGGGAGTACGGTGGATGCCTTAGAGATTCCAATTGAAGTTCTTCTAATTTGCTAGCCGTCTGTTGTGCAGTGTGTGGTCTAGCGTTGTCGTGAAGCAGCAGTGGCGTAGAGCGATTGACCAGCCTTGGTTGTTTAGCAACTAGCTTTTCCATCATGGTTTGCAATTGCTGACAATAGATATCTGCCGTAATCGTCTGGCCAGATTTGAGAAAACTGTAATGAACGACACCGGCGCTAGTCCACCAAACGCTTACAAGTAACTTTTTATTGGTCAATTTTCGCTTGGAGCAGGCTTTGGCTGGCTTGCCAGGGTCCAGCCATTGCGATGAGCGCTTCCGATTATCGTAGAGAATCCACTTTTCATCACAGGTAATGATTCGATTTACAATCCCTTCGTTATTGTGCCGGTCAAGTAATGTAACGCAGCAGTTGACGCGCGTTTGCCGGTTTGCTTCACTCAATTCGTGAGGAACCCACCTTTCAAGTTTTTTAATCTTCCCAATTTGCTTCAAGTGGATTAAAACAGTTTTATCACTAACGCCAAAGCCTGCAGCTAACTCGGACGTGGTTTGCGATGGATCCGCTTCCACAATAGCCTTCAATTCTTCATTATCAACTTGGGTCTCCGGCCGTCCACGGGGCTTGTTTTGCAGGTCGAAATTTCCAGAACGAAAACGTTGGAACCAAAAACGCACTGTGTTTTCTTTTGCGACACAACCGCCATACACATCATTAACCCTTCGAGCCGTTTCCGCAGCACTGGTGCCACGGTGGAACTCGTACTCGTAAATAACGCGATATTTCAAATTTTCCATTTTGTAAATTGAGCGATGCAAACAGAAAAAAGATAAGTAAAAAAACAAATGAATGACTGTTTACGAAACACAACTACATGTGGAAATAGCTGTATAAATTTGAATTTCGAATTCCTAACCAAATAGGAAAAATTTGTGATCAAAGTGGCCAGTACGACAAAACGCCAATTTCATATGTAAGGACCTAATATTTTAGGAGACATCTACAAGTGGATCAATCGGCATAGCATTATGCGATATTTAAACAATGTTTGTAACATCATCTTCTCTTCTCTCCTTGCAGAGGTGGCGATGGATTCCGGTCGAGCGTTCTGCCCGCGTGTCGGCTGCGACACCGTGGTGCCGGTGCGCGCCGCCAGCCCCGCGCACTGCCCCACGTGCCGCCACGACTTCTGCTCGCAGTGCAACCAGGAGGTGAGTCATGTCGTCCACGTACACATTGCTGCAGAAGCTGGTGCCGGTGCGCGCCGCCAGCCCCACGCACTGCCCCACGTGCCGCCACGACTTCTGCTCGCAGTGCAACCAGGAGGTGAGTCATGTCGTCCACGTACACCGTGCTGCAGAAGCTGGTGCCGGTGCGCGCCGCTAGCCCCGCGCACTGCCCCACTTGCCGCCACGACTTCTGCTTGCAGTGCAACCAAGAGGTGAGTCATGTCGTCCACCTACACACTGCTGCAGAAGCTGGTGCCGGTGCGCGCCGCCAGCCCCGCGCACTGCCCCACGTGCCGCCACGACTTCTGCTCGCAGTGCAACCAGGAGGTGAGTCATGTCGTCCACGTACACATTGCTGCAGAAGCTGGTGCCGGTGCGCGCCGCCAGCCCCGCGCACTGCCCCACTTGCCGCCACGACTTCTGCTTGCAGTGCAACCAAGAGGTGAGTCATGTCGTCCACGTACACACTGCTGCAGAAGCTGGTGCCGGTGCGCGCCGCCAGCCCCGCGCACTGCCCCACGTGCCGCCACGAGTTCTGCTCGCAGTGCAACCAGGAGGTGAGTCATGTCGCCCACGTACGCAGTGCTGCAGAAGCGATGAAGCACGACCGCACTGCTCGCGCGTCGGCTGAAACCAGATTGTTTTTCGTCGCACTACAACTGCCTAGCTCAACCAGTGAGCGGATACCCTTAAAGGGGCTTACTCGTATATCGCAGTTCGTTTGCGGCAGAGTAAGAGACATATCCGCGGCTTACAATCAACCACACCCTGGGAAAATACCATAGGGATTTTCCTGGGTTGAAACTTGGGGATCCAAATATGATTATACGTGACAAGCATGTTGCAAACTTCCCCACCTCAGGCAATTGATTATTACTACTACATTTTTTTATACAAAAGTCTGGTAAATGTATTATACGCAAACCCACCTTTAAAGTGGCAATGGGTTATGTGGGACTCCATACCCACAAGAAACCAGACGGTACCCTCCGGTGCCAGGATTATTGAATAGTGATATGTGGTAATGTGAACTTAGGAAATCCCCCAAAAGAGCAGCTCACCGAAGTAACCTACTGCATGGTATATATATTTAGAGGATAAAAACCTCCATGCTCATTCTTATTCCGCACGTTTACATGCAGGATTTTAAATAAAATTTATTTGCAAGCAAATTAAAAGCTATTTTGATCTTTGATGTTTCACGGATGATTACACACGTTTTACAGACAAATTAAAATGTTAATTAATCCGTTTTAGATAACTAATTTTAACTAGAGTCTAGATGGCTATATCGGTTTAATGTAAATGAATTTGATCATGTTTATTTTTGTCAAATCACTAGGCATTCAGTTCGCTGTGGAAAATTTTCGGATGCCCCGTGAGGTGTAATGTGTTGAATTTGATTACATTGGCTTAGAAAGATATTTAAATGTATTTTTTATTAATACAGTTCTAGAAGTTTTTTTAATTACCTTTCAAACTAACACTGCCATGCTGAGTTAAGTATTAATAAATAATAAATAAATAAATTGTTTCAACGAACACACCAATTACCTAGCCCCAAACTAAGCGTTAGCTTGTGCTATGGTGGCTAGAAAACGGATAGAAATACATAAATACATTTATAAACACCCATGACTCAGGTACAAATGCTCGTACTCATCACACAAACATTTGCCCCTAGCAGGATTCGAACCCGCGACAGCCGGTTTTGTAGTCTGGACCTCAGACCACTAGATCAAAGCTGTCGTAAGATATGCATTTTTAACTCTAGCCGTCACTCTTTCACGTACTGATATTAAAGATAGGAAAACCTGGCCGGCGTGGTTATACTTACAGAAGAACATTTGAAAATCAGAAAAATAACATACCAAATGAAGTGACAGAGAAATTCCCGTAAGGACGGTTTGTTTTATCTCTCTTAAGCCTTTGAAAGTGAAAAGTTGTGACAAAAGAACCGCAGTCGCGTAGGACAGACAGACAGATAGACCCGCCATTGTTGGCAGCTGTGGTTTAAGGCGAAGTGTAAGAGAAATTAAATGAACGCGAAGTATTTAGACGGTGGTTCTTTTTAAATTGGTTAATATAGGAGTAATAATGACTAATAATACTATTTTATGATTCCTGGAAAGCATGACTTTTCAAAATGTTGAAACCTGAATTTTTCAAAAATCATTGCGCAATTTGACTCCATCATTTTATTTATAATAATCTTTTGTATCTAAGCTTTAAAGCAAATAATTTGATTCCCGATATGAAAACAATAGGTGTTTGTGGCGCAGTGGTTGCAGCGCTTTGATAGTGATACCAAAAGTTAAGCAACCTACGGCGCGGTTATGTTTGGGATGGGTGAATGGTCACCCATCCCAAACCAAATAAAATAAAAAAAATGCTCTAATAGTGACAATATAAACTATTCCACGCGAAACAAATACACTTCGCCTTAACAGAGTTGAGAAGGCTTTGTCTTATTTCAAAAGGAGATGCGGCTTGATTGTCGGGTTTGTCCTGCAAACCCGTTTCAGGACCGTTTGTTCTAAGCCTAGATGCTTTTGCTGGGTTAATTAACCCTTTAACCGCACAGAGCGATAGCGCAGTGAGTGAGTTTAAACAAAGACCCAGATAGGACTATTGTCAAGTGCTTTATGGAAGTTTCTAAACACCTTGGCAGATTAATATCGAGCAGACTAGAAGTCTTTGGTTTCTTTAGAAAGCAAAATAATACGAGTAGTTATGGTGGAGCCACCGGTCTCTCTAGTGGTGGTTTGAATAAGTCAGTCATAGTCCTCCTGGCCGATTTTGACCACGGCGGTCAATCTCAACAGAGATCAACCAACTACGCAGGAGATATTATAGTGCACAAGTGTAAGCGCAATACACAGGTGCACTCACTGTTCCATCACTCTCAAATTTTGGTGAGACGGCAATCCGACATGACCGGAGAGAGATCAGGCGCAGGACCAACGGTTTATCGTTTTTTCTGAGACACGGGGGTGTAACACCGCCAACTTCCCGACTCCGAGCTGTTTTTGAGAAATTCATGACAGAAAATCTCAGAAACAATTTTGGCTCGACCTGGGATTCGAACCCAGGACCTCTCGGATGTAAGGCAGAAACTTTGCCACTACACCATTAGTCAGTACTAGTTGGGCGACCATCTTTTGATAATAATGTTTCCGCCACCATTGTACTAATTGTACATATTTTGAATGCCTGTGGTTGTTTATTTTAGAATTCATGTGTAAAGCTGCCTGAGTAAACCCGTCGTAAAACATTTTCCTTTCTGCTCTAAAAAGTTTAGTATCGCTAAAACCAGAATTTCCCATAGAAAGTTAAATTATTATAACTGCAAGTGTTAAGTATTACGAGTATATATCCTCACAGCGAGCTCGAATGTTGTTTCAAAGTCGATAAAAAAGAAATATACATTTTGCTATGAAAAATCCAGTGGCTAACTTTTTCAGTTGAACTTTTTTGCTATCGCTATTCGTGAAACTTTTACGCTTTTTAGTTTTGGCCTATCCGGGATATACAGCTCTTTGTTTTTACTTTGTAAGGGGCCATTTAATTGTTTAGTATTATCCAGAATTAAAAAAAAAGTCAATCATGATTGATGAATGACCTTTCGTTCGCTTTAAAGACCTTGGAAAAGGGCGTTTGCAAAATAATAACTTTGATGTGATAGAAAATCTGACCTTTCCACGTACGAAGTTACCCGTTTCCATCCATTAATCATAGTCCCAGTCATATTACTTGTTCTAATATGATAATAACTTAAGTAATTAACAATCTGTACCGGAGCAATCCCTAAAGTTAGTTTGGCGTAAACCAATTAAATGTGACCCTTTTCCGGTGGATGGTAATCCGTATGAACAACCGTGAAATAGAATTAGAGCAATCCGGATCAGCCTACCTCAGTAGTTTCGGATGTAGCTATCCTTGTCACTCTTAAAAGATTGACCGTGCGTGCGAAAGCGCCGGCTAGACTTGAAAATACGAACGAATTTTATGAGCCGTAGCAACGATTCTATTTACGGTATGAATAAAGCAAAATTTTATTGAATACTTTATTTTTGCACATTTAAGTAACGATTAAATAAAAATAGTGTCCTTCACAAATAACATGTAACATTTATTCGTAGATACGAATAAATGTAACATAAAACTCTAAATAGAGTTTCAATTTTATATACTACCTGCCAAAAAACGTGAGTACTTGTTTTGAGTAATAAATTGTCAGTATCTAGAATTCTCTTTAACAAGGTGACACGGCTTAAAACCAATTGTAATTAAATAATGTATTCTTCACAGTTTAGTGAACTAAAGTAAGACGTGAAATCCTTTCCTGTGAAAAGAGAGATTGTTTTTAAAAAAAATCACCTTTAAAAAAAACTGGCCGTAAAAAAGAAAAATATTTCAGCTAACATGAAATGATCCCGTGCCATGTTACCATAAATCAAAACCCATATAATTAACGAAATTGTAACCCTCCCTTATTCCTAAACTGGGTCGAAAGGGGCCACAATGACTTTTTAACAATCCGCGCGTTCGGTTCAGTGAGGTTATAATAATTTATGCCAACGACATATGAAGGAGTTGGCGAAATGCCAGCCAGGCGCCGAACGGGTTAACTAAAACAATTTATTTACTATTTACTTGCGCGACGTTGTTCAACCAGTTCAGCTCCTTCGTCTACTGAGTCACCTTAGAGAAACGTTAAGCTAGCGTTCGGTTCGGTGCGACCGAGTCGCGCGACCCACTGCTTAGCAGATTCATATTATGGAACATTAACAATCCCCGCGCTTCCTCTACCTTCAAACAACGCATTATATCGTTGCCTTCAAAGTTCAAAAGTGAGTCGCGTGACGTCACGAGTCGCATTCTCACCTCGCGGTCGTGCCGGTTGCTTGGAACCGAACCGACTGTAACTTTTAGATCGAACTTTTTCTTTACTTTTCACTTTCCGGATAGCGAAAAGACCCTCCACTTAAGGCTAAATAAATGTATATGCATAGGCTTTATAAACACGGAAACATCATTTTAGTGAATACGACCATTCTACTGCAAAAATATTTCCTACTTTTATTCGTAAAAGTCGACTCATTGGTACAGTGTATTGCAACTTTGCTTTGAATCTGTCAACAACTCGCTGAAAAGGTTGTTAACAATTCCAAACGTTAGGATTTTAAACCCCCGACTAAATAGAGAGTTGTTATAAGTTTGAACTCTACTCTGTTTGTGTTTTAGTGTGATTCTGTCTGTGGCATCGTAGCTCCCGAACGAAGGACCAATATATGGACATATAATTATGGCTGGCTAGTTAGGGCTGGTCAAAATTTGACCAGCCGTTGAAGCTCACCAGCTGTTTCCTAGTTCAATTTAAGTATTCATGAAACGGCAATCCGACATTACCGGAGAGAGATCAGGCTCAAGACCAACGGCTTAACGTGCGCACCGACGCACGGGGGTGGAACACCGCCAACTTTCCAACTCCGAGCTGTTTTTGGGAAATTCATGACAGAAAATCTCAGAAACAATTTTGGCTCGACCTGGGACCCAGGACCTCTCGGATGTAAGGCAGAAACTTTGCCACTACACCGAAATCGGCCAGAAGGGCTGTTAAGTATTCATGCAATTATGCCTTTGCCATATCCTCATGCATTTGCCGTATCATACTATGAGACTTGACCGGAAAATCATAAGTCTTTTTCGCCTGGGAACTGTGTCATACGGACACAATACCCTCTACGGTTGAGTGGGCATTCACGCGAACGCAACGCAGCGCATAGTTTTTATACGCCGTGAAATAACAGCCATTGTGACGGCGAAGGCCGGAGAAGGGGTAAGAATGGATAGCTTTTCTAGCAGGTGTTTTAAACCCGACATGAGCACGTACACAATGTACTTGTTTCCACTGTGAAAGAAATATTCAAAAACTGATTAGCATTCATTTTCATTGCTCTTTTTCTGCAGTTTACAATATTTGATTTTTCATCATCATCATATCAGCCTGTTGCATTCCTCTGCAGTAGCTACATTTTTAGACAACATCAATTACCTTACTCCTATGTCGTATGACCTCGTTATTTGATTTTTAAATGAACTTAAATCTTATATGTACCCTACCTGCTTACTCCTAACGTCATATCCACCACTTTTACTTATTATTATAAGTACCTCGTGGTCAACTGTAATTGGCTAATTAAGTTATTTCCTAATATAATTGTAACGTAGTAATGCTGTTGTTGTGCCAATAAATAATTTAAAAAAAATGGATAAATAGTCACTCAGTCGGCATTGCATGCGATGACGGTAAAGTTTGCTAATTCCAAGCTCTATAAATAAAAGCGTTTTGACAGCTGATAAAAAGTACGTCAACCATTGGTGGTGTCAATCAGCCTGTTCCATTATTTTTTCAAAACTTGATCGTAAGCCGGAGCGGCTTCAGCTCATCTAATTGAAATAATTCCTTGCAATATGACGCTTAAGAGCTAATCAGCTGTTGCACTCCCGACTGAGATTAGGATCACGCCTAGCACAATAAATTAAGGATGTCCCTAATGAGAATAAAAATTTTATGGTACTTTTTCTGGATGCAAATGTATCGCCGCTAAAATTGCAATATCATTATCAAAGTACAAATTTCCATAACTGTTTATTACCAATTATGTTGTCGATTCTTGTGGTATTTTTAATTATACACTACATAAAATACTATAGTTTAATCACTTTGGAAAATTACAAACCAAATAGTGTTATTACAACCACAGCCGTTCCTAATAGTATTTATTCCCAGATTGAACTGTTGGAAGGTTTTGATCTATAAAAATAAAATACATAAACAAAGTATGTACCGTTTGCAAGATTTAAATATAAATTTGATTACTCGCGACACAAGAAGCGATTATGATGTACATAATTGGTAATTTGTTTCGCATATTATGTACGTAAATTGTTATTCTTTTTATGTAGCAGTACATAATATGTTCTATCTACGTCTTACTGCTATGTGTATCCTGTTCTGATTGCTGTTAAGATAAAGCAGGAACCAGTTTTCAAACATACAAAAACACTCGAAAAGATACTCGTATAACACTTAAAAATTCTTTTCGGCTCCGGTCATCATCATCAGGGAGGAAAAACGCAAAAAATACATAATAAATAAAATTCAAAAACACTTACAAACAGCAATTCCAAAATTAAAAATTCTGGTTTGTCCCGCTGGGAAATATCGCGCGGGGTGGTTTGTCGGAAAAATGTGTTAGGTACACACGACGACACGTCGGGTATACTTCGATACCTTAATAACTAGTAATAAGGGCGTTTTTGCAACAAAAAATGCGTAACCTGATGTGCTCTTGTCTGTAACTACACGTGTATGATAACGTATCCCTTTGTAATTTATTTATCGCCTAGTTAGTGACGACCGTTTGGTGCAGTGGTCTACATGTCGGACTTCTAAAACCAAGGGTCGCGGGTTCGATCCCCGCACAGTACAAGCATATGTGTGCATGAACATGTGTGTTTGTACTGGTCTGGGTGTTTTCTATTTATAATATGTATATATTTACAAAAAAAAGTATTTAAGTATGTTTATCCGTTGTCTAGTGCCCATAACACAAGCCTCGTAGCTTACTTTGGGACTAGAGAAGTGGTGTGATTGTTGTGAAATATTTGAAATATTTAAGTTAGTGCTCAGGTTCAAAACCCAGAGCAATCTCATCTGCGACCCGGCCACGATTTATTAGGTTTCAGATTTCAGTGTAGAAAATATTGAAAACGAGTAGGTGGAAATATTTTCAGTCCTAAGTACAGTGGTCAGCACGTCACGGTAAAGACTGCGGTATCTTTGCGCTTGTGATACGTGAGATTTGCAACAAAAATGGGTAGCCTGATTTGCTAGCCACTGTACAATAAATAAATAGGAGTGATTATATAGATTAGATAGATTTTGAAAATGTAAGATACCTTTCACAAAAGGGTATCTTACCATTTTCAAAATCTATGGTCTCATTCTAGGGTTGACATTATTTTTGACTGCGATTTTACGACAAGCCAATTTTCAAAAAAATTGGTTTTCAGAGCAAAATTCGGGGGCCGCTCTGAAGTATGCATTTCGTAATAACATACATACCTAGTAATCTATTGCGTAGAAAACATTGTCAATGTACAGAACGAGAGCCAAAAGGATTATTCAATTTTAAGTGCTATTACTCTTTTCGAATCCAACTATTCGTCAGAAAACTGCTTCTGCTGCTGCGGCTCTTAAATGTTCAATTTATTCGTGGTAAGTAATTAGGCCTGTTTAAATTGATGACTGATGAAATAATAACCTCCATATAAGAAGTATTTATTTTACAATGCCAAAGTAAACCAGTGAGAAACATTTTATCTCTGAAATAATGCTATGGATAGAATACAACAATATCGTTTATTATTTAATACATCAATAAAATAAAGTATATTATTAGCGGGAAAAGCAATCATAATAAGCTGTTATCCCATTTACTGTTTTCCTCGCCCATTCCCATTTGCCCTCGAGGGAAATCGGGAAGTGTACGAAGAAACGGATTAATCCCTCCTCCTACTCTCTAAGCCGATGTCCATAGTTTTTTACCTCCGACGAAAATAAGGAGTGTCATAAGTTCGACCTGTATGTCTGTTTGTGTTGGTATATGCATATTATGTGTTTGTGTGTGTGTGTGTGTGTGTGTCTGTAGTATTGTAGCTCCTGAACGAATGGATCAAATTTCAATTTGTTTTATTCAAAAAATATAAATTATCTAGGTACTTACTTCGCTGGCTCAGCGACCCGAAGTGGATCTTCGCCTCCGACATTAAAGTGCGCCATTCTTCCCTATTCTGTGCCAGATCTGACCAGTCGGACACTTTTAGTTTTTTCAGGTCTTTGGCGACTTCGTCCTTCCAGCGATATCTCGGACGCCCCACTGGCCGGCGCCCGGAAGGTTGTCCAAGATAGGCTCTTTTTGTGGCTCGATCCTCTCCACATGTCCTAGCCAGCGAAGTCGGGAAGATTTTATTTCTCCGATGATGTTCGGCTCAGACTCGGTTGTACCTACGCCTCCATACCAAATTATCTAAGTTACCGAAAATGGCGGGTCTATCTGTCACATTTCACTTTCAAAGGCTTAAGCGAAATAAAACAAACCGTTCTTACGGGCATTTCTCTGTCACTTCATTTGGTATGTTTTTTTTCTGTTTTAACCCCCTACGATTAAGAGAGGTGTTATAAGTTTGACCACTATGCCTGTGTGTGTGTGTATATGTGTTTGTGTTTTGGTGTGTGTCTGTCTGTGGCATCGTAGCACTCGAACGGATGGACCGATATCAATGCGGTTTTTATTCATTCGAAAGATCATTGAATCACGCTGTTTCATAGCTATAGCTGGTCAAAATTCATCCAGCCGTTAAAGCTCAAAAGCCGTTTTCCAGGCTCATACCTACTAATATTATTAAACTGGAAAGTTAGTTTTGCATGTAGCCATTCCTGTCACTCTTGTAAGCTTGACGGTGCGTGCGAACGAGCTGGCTAGACCCGAAGATTCGAACAGAACGTTAGGGAGTACTGCCTTATGTAGTACGTAGCCGTGTTGTTTATCTAACTGCATAGTTAATTTGTTTTGCTCTGGGCAGGGAGATACGACAGTAGACAGTTTAATTTTAGAGTAAGTAAGGTACCTTATATGTAGAGTAACATAGAAATTGTACAATTACATCTCTATCTATATTCTTACTCAGGTACAACTTCTTGACTACTCGTATTACACCAAAGGGATTGTCAGCAACCCCTTTGGTGTAATAGTCAAGAAGTTGACTATTATCAACCAAGAGGTCGCGGGTTCGATCCCCGCACTGTACAAACAGTTATGTGCATGAACATGTCTGTTAGTACTAGTCTGGGTGTTATATGTATTTATTTAAGTTTATTTGTAATACCACTGTTGATTCTGATATCTGTAACACAAGTGCTTAAGCTACTTACCACGGAGTCAGATCAATGAATGTGATGTTGTTGTATATTTCTATCTTTACCTCTATCACTACCAAACCACTGCCACCACTGCGCCACGGGCACCTAAGGCAGGCAAGTTTACACCAAAAGACATTTAAAGTATCCACTGCTAATGTGAAGGCGGTTTAAGTGAAGTTAATGTATTTTTGCACAAATATCGATTTTCCTATTTTAGGCTTTATCTTCTAGGTGAGCTCGCTCCATCGTAGACTCAGGCTTTGCTTTGTTGGCCTCGTCTTGGGTCAAGAGCAAACCTATCCCAATAAATAAAAAAGATGGTATCCAAATTTAAAAAACAAGGGTTAGGAGGACAAAGATTTTTCATTTTTTTCCTTTAAGTTGTTTTTAGTTTATCGCAACCCGCGCTAATCCGCTTCAAAATGATCGGCTAATTGGCTAATATATACGCAAATTGACCGCTTTGTATAATGCCATACTTTTATTAATAATCGATTTTGCACGTGCGGTAGTGGGTTCGTGACACAAGTCGATCGATCCTTTAAGTCGAATATTAGCGTAATGGGTCATTGTAAAGTATCATTTCCTAAAGCGCTTTAAAGCCACACATTAAGCAACAAAGGGTACTTTACGAAAAGTCAGCCTTAATTAATATTATTACATACAAATTACGTTGATAACTGCTGCGGAATTGAAAATATCTTAACCATTTGATGATTTCTTTTTTTATATTTTTTAATATACAACAACATCACATACATTGATCTGACTCCGTGGTAAGTAGCTTAAGCACTTGTGTTACAGATATCAGAATCAACAGTGGTATTACAAATAAACTTTAAAAAATACATATAACACCCAGACCAGTACAAACAGACATGTTCATGCTCACAAATGTTTCTACAGTGCGGGGATCGAACCCGCGACCTCTTGACCATTACACCAAAGTGGTTGTCAAATTCAATTCAATTGTTAGCATTCATATAATACTTGTGATATTATAATAATTCATTCACTTTATCACTTAGTACTATACCATATATGCCATCGTCACTTTAGCGGTTTTCACTCGTTTTTTTATGTTTCTTTATAAGTAAATTGTAATGAAAAGCCCCAAGTGACTTCACATAGAACAAAAGAACGAATATTAAAAAAACAATCACGTGTACGCAATATTAAACTAAAAATTTGACGCAAATGTGTTTAGAACGTAAAAAATTGTTTATTGCGGTTTCATGTCTGAAGCAAAAAATGTAATTGATTAATTGACAAAAAATCTCACAAGATCAGGTGGTTTTAGAGCATACGTCGGTATGTTTTTTGTTCTTATTTTTTGGCTTTATAAACGTACTACGCAACCCACATTTGTAAAGCCATGCTACTTAACAAAATATTATATTCCATCCAAGATTTATCCCGAAAATTAACTCTACCACTCACCCCGGGGCGGCCATTGGAAAATGCACCAATCAACATTGGGACTAAACCTTGTTTCTAGTTCCGCTCACATTGGACAATATGTCTTTGGGCCAACCATTCGGCCAGGGTGTGAATCCGGAGTAAGTATATTCTTGTACATAGGTATATACTGTTTAATTTAACACTGTTACAGCAGTAAAGTACAGCTCTACCCTTCATCTCAAAGCAAATGCAAATCCGAGAATTTTTGCCATATGGCGGCAGGCCTAGTCATTTACCATCTATACATATAATCTATACATATAATAAGACTGTAAAAGATCGATTTCTGTACATTGAAGATTTTTATGAAAAATTGTTACAGGGGGTCTTAATAGTGTTGCCCAAATGCAAGAACAAGACGAGACTTAGCCAGTCTTGGTCTTGGTCTAGCGCCAATACACCTGGTCTTGGTCTTGGTCTTGGTCTTGCGCTCCCAGTCTTGGTCTTGGTCTTGGTCTTGCAGCAAGAGTCTTGCAAGTCTTGCAATTACCTATTAGTCTATTACTATTTATTAAAGTTTACTTTAAATCTTAGAAAAACGTATTAGAATTGGAACATTGTGAGCTTGAATTAACATAGCCATAGTAAAGATCAAGCAGATTAATAAATAACTGAAGATTTGATAAGAAATTCGAAAAATCAACTGACCTATATGTCGTTTTCCATGGAAGTAACTGTTTCTTAATAAACATTTATGATTTATAAGCTTACATTTGCTAAAACATGTAAAAAAACAAATTAATTACAATAACTTGACTGTATTTTAAAGAACAATACTTATCTGTCTAGAAAGAGATTGAACCCTCAACTTATAAGAAATTTAATAAAAGAGTTTTACGATTTATCATTTATTTGAATATTCGAAAATTCGAAATTATTTTGCATGAGTATACCTACGCCCTATGGCGGCAATCAAATAGTGTCAAATGTTATGATTTCGGCGTGGCGGCAACGATTGTTTTAGATTTCAAAAGAAGCCGCCGGCGCGTGTATCATAACCATGTACTTCCGAAAAGCGGCAAATTTCTTTGAGAAGTAAGTACAAAACCTTTGATGCCGCATTATCAAAGTGCCGATGGTTAAAACATAACTATGCATGCACTCAGTTTGATTTTAATAGATATTTTTTTATTCGCTATGTTTATGGTATTAGTCGTAATGCGCATAGGTCCAGTTTTTCATATTCTTTGATACAGTTTTTTGCGTCTCATAGAATTCCTAAGCGTACCTACCTATACACCGAACTGTTACACCTAACTACTCAGTGAAATAGCGCTAAGTCCTAGCTGCAAGACGCAAGAGTCTTGCAGGCTATGTCTTGTTCTTGCTCAAGTCTTGCACGGTCAGTCTTGGTCTTGGTCTTGCTAAAAATACGCGGTCTTGTTCTTGGTCTTGCTAAAAACGCAAGAACAAGACCAAGACTGCAAGACCAAGACTGAATTTGGGCAACACTAGGTCTTAATTACCGTAATAGAAGCCAAAACAACAATTTTTAAAATTTTTGTTTGTCTGTCTGTCTGTCTGTCTGTCTGTTTGTCCGGGCTAATCTCAGAATCTACTGGACCGATTTTGACGGGACTTTTTTTATTTGACTCAGTATCACCTGGAGAGTAAACTGGGATATAAATAATCACGCCGATGAACTTAGGGGGCAGGCAGGAAATTGAATCTCAGAATCTACTAAACCGATTTTAATGGGACTTTTTTTTATTTGACTCAACATTACTTGGAAGGTAAAGAAGGATAGAAATAATATTACATATTGATAAATTCTGCCCCCAAAGGGATAAAATAGGGGTTGCGAATTTGTATGAAGCCCGGTCGCAAAAAACTAACATCCACGCGGACGAAGTCGCGGGCGGCCGCTAGTAAATAAATAAGAGCGTTATTATGAGATAAAGGCAATGCAAATTCAGCGCTCAGGGTCAACGTCACCCCATCAGCATATCGTAACGAGTTTCCGTGTTTTCCTAATTAAGAACCTCTACTCGGTACAGTGAGTTCGCTTAACCTTAAGTAAAATATTGAACGAAACTTGAAAGACTGAACGATGAGCGTAAAGGAAAATTCAGTTAGTGAATCGGTCTGTACATTGACAATGTTTTTACCCGACTACGGCGAAACAAAAAGGAGGGTTTTGATTTTTACGCAATAGATTAGGTATTTAATTTGTATGTATTAACGAAATTCCTACTTCTTAGCGGCGCACTGTACCGAGTAGAGAGTCAGACTCGGTACAGTGCGTTCGCGTGTAACCTTAAAAGTTAAAAGTTGAACGAAACTGGAAAGAGTGGGTAGATTGAACGATGGGCAAAAAGGAAAATTCAGTTTCGTGCATCGGTCTGTACATTGACAATGTTTTTACCCGACTAAGGCGAAGCAAAAAGGAGGGTAATGATTTTTACGTAATAGATTAGGTACTTAATATGTATTCCTACTTCATAGATTCCTCCGATTTTAAATTTATCCTTTGAAAATTAAGTATTCGGCAAAAAACTGCTTAACTGACAAAATGTTGTGTTATTATGACTCTTAAGTAAAAAGTGGAACGAACCTGGAAGGTGTGGGTTGACTGGCCTGAGTTTACATAATTATCAAAGGTTTGCGCAAGATGACTTTATTACTTTGATAATTTTATTTCAAAAGACTGGTCCCTGAAGAAGCGTTAGCTTTTTGTTAGTTAACACCGACAGCGGCTTTGTAATTCCACATTCATCTTATGACTCGTATAATTGACGACTACTTTGGTGTAATGGTCAAGAAGTTGACTACTAACAAAAAGGTCGCGGGTTCGATCCCCGCACTGTACAAACATTTGCTGATAGCTTTTCCGGGTTCTTTATCTGTCACTCAAAATATCCTTAAAGGTGGTATTCGTGCTAAATCCGCAGGTAGTCCGAGCAAACAGAAATACATTTTCTATCCTTTTATATTTTTTACATTTCAAATCATTTATCGCTGCTTTATTTATTAAATCCTATCCTCGATTGCAAATGCAATCCTTGCTCCATCTACCATGGTCGTATATTACCGTAGACAGTTGTGTAAGGCCTAATGAATAATGATTTGCCCATAAAACTCCCATGTTAGCTTCTTGATAGTGAGCACTTAGCATTGTATGTGTTATTGAACACTACACAATTAATATGCCCATTTATAAAATAATCATTGTATTCAGATTTAAGATGTTTTTTTTTTAATTTCTTTTCGGGGAAAACTGGAAATGGTGATATCAGAAACCGGTTATAGCTTGAATAGCTTTCGGTAGATTATTTTTATGAATAGCCGTTAATTATTTGTAATCTAACGATGATTTATCTTTAGATAGCTCTATTCTTACAACGCCTCGGGCTGTATTTATCGGCGGAAATAATCTGTATATTGTGATTGCTGAGATAATTTAAATATATGTCTTGATTGGATATATGATGCTGCAGGGTATGAAAGGGAATATAATATACTTACACAACCCGTCTTATCAACAATCTCTTATTTGTTAACAAACTTCCCCTATGATTATATAGGGTTCTATGCGATGAAATTAATTCTGAAATTTAGTACTATTGGATAAATGGAGTTTTTTATGGGTGCACAGAACGTTGGTGCTAGTTCATGATTGATAACCCTCATTGTTCCCTTTAAGGAGCCTAATAAAATTGAAAGTTGGCGTCATACTCATAATAACTGATTAATAAATAATTAATTCCTGCAATAATCACCAACTGCATTAAAACTGAAATCTATTTCTTTTATGATTAATGAAAACCAGTCCAGCTGTTCTTTAGCTACACGATTTAAATCGTGTGAATAACAGGCTGCGATATTTCTGTTGCTTTCCGTTCAATAGCGGTGCTGCTATTCTATGTAATCTTTTCTACGATTCAGATTGAGATTTATTCAGATTTATTTATTGCAAGTCACAAGTTGGGTATGGTATTACAAAGTAATAAATAGTACAAGGGACGATTTTGGTTTTTAAGTTGTGTAATTTTATTGCTCTTTTCTGTTACACTCCATTCATAAAATAAACTAACCTTACTATGATTTGATCCACAGTGGCATGGCGGGCAGTCGTGCGAAGCGGCAGCGGCCTCTTCCTCAGCCAGCGGCGCCGGCGCACCCTTACTACCTGATTCGGAGCTCATCAAACTGTGTCCGATGTGCCGGGTGCCCATAGAGAAGGACGAGGGCTGCGCGCAAATGATGTGCAAGCGATGCAAGCACGTGTTCTGCTGGTACTGCCTCGCGTCGCTCGATGTGAGTGTCCCTTGTCTCTTTCATAGTTCCTACAAGCGACAAAGACATAGCACACACCTTTGCTATGAGCTCATCAAACTGTGTCCGATGTGCCGGGTGCCCATAGAGAAGGACGAGGGCTGCGCGCAGATGGTGTGCAAGCGATGCAAGCAACGCTTTCTGCTGGTACTACCTCGCGTCGCTTGATGTAAGTGTCTCTTTCATAGTTCCTGCGAGCGACAAAGACATATCATACACCGTTGCTAAGAGCTCATCAAGCTGTACCCCATGTGTCGGGTGCCGATAGAGAAGGACGGAGCGATGCAAGTATATGTTCTGCTGGTACTGCCTCGCGTCGCTCGATGTGAGTGTCTCTTGTCTCTATCATAGTTCCTGCGAGCGACAAAGACATAGCACACACCTTTGCTAAGGGCGCATCAAGGTGTGCCCGATGTGCCGAGTGCCGGTAGAGAAGGACGGAGCGATGCAAGCATGTGTTCTGCTGGTGCTGCCTCGCGTCGCGTGACGTAAGTATATCCTATCTTCACTCGAGAATATTGATGAGCGATAGCCGCCGCTACCGAAAAATGGCATGACCCAATTTTGAAAGGCGCGGTATCAACATATCGCAGCAACGCTAAATGTAGTATAAGCCACGTGTTCTTTTGGTAATCTCCCTCCCCCCTTTTAAACATATAGTCTTCAGTTAACCAACATCCAACAACTATCGCGAATTTTGAATTGCTGAAAAAAAGATTTTGTCACGTATTTTTGTATTAATATAATATCCTAAGCCAAAATTCCTTTATTATAATCCTGACCCTATTTACCAGCATAACGTTACCCAAGACGTTTGGCCCTATATAAAATTTCCCAAAATGTTCAAAGGTAAGCTGCTGTCGGGGCTTACCTGTGAATTATTAACACGGTCGGGACATTCTATGAGATTAGTATGTGCCTAGAGGCGGACGTTGTGAGCCCCCTTAACTGTTAAATGTGACCCTAATATCTTATTTATGCTGTGATGTTAAAAAAAAGAAACCTTACCTTAAATTTTTTGAGGATCAAATATTTAGGTCGGAACCAAAAGGACGATAGCTGTGACGTTACAATAAGATAATTTAATGTGTTACGTCGCCGTGGATCAAGGGATCAGCACAGATGTCTAAATCTTTAGATTTGGTTACACTATGATCAGACGTATGCATCTTGCGTTATTCATTTTCCTTTTTTTTTTAAATCTCTCGCATTAAAACAGATTAAGATGACACAGTGTTTCCCTTGACGTGCTTTTATTCGTGAAGAGCCTATATATATATCACAATTATTGCTGCCGAAAACTTGATTTTCAAAGGATAAATTAAAAACCGGACACCGCTATGAAGTAGGAATTTCGTTATTACATACTTTTTTTTTCCATTTATTAACAATTAAAAAAATCTTATAAAAACATGTAGGTGTTAACTTAGTATAAAACCACTAAGGTTTGTAACTTAAGTAATTTTAATATATAAGTAATCTATTGCTAAAAAAATATTGTCAATATACAGAACGATGGGCCAAAAAGAAAATCTCTATATATATAAAATTCTCGTGTCACAATGTTTGTTCCCATACTCCTCCGAAACGGCTTGACCGATTCTAATGAAATTTTGTGAGCATATTCAGTAGGTCTGAGAATCGGCTAACATCTATTTTTCATACCCCTTAGTGATAAGGGTTGTCCACAATAATTTATATGGCAAAACAACGTTTGCCGGGTCAGCTAGTAATATATATAAACTAGCTGACCCGGCAAACGTCAACCCTTATCATATCACTCAGGGATATGAAAAATAGATGTTGGCAAAATTTCATAAGAATCGGTCAAGCCGTTTCGGAGGAGTACGGGAACAAACATTGTGACACGAGAATTTTATATACATAGATAAAGAAAATTAACATTAGATCTGTATCGATCGATTTAACCTTTAAAATCCTAGTTTTAGGCAAAAAAACAGCTGGGCTGTCAAAATTTTGTAATATGGCTAAGTAATAAGTCATCTACAGCGTAAACTCTTTATATGCGTAGGTACCTATTCGTAAGTCATCTTTAAAATACATATTATAATATGTAATACAATGAGAACCGGTATTCAACGTCGAATCTAACGAGAACGGGGACAGAGTTAGACAATGCGAATTATCTCTGGACTAGTCGAATGTTTCGCCTTGACATCCTGCGGTCATGCAACGTTAGGGTTAGCAAATATTTTAGTTTTTTTTGACGTGACAACGTCGGGACACACTTCAAGAAACTGCGTTACGCTCCGCTCACGTTCCACGCTCACAATTAGAGTGAGTGAGAGGCACGCGTCCCTTCGACTCGGGCATGGTTAGCCCGCCTAAGAGCGAGTGAGACAGACATAAAAAGTGAAAGGCACGCGTCCCTTCCACTCGAGCACAGTTAACCCGCCTAAGAGCGAGAGAGACAGAGCGAGAGAGAGAGAGTGAGAGAGATAAGCATACACACCGGTTCATGTTATACGAATGAATATTCACATTAAAATTATTTTACCACTCAAAGTCGTTGTCACGTAAAACTTTCGCCCGTATACCGACTTTACAGGCAACCAATTTTTTAATACGGCCGAATAGGAATGATGGCACCTATCGTATACATTTTCAAGACCATGGTGTTGTAAAAACATAACCTCCATGTAGCTAGTCAGACCAATTTATTTCCAAAAACTGTAGAAACCAATTTTTACTTACATAGAATAAATAAATATTCAGTCAATTGACTTCGATTTCTGACACTAAATTATGACGTGAAAATTTAGTCTACCCATTCAAAATCTATATATTCATATTGTTTTGACACATTGTCATGATAAAGAGTATGTCAACGAATAGTGTTGTTATCTAGCCTAGTAATAATCTTGTTTTTATTTCCAAGTCGATTAAAAACTAGCAAATGCAGTTAGTGCATGTCGAAATTCCTGTAATTCCTGTAGTGTAGAGGTTCTGTACTATTGCATAGCCGGCTAAAGTATTGTTTTGTTGGGAGTACATAATACGTGGAATCTTTTTCCTTACATTAGTGACTTGATTAAGTTCTCACTTCTAAGTGACAGACAAATATTGGAACCTTGGTAAGTGCCTTATTGGTCTACTTTTATATGCAGAACCTTCAAATCCTGGTCAGGTTCTTATGAGCATAAAAGATATAGTCTAACAGTACATCCAAAATTGTAGCAGGAAATTACCTGAATAAACATTTCTGTTGACAACCCTAACAACATGCCAACGACTTGCTACTAACAGCTACTGGCTCAGTAGCGGTAATGTTCTAACATTGAGGTTAAATGTAAATTCTATTACTGATGTACCTACTAATGTAAGGAACTTTTTGTTCGTGGTAAAAAACAGCCTTTTAGTTTAAGGAGTAACATCATGAATCTTATGTGCGAGGTTCTTACAAATCAGGCTTTTATTCTACTTCAGGGATTTTTTTAGCGAACTCTAGATTTTATTTCCATTTAGGTAGACACTGTTAGAGCTGTATACGGATTAACTCTTAATAAATGCTAGTACATTACACAATCCAGGGTTGGTCCTGGTCTATTTGTATATGTCGGGACGATTCGAGTCAAACAACACTACATTCATCAACGGATATTTTTACCCAGAGAAAATTTAAGAGGTATTTCCCTAAGGATCTTATTCCCCAAAATCTTGTCCTAAAAGATCTCGTATGAAAAGGATGTGATAACATTATCTTCTGCTGTCCTCCGGGACCAGATTTTCAATGAATGTGATGCTGAGGAAATACCTAAGATGTTATGGCATGTCCACGCAAAACAGAATATCAAGGTAAACACTGCGTTGTGATAAGCATCGGTAGTTAGGGCGATTTTTCAGCAGAAATTCATGTTGTGAGTCCAATATACACGTATATATAAACACGAGCACGTTTATACATTGTAAGGTCTCACCCCAGTCTGATCAAGATCTCGACAACTCTAACGATGGCCCCAAGGAATAAACGTGCAATCGAAAAACGACAACATTTCAAGAAAATTAAAAAACGTTTGGAATGGCATAACTTTAAACAGATAAAAAATTGATAAATATAATATATAATCAAATAAAAGGTAAAAAATATATCTTTCAGCTCATACACTTAATCTTTAAAAAATATTATTAGTTTACTACATATTTAAGAAAAACCGTATTAAATTATTGTTTTAGTGAATAATATGTGTCTTGTTAACAGTATTGTATTACTGCACGTTTATTCGTGTCATTAATGAAGCTTTTAACAAGTGTAGTGAAATGTTGCATGGATATTCTTTGTAAATATTTTTTTTCCTGAGCCGTGCTCTGGCCGTTTACACTCTTATTCTTGTTAGATTTGTTGCTTATACATGTTTGTAAAGATAAAAACCCGTATATTTGTGTAAACAAGAACGATTCATTATTAATGCAAGATGACTTTATTAGTTCATGGTAAAATAATGTTAATGAACTGATATTTTTTGTTTATAGGGTCAATAAAAAAAGATTGTTACTAAGTATAATTATTTTTAATTTATCGAATTTAAAACAAAGAAGGTACCTTTAGGTTTATAATTCCTAAAAAAAAAAACAAAAAAATCAAACCGAAAACAACTAATGAGAGGGTAAATTCTCCTCGTCACTATCGTTGGTAACTAAGATGGAATTTAATGGCACTAGATTTTTATAAAAACCCTGGTAATGGTTTGGTATGGCTCCAGAGTCGCACAGACTTATTAAATCTCTAGAGGTATACAAAGGAATATTGTGTAGCATGTAGGAGGTATGGGTAGCATTCCATTGTATGCGAGTTTTAAGTTTTCAGCGTCTTCTATAGGTTCTTCTCGTCGTCTTCTTGAGTTAGTCCTCATGATAGCTTGCATCTCTCGTGTATTATTTCGCGATTTATTTACATTTTGTTTTAACCTGACGTTTCGGACCCTTTTCAGCGTCCGTGGTCACAGGTAGACTAAGGTGTTAGTTGTCATTACTAAGCTAACAGTATCTTGAGGTCTTGCAGTGCGGGGTCGAGTTTGAGTCTTGGCTAAAACAGGATCCCAAGCTGGTGGAATTTTCCAACCATCTTCTCTATTAAAATTAGGGTGTCTTCTAATTTCAATAGCCTCACGGAGCATACGAGGAAGAAAACGACGTTCTCTTGCGAAGACGTGCAAAGCGTATGAAGTGCTTGGGTTTATCTAACGCGTGTTCACACACTGCAGGCTATGTTCCGTCTATGTTTAACGTCGGCTATATGCTCTTTAATCCGTACGCTTATACTACGCTTTGTTTGCCCTATGTATGAGAGTCCGCAGTCACATTCCAGTCTGTACACCCCTGCGTCTTGAAGAGGTATGTTACACTTGACCGGTGGTAAGAATTGGTTGATCTTCTTAGGCGGTTTGAAGTTAGTTTTGATTGCAGCATGCTTCAAGATGTTTCCAATTTTGTCAGTGAGACCCCTCAAGTATTATTACCGTAGTACGGCAGGTTGGCGGTCGACTGTATGAACTTTCGTCCGGGGTCTGCAACGGCGTGGTACTGGTAGCTGGTTGTCCCGTAGTACCTTCCTGACATGCTGAAGCTCAGCAGCCAGGTGTTGGTCGTCACAGATGCCCTTCGCACTCTGAAATAAAGTTTTGCCCACGGTAGCCAACTGTCTAGGATGATGGTGAGAAGCACCATTGAGATATTTGTCAGTATGGGTTGCTTTGCGGAAAACTGTGTGACTAAGAGATTTCTTATCAGATTCCTTATAAGTAAAACATCTAAGAAAGCTAGCTGATTGTCTGCCTCAATTTCCATAGTAAATTGTATTTTCGGATGTATGGAATTTAAATGATTTAGTAAAACAGAAACTAAATTTCTGGGTAAAATTGTGAAAGTATCGTCTACGTACCGTTTGTAAAACCTAGGTGTTACAAATCTTCCATAAAAATGTCTGCGACAACGGGTGAAACTGGAGAGCCCATTGCAACACCATCTACTTGTACGTAGAATTTATTATCCCACAGTAAATAGCCAGATGTAAGGCAATGTTCCAATAGTTCTGCATATTCTAAGGGCATATTACATTCAGCCAACTTCCTCTTTGTTATTTCAATGCAGTCCTGGACTGGTAAACTTGTAAACAAGGACTGTACATCAAAACTAACCATAGTTTCATCATCGGCTAAGCGTAGGTGTTTGACTTCGCTAATCAAATGGTAGGAATCCTTCACATGCGCTGTAGTTGTTCCTCTTAGGCCAGATAGTGTCCGTGCTACGTGCCAGATACAACAGGCTCACGATTGGACGGAGCGGGACATTTGGCTTGTGAATTTTCGGCAACCCATACATTTTAGGCGGTCTTGCACACTGCAAACTTGTGTATTAATTGTTTATCATCTAGACTTAAACATTCACTGTATTTTCGCACTAAGTCGCCGGTTTTCTTTAGAACTTTGTTGGTTTGGTCGGTCTTTACTCGTTTATATGTTTTTTGTCCGACAGCAACTGTGACATTTTAAGTTTGTAGTCCGATGTATCCATTATCTCGGTAGCATTTCTCTTATCTGCGCGGAGTATAGTTACTATACTAAACTCCGATGTCCCGCGCATCTTACATTGTCCGCCCCCGCTTCACCCCTTGTCTATACTAACGAGCGATCGCAATAGACACTATTGGAAAAGTATCCGTTATTAAACGGTTACTAGCAATAACATAATAATAATTAGCAAAGAATATTAGGGCTGTATACTTTACAAAATCAGAAAAAACAAGACAAATTAGTAAAAGACAATGGAATAGATGTAATTATTATGTCAAAAATATGCCGTCTGCAATGAGGCATTACGGATAAAATTAGCTTGCTTTCTTACACGAATAATCGTGTAAGAGTTATTACGGATAGCAACGAGCGGCAGATTAATTTAGCACGTTTTTTCTGGTGAAAACTAAGACACAAATAATATGCAATAGGCGCATGTTTGGTTATTCATGTGATAAGTATTTTTTTTATTCCGTACAATAAACGAATATCGTGCTATAAAAGCCTTATTTTAAGTCCAAATTATTAAAAAAAAAATTACATAGGTGTATCATTATACCATACAGACAAAGAGCACGAAAAAAAAAATT